>VZRQ01008530.1:218352-420944 GCA_013397975.1 Machaerirhynchus nigripectus
GAGGGAGATAAAGAACCTGGACTTGTGTGGAGGCCAAAACTCCCACACTCCTCAAAACACACATGGAACAGTCCCTGATGTCTAAAAGGAGGCTGGTATGCAGCTCATGAGGAATAGTTGCTCCAAGCTAAGCCCTGAGGCAGGCTGTGGCAAGAGCACTCCTTTAAGCAGTGGAGCTTGGGGGCTGGATGTGCTGCAGTGCAAATAGCAGTGACTGGTGTGTATGTGGGTACGTGAGGTAGGCTTTAGAATTTGGGATTTTTTTGGTATCCATAAAAAGAGGGGTCAAGGAGTGGAAACAAAACAGATGCATAAATAGCGCCTCTTCTGTTTGTTCGCTCTTCAGGAAAATAAAGGAAAGTTTGGAGTGCTTTCCTGTTAAACTCAATAACTTGATCCACACACTTGTGCAGATGTCAGTGGGGAGCTCTGCAAAGCCTCCAGCACCGGAGACTGTCCCCCAGGAATGGATGATGCTGGACACAGAGAGGTCAATCGCAAGGGCCACCATTTTGGGATTCAGCAAAAAGCCTGACACCGTATGTATTATGTTCTTTGCTTGCCCTCATTTGCCTGGGTGTTTAATGACTCTTTCGAGAACTTATACCCTCTCCCTCTTCCTTTAGAGAAGATGTGCTTCTGCCACATTAAAAGCACCGTGGGATGAATAGTGGGGCCATAAGCAGGGAGCTACCAGAGAGCAAAAACACCAGGCAGACAGATATTTGCAGGGAGCCATTAAGGAGAGCGGTTCATTCCCCATAGTGAAAAATAAATCAAGAGCTAATTAAAGCATCCAGAAGGAAAGCATGGCACAAAATTAGGGAGCCTAATAGAAATTGGAGGCTGTTATATGATTCTTTAATGGTGCACTATTAGTTTTCACACACTGCAGTGATCTTTCAGTGTTTGAGTTGTATGCTACCCAGGCAAGTTTCTCTTGCTGTGCAGCAAAGACTCTGAGTTACAAAATGAATTCTCTGGCACTCGGCACTACATTAAAGGAAGGTTTTTCTTTGTTAAAATCACCCTATATATTCTCTTGTACATTTTTTTTTTAATTTGCCTCTCTGATCATTTCTCTTCTCTGCCTCTCCCTTTTCCCCAACACAGCTCTACCTCATCCAGGTGGTGCAAACCTGCAATGTGGTCACCTTCGTGGAAAAATCATTCGACCAGTTCTCAAAACTTCACAGCCATCTCCAGAAGCAATTCTCACCTCATGCCCTCCCAGAGTAAGGCAGCATATTAGTGAATGTTATTCTGCTGTTAAGTGGCTCTCTCTTCTGTGCTCAGATAAATCTGTGAGAATATTCATGGCAGATGTATTTTTTGAAACACAAAGGCAGAGTGACATAGTCTATCAAGTCTTCTATTCAGCCCCAGAAGAAACTGAATCACAGACCTTCGTGACAGTCTAAGTTTTATATTTTATTTTTCCTTTTTTAATGGGAGGGGAAAAGGGGAACAGCTTGGACCTGAAAAAACTGTTCCTGAAATTAAAGGGTAAGTGGTGTGGATTTCATTAAAGGCGCCTTTAATAGTTTTTATTTTATGCATGATGTTTATCAAAACTCATGGCAAGATCCATGTGTTAAAGCAATGTAAGAATGTTGACAGTGGGTCAGAACAGAAATCTCTGACTCTAGCACCATGATGAACATTTTTACAACAAGATGCTCATACCCCTCAGCTGAGAAATAGACAATAATCTTATGTTCTGTCCTGCCCCCAAACCCAATACTTTGTGCCTCACATCATTCAGTTTAATATTGTTTGAAGAATATACTGTCGTTAGTTGCAATAATTCTGATTATTACTTTTTATCCATGTGCATGTCCATTCCTGCTTTTCATTTTCTGAATGTTATTTCTTTACAGTTTCCTGGGGCAGTGAGTCCCATGGTTTATTTCTGTCTTACATAAATCAGCTTGTCCTTACGTAATGATTGTCCGTGGCTTTAGTAATACAAGAGGAGTTACTTTTCCTACATATATCATTTACATTATACTGCATACACCGTTGAGTACAAAGTAGTCCTCTCTTAGTCCTTCTCACTCACCTGATACAAGCCCTTCTTCAGGCTCAATCTACAAAAAACCATAAAGCTGGCCTAAAATACAAGCAGCTTACTCGAACCAAGCTGGGATTGAAGTGATACGCTTGAAAAAGAGAAAGGTCTTTGGGTTTGACCTGAAGTAAATAACCACAAACAACACAGTTTGGACTTAAGGTCCATGAATTTCAGATCCAAAGCTGGTAGTCCCCCGAGCTCGTGAGAAGCATTTGGAAAAATGGCTTAAGGTTGGTTGATTCTAGAGAATCTGTCTCCTACCTGAGGGGATTTTATTGACTCCAATTTGATTCATTATGGCTTTCTCACAGGAACTGGTTTGCAGCAGCTGGTGAAAATTGAAATTTCACTAAACAAATACTGAAAGTGCTTGAATCATGGTTTTGATTTGGAGATACTTGCAGGCTAACCATTAGGTTGTAAAAAAAAATATTTAACTAGTACCTGTTTATGATTTTTTCCTGTGGTGAGCAGAGCCCTTTGAAAGAAATACATTTTTCTTCAGAAACACATAAACCTCAGAAACCCTGTAGTGAATTTCAAAAATAGTATTAGCCATTTTTCAGATAAATCTACCTCTAATAAAAACCTTCACAACATTTTCACTGCTAAAGAGCACTTCAGAACTCACAGAGGGTTAATCTGCATATACTGAGGCTGTCTCTAGGAGTTCCAGTGCTTTATTGCCATAATTCAGTCCCAGCAGTATCCTGTCACTGCAGGATCCTTCCGTAAGATTGTGTTAAAACAATTCATTTTATGATGTTTCTTGATAGGCATGTTTTTTAATGTTAAATTTTTGGGTTGTTTTCTAACAGAACTTGATTAATTTGAGGTTTTTCATGTGTCCTAGATTTTATTCTAATAATAAAAACCTAATTATTTCTTTATAGGAAGTTGTTACTGAAACTGCCGTGCCGTATCAGACCATTAGTCTGCCTGTGTGTTACAAAGCTCCAGCTCTGGCTGATGCCAGATGCTTCAAAGGAAGGAAAAAGCCTTGTTCCACAGTGTAACCACAAAATCAGTTTAAAAATGTCTGATTAAAAAAGTTAAATGTTTAGTATTACTAGAATAATTGGAACTGCTAACAGAAAGGACTTGGCTTCGTCTTTGTATTGATTCCATTAAATTGTACATATTCATGTCTCATTAGCAGAAAACAATGAAATATGAGAGTGCTTCATACAAGTGCGAAATACTGAGTGTATTGTAAGAAACTAATGGCAAAAGCTCAGACTTCTCAGAATCTGAAATTTTGCTATTGACATGTGTTCATTCAGCCCGTATTTAAAAGCTAGAAACACAGCTGCCCTCAGCAAGCCCTTGCACTCCTGCACCATCCTCCTCATTTGGCTTCTCAGAGGGTCTTAACTGTGTTTAATTATTGTTTTGTGAAGTGCCAAAAGTCATTTCACCCGACAAAGCGCGCCAGTGACACAATTTATGCACAGAGCAACGTCCAGACAAGTAAGAAGTGGAATGTGCTGTGTGGGACATCTGCGCACGGTGCAAGTTTATATTCTCTGATCCATTTCAAGCAGATGCAAAGATGAGGATCAGGCTGGAACGTCCACCCTTCCTAACACAAGTGCATTCACACAGGCAAGGCCGCCTTCAGCCACAGACACAATTCAGCACGGGCACGAAGGGCTTCACGAGAAGGGTTCAGTGCCACCACAAGGTTCATATTGTCCTTCACTCCAGCCATTGCTGGTGCTCTCAATCAGCAGTTTCTCTGTCCTCTGTTTGGCCACTGTGCTTCAGATGCATCTTCTGAGGGCCTGCTTTTTCCAGCCAGAGCCCTCTCTTTGTGTTACACAGACTAATTCATTTTAAGCTGCTTCCGAACAGCTCTTCTCTCACATCCCTTGAATGAAGTCCTTTTGTGCCCCAGAGGACCCCAGAACACTCACGGGCTACTTCTGTATGCCCAGATGACCTGGGCTCTATTTTTATCTGTGCTTTTCACATATGTCATGATCCTGGGTCGTGTCACTTTTCCCTCCTCATTATGTGTCCTGCCACTGTGATTTTGTGAGGGAAGAGTCACCTCTTCCTATCCATCTGTGCAGCCCCTAACTGAGCCCTGATCCTCCAGTGCCATGGGCAGGAATCATCAGAAGTTCATAAATACATGCAGCATGCTGATGTCATCCTGGTCCCTCGCTGGTTTAATTGCAAACTAAGTTATACCAGCACTGAGGTTTTCCCTACAGGATTTTCCAGCTGCCTTTTCTAAAGGCTGGCCAAGTGTCCCTTTCCAGTGTATCACAAACTAGACAGTCCCTTTGTCCGAGACCTTCAGATACCTGGTGAGATCTAGAGGATAAAAAAGCTCACAGCAGAATAAAAAGAGGTTTGTAAACAAGACACGCTTGACTATTTACAGTGGTGGTGGTGGGACATGAAATACAACCAGCTGAAAACTTCCACCTTTCTCTGTCTCCTGCATTAGAGGACATAAAGCATAATGTTAATTATGAATCCTGCTATTAGCAATCCATATCACAAAGCCCATTACGTGCAATTTAGCACAGATAGCTTTTCTAATGCTCCTTCAGCCTGAGAGATAAATACCCTTTGTCAGGGCAAGGTTAATATAAATTGATTATGTGTGTTGTTAAAATTCTAACCCTTTGATTGATCTAATATGCATTGTCTCTAAAATGCAAAGATGATTCAAGTAAAAAAATGGGAGGTTTTGACATTTTCAACCACCAAAGGATTCGAAAATTGACATAAAGCCATTCTCTGCATGTGTGAATTATTTAGTAACCCAAAATTAAATTCATCTTAATTAAAATTCAGCAAGAACATTACTTTTGCTATTTTTATTGTTATTGCTTTTTTCCGGGATTGATTTTGTTACTATGATGATTGTTTGTTTTCATATATCATTTTTATTATGCTAGCACCTGAAATTAGATATGGGATCAGGGACCTACTCTGAAAACCTTATCTACACTCCAAATAGCTGAGGTAAAAATGCAAGCAATGACATATTCATCAAATATCACATTGTTGCTGTAAGGCTTTGGTGCTCAATGTTCTGTGGTAAGGATATGTCAACTCTGGGCTGAGATCAGAGATCTGCTGTGCAAAAGGGCAGTGTTTTCTTGGGATCATATTTAGATATATTTAGAAACCATAATATGCAAAGAAGTGTCTTTTAAAGATTTGTTTATTTATTGAAACACTTCTAAATTAATAATTTAGGGAGAAAAAGTGCATCAGCATGAGACAATTTACCAGCAAATTATTAGAAGAAACTGAGCCAGGGGGTAAACAAATGCTCTGGACCCTGTACACATCCCTTCCCTTACCTGCAAAACCTCTTAGGAAGTCTTGGCTTTCTTCTATTAAGTAGAGCTGGGAATATTTTCAGCAAATACAGTACAAGAGTTACACTAACAGATATTCTTCTTTTTCAGGTTTCCCCATTCGTGGCATTTACCTTTCACGGATCTTGAACATAAAAGAGTGAAGGATTTGAATCTCTATCTGAAGCAGCTCTTAGGTGGCTCCAGGAAACTGGCTAATGTGAGCACTTCCAGTATTTTTTTTTTTTCTTTGCACATGATTTCTAATAGCATTTTACCAAAAGAGTCAGGAAATTTTCCATTGCCTGTTTTGGAAAAAAAAAATACATAAGTGACACCTCTTCTAATGATGCATTTTGGGATGGAGCCATTGCAGCATTCATCAAAACTTAAGACAAGGACAAGTGTGACTGAGAAATAGTTTATTAGACCTGGCAGGGCATTTTTCAGGAAAACTTTTCTTCCTTTGCTGCCATCGAAAAATAGTGATTCACTGAATTTCTGACAGGAAGGAGTAGGTTCTGAGGAATGTAATGTCTAAAAAAAGAAGTAAGCTTTGAAATATTGAAAAGTCTGATTCTGACAGTTGTTAAATGAAAAGTTCCATTCTTTCAGCCCAGAAATACCCATTTCAAAATGTATTTAACAGGTAGAAGAAATAGTTTTGCAAACATAATGCCTAACCCAGAATGTTTCAGTAATATCAGAATGATACATTTGTGTCCATTAAAATTGGTGTTTTCATATTTTGTATTTATTATTATTTTCTGAGGTTTGAGGTTCTCCTGTTTAAAAATGGAAAGCCAGAATGGTAACAGACATGGCCTTTTCCTTGTCTGGGCCAGGACGAAGCCTTGTGCACCTCAGCAGCACAAAATCCAGGGCTGAGAGCAGCAAAGGGGCCACAGGCACCCTGGGAGGATGTTAAATCATGGTGCTGCGTCACTTCAGGAGCTGAATGGTCAATTACTGACAGTGACACCAGGGCCTGAGAGAAAGGAGCATCCTCCAGTGAGCAGCCTTTGTCAGGAAAGCTGTCAGGCAGGGAAAAAATGGTGTTCCACATTAGATCCCAGGCTTACACAGGGGTTTAGTAAATCAAAGTGAGTCAAGGCACGAGCTCGTGCTTTGACCCTGCTGTTTCGCTGTTGGCACGTTCTGCAGCAGAGCTTGGGCCTCTGCCAGGTGAGCCATGTCCTGCCCATGGCCTCAGGGCCACAGCACAAACTGGGGATGCTTTGGTTTCACAGTATGGACGGCCAAAAGAGGGTATGACAGGATGTTTGTTCCCCAAAATCTCAAACATCTTGCAGGAGGAAAAAAAAAATGTTTGCTGCCTAACTATGTAACTTTCCCAGCTGTGACTTTGTAATGGAGATTAAAGAGGAAATTGTCCATATGCAAAACAAACAGGAGTTCTCTTATTAATATGAATATAAATTCTGAGCCCTGAGTTGAAATTGAGATGATTGCCAAAGAGGATAAAAATCTTTTTGTCTCACAGAGTTACAGTTCGTTTGGTATGAACAGCTGACTTGGGTGCTTGGTTCCCTTGACTGACACTGCCAAATAATCTGCTCAAGTTTGGGCTGATTGTTGTGCAATTAAAACACAAGAAGTTTCGCCTCAACATGAGGAAGAGCTTCTTGACACTGAGGGCGACAGAGCTGCCCAGGGAGGTCGAGGAGTCCCCCTCTCCATTCTGAGCTCACCTGGACATGTTCCTGTGTCACCTGCTGCAGGTGACCCTGCTGTGGCAGCGGGGCTGGACTGGATTATTTCCAGAGGTCCCTTCCAACCCTAAGGATTCTTTGATTCCTTTCTGACCTCACGTTAGGGCCATGGGTTTATTTTACATTAGCGCCTTTTGGTCACAGCTGAGGAAAAGCTGATCTAAGCCCATGACCTAGAAATGAAGAGCTCAGTATCTTCTGCTGTGCTCCAGGCTGCTGGAAGGTACACGGATTTTCAATTTGGGCCAAGCACTGCTGTGCAGAAGCCTCATCTACAGCTGAAAAATTAGACTGCTTAAAGCCCTGGGATAGTCATAAAAGCATTTCCCCTTCGCACACAGAAGCTCCGTTGTGCCTGCTGCTCCACGGGCTAGTGCTCAGCCAGAGCAGGCTGCCTATAATGGGCTTCCCAGTGCCCTTCCTCCTCCCTTTTTGGGCCTGCAGCCCACACCCCTGGAGCTGGGGACTCCTCCCAGCACCGGAACACAACCATGACTGGGGTGTTCTCAGGTAGCTCTGGGCAGATCTGCTCGGGGACAGATGCTGCTGTGGCTCTGAATGAGCCCAGGGGGGAAATTTTCCAGGCTGGCACAGCCTGGAGGGCTGAACCATGAGGAGAAGAAAGCAATTTTGTACCTGTAAGGATGTGCTGGACTTGGAGGGCAAGGGATAACAAACGAGTAATGAGCAAATTGTTTCCGTCTGTAAAGTGCTGCCGCATGTGGGAAATCATCTTGCTTACCCCCATGCAGCTAACCTGCAATTCTGGGTGATAACCTCTAAAGTTATTGATACTCCATAAACATTGAATCATTATTTTTTACTTCAATATGCTTCTCCTGCTGGGAGATGGGAGAAATTTAGAAAATACTGACGTGTTCTGACCCACTTAGAACAAGGAGACCAGTTGGTGGGTAATTTCCTTTGTATTCCCTTCTTTTTTACTTTTCACTTTGGTATGAGTCTTTTAAAAATATCATGGTGTCGTCTTGGCTATAGTCTGAGCAGAAAGCCAAGATAGGAGTCTTTCTTGATAAAAATAAATACAGTTATTTAGTCCCTTTTCGTGCTCATGACAACTTTGCAGTCAAATCTGTCCTTTTTCTCAAATTGTTAGAGAGCCTGTCTGAAACCATTTAGTGAGCTGTCAGTTCTCAAGCATTGTCAAACTGTCATTCCTATGAAATAGTATAACTGTTTAGGAACAAATAATTAAGTCATAAATTTGTGAAGAAATCTAGGAAGATCAGATGCCTTTGGAGCAGGATTCCTTTTACTTTCTTGCTGCAGTTATTTCTTTATGCTGAATTGTAGCTGCAATGCATTGTAGCTGTAGAGTAGACTGGAGTATTGTCTGAGATAGAGAGAAGAGCTTTTATTTCATTATAAAATACCCTTGTAACACTTGTAATCACTGTAAACACATTACTTTAGATACTAGGCGCCATTTTCTGCTCTGAAGAATTTAGTCCAGTCCACACAGGACTGACTACATGCTTGGTTCTGCCAATCAAGTCATTGTAAATCCTAGAAATGAGGAAAGAATCAGATTACATCCGACTTCCATCCTCAGTCATGCCTTAAGTGCAAGCTTTTTAGTTCAGACTAAGTTCTGATTATGAAAATTTTATTGTAATTAAGAGTAGGTCAGAATGTCACTGAGCTTTTCTGCTAAATGGTTGGAACGAGGGAGGAGAGGTGGAAAAAAGCTGCCTTCTTATTTGCACTGGAGCTCAAATGGAATTAAATGTTTCTTCAAACCCCCCTTTAGGGAACAGAAACTTTTTCTTTCTCTATCTCTGAATTTTAGTGCCACATCCAATAAATGCAGAAACATCAGTTGATGGAGATTTTTGTTCCTGGACCGGTTTAAGTGCTTAAAGATGCTCGTGCCCATCGCTATTCAAGGCAATTTTTTTAAAGTCTGTGGTTTACTTTAAGCACAAGCCTCATTTAGTTACTTTCATTGAATAATTGCCTAGAATAGGAGTCCTCTCTGAAATTCAGGTTAGCACTGTTATAAATAACTCCTCCACCAGACTGTGTTCATGAACAACAAGCTGTATTCATTACATCAATCACTGACATGCAGAAGTTGATGCACCTCCATTGTCATACTGAGTCACCTAGGACAGGATGAAAAATGGGTTTCAGCACCTTTTTTTTTTTCTTACATTTCATTCTACTTGTCTCAAACCGGTGGCAATATTTCTGATCACAGCAAAAGAATATTTAGTTTTGGGCCAGCTGCACCACTGCTGACTGACTCATCATCTGCATTCACTGAAATACCTGAGTTTTTTAGATCTGCAGGGAAAATTTCTCAACACTCCTCAGAATCTTTCAGTTTTGCTCCATTAAATGGCAAAACGACCAAGTGATGTCACCAATAAGAGGTGAAGCACCAAGAAACAATGAACTGAAGGCTGCTAACATGGAAGAGGACAAAAATATATGTTCTCAAAGCATAAAGCAGGTCTGTGACAAAAGACAGCTGCTGCTGTTATATTTTCCTGTGTTTCACTCAAGTCCAGCTGAGTGAGGGGCTGAATGGAGATTGCAGCCCAAATCTCATCATATAAATTAGGGCTGCCCTAGTGGCTTGTCGTTTTATGGCTGTATTATAGGAGGGTTGTGCACTGCCTGGAGACACAAAAGCAAGGTAAAGTTCCATTAATTAAGTGTGGTTTTGGCCCAGGTGTCACACACAATAGTAAGGGCAGGTGCACAGTAGGCTGATCATTAAAAAAAAAATAGTCTTTTGGGGTTGGAGTCCATAAAGATTTTCTAAGTATCCAAATTAACTGAGGACTTTGGGGGTGAAGATAAACCTCGTGCATGCAGGTAAGCAAACAGTGTTTCAGCTGTGGATAGGTTCTATAAACAGATTTATGGTGACTTATAGGCTTTGTAAAAGGACTTTAAAGAGGATGTAAATGGAAATGATTGTAAATTATGTTCACTCATTTTCAAGCACACAATAAAAACCAGGACCACAGCATTGTTCTAGGGTGACTAATGTTTTACACTGTAAAAGTAATCAAGTTTGATAAGAGCTTCCCATATTTCATTTCTGTTTTATTCACTGGTGCTCCTTGGGACTTGCAGAGATGAGAAAAGAGCTCCCACGTGCCAGTACGGGGGTACACAACGTGGGGGTACAAAGTGCTCTCAGGGTACCTGGGTCCCTTGAACTCCCACCCCTCCTGTGTTCCTGTGGCGAGGCCTCCAGCAGAGCCAAAATGGGGAGGGTTCAAAGCCCTCTCTCTTCTGCTGTCCTTTCCTGAAGTTATCACAGCTGCACCAAGGTCAGCTTTTTCTGGTTTCTTTCTTTCCTGCTGATTCTCCATCCTGTTAAAAGTGTAACAGGCGCATGGGTGTTCTCTGACCCCAAATCTACTCTAGCACAGCTGAAAAGAAAGCTGAAAGCAGAGGGGAGGCTGCTTTTCTTTCTGTCGAAATTAAATCTGACTTGAAATCTGGCTGTGTTTCACGAACTGCAGAGTGCTTTTCTGGTTAGTCTCTGATGGAGAGCAGTAGACAAAACCTACCATGCTGCAGTGATGCAGGACTGTGCCAGCCCCCCCAAGGCCACTGAAATATTTTATTTCAGTTGCATCCTGGTGCAAGTAAAGGTGGAATTTGTCCCTTTTGAGTTTAATGACTGAAAAAATGTCTGTAGAGTTCTAGCCAGACTGACCACACATACCCATCTGCTCCTGTTTAGGCTAATGTGCTGAGTGACCTGCAAAAATATCAGAATTACCCGTTGAAGACTACTGTCTTTTTAGGTAATAATAGGCAAATGATAGAAATGATAGGAGGGTTTCCTAAGAATCCCTAAGTGTGCAGTATTTTAGGGAATTTCCATTTGCTGATTTAAAGGTAAGAATTCCAACGGGGAAAAGGGTGAGTGCTTGTGGTCATCCTCAGTGCCTTCCTTTCTGCCAAGACCATCACAGGGGCTCTGAGATTCCCAGATTCCAGAGTCACTTCTGTGCAACAGAAATTCCTGGGTTAGAAATGGACTCTCTCTGCCTTAAAACAGCTCATACCTGCGGTCAGAGCTCTGCTAGACCCGGTTTGATTTAGCAGTGTACTTGGGTGCAGGCTAAATTCTGTCCTTCAGTCACATTAACTGGGGTCCAGCTGGTGGAGGTCTCATAGATTTAGGAATCACCTGAAATCTCAGTGTGGTTTTTGGAGGTCTGCTGGCAAAGGGGGAACTTAATAAGGTACTTACCCATTTTCTGGTGCAAATCTAAGTGGTGCAGTCCTGCAGCAGGCAGATTAGCACAGGTCAGGGGGAAATTGCTGTCTTTTAAATAACAGTCTGCAAAATGCTTATCTCCACAAACACCCAGGAGACACCCCCCCTCGTTGCTTTTGAAGCACTTTGCCCTGAACAACCTGCTGCTTCTGCTCCTGCCACATGATCTGTTCCATTAGGTTTTTGCATTCCTTCTGCCAGCATCAGCCTTGCTGCTTCCCCACAGGCTTCAGTACTTGTTGAGTGTGATGGACACGCAGGCCAGGAAAGCTTTGCCATGAGCTGTGGCACCTGCAGGGTTCATGCCTGTCCTGTTCATGCCTGTTCTAAGTTCTGCATGATTCCACTTCTGTACTTAAACCAAATGTCTTTTCTTTTCAGCCTTCTCTCCTTTAGAATGAGATTTCGGAATTATTGCCTGAAACAATCTTTGCACCTCCTATTTACAAACCTCTTGGTTCCTGCATTTCCATTTATTGCAGAAAGAGTAGGTGGAGAAGAAGCAGAAAGAACACCAAGCTTCTCAGTGTGGAATTTTTTATTTCTCTTTCAAGTCAGTTTGTGTATCTTTATTTCCACCTCCTGCCTACTTCTCTCAAGATCTTTGAACTCGTAGGGCTACTTGAGTTTCTCTGCTTATTTTCATGCTGTCATATAAAGGCTGGGCTGCCAAAAATATACTCCCAACCCTGGAGATTTCCTACACTTGGGACTTGCGCTGAAAGAGCGAGTGAAAGTCCCTTGGGGAATAACTTGGCTGTTTAAAGCTATTGGAAGCTGTGGCAGGTGTATGGGCTTTCCCCTGTAAGCTGTCTTCATCAGATGGGAGAATAATTACTCATGCTCAGTACAGGTGCATTGGCAGTCCACTGCTAATAACTTAAGGATCTGTCATTCAATTCAGGGAAAACAATTATTTTGGTTTCTCTTTCTTTTCTTTTTTTTTTTTTTTTCCCTGATTTTTCTTTTAAAGAAAATATCGGTGTGGGAGGAAAAACTCTAAACAGAAGAGTGAAAAATGAAAGGCAACTGTTATAATAATTCCAGATTGCTAAATCTTATCTCTCCACTGAACATACACATCTGTTCCTCTGTCTGCTGTAACCACATGTTAACTCCTCACTAGCTGCTTTTGTCACTACCCTCTTCCTTTTCTTTTTTCCTTGCACAAATTATGCTACATCTTGTAAAACTGAAATAGCACAAATAGTACATGAAGCACATCTTGCCAATAAGAGACACGTTATTTTCCACTGACTGGAAAAAAACAATGGTGACATTTTAATGCTGGAATCTGAAAAGTCTCTTCTTCTACCCATTCATTACAGTGTCAGTCCAAGTAACATCAGCATGAATGTAACAATTCTAACCATCTTAAAGAATGGCCATTCTGAAATACGGCTTTATGAAAAGCTAATAAAATGCAATTACTGTCCAGCTTTGATTCAGAGTCATCAGAGTCCATTTAAGAATTCACGTTTTTATTACCTTGCAAAATACTGAAATCTGGGGATTTGGTTTATTGTTTTAATTCTCTCCAGCTGAATGTAACTACCTGTTATATATGTGCACTAGAGCAGCACAGGTCAGTACATAAAAATAAAAGTTATAGCAGTACGTAAGGCGGATTACTCTTTTAAACAGGATGGTGAAATATGATCATGCCTTTCACTCCCTGTGGGTTTCTGGTAGGATTTAACTGTGTACGGAGCTTTTCAGTGTGAGTGTCCATTAAGCTGCCGTGGGAGGGAGGTTTGCACAATATCTGAGCCTCGGGGAGGCACACACGAGGTCAGGTACTTGGGGTCAGTCCCGTGCCAAGGGCAAGTTTCCTGCTGACTACACAGCTCACAGTAAAGACAGTCTCCTGCTTTTGTTTCACAGATGGGCTGCTCTGTCAAAGTACTTGCAGCTGCTAATACAAATCTGGAGCTACTGGGGATCGAGCAAGAGCCCAGATCTCTGGCCCCCACAGCTCGCTGCTCTCTGGAAGTGTGTTGACAGAAAGGGGCCAGGTAGGCACCCGTGCAGCGCCCCTGAGGCAGCTCTAAAGGGCACCATCATCCTCCCAGTGCCTTAGCAGGAGTCATTCCCTGGGTTCCTTGCCCATGATCAGAGAGGAAAAGCTCCCTTTCATTGCTAAGTCTAATATATGCATTAAAAACTACCAGCAAGCTTCTTGGAGGGGAATGATACAAGGAACAGAGCACAACCTATGGTATTACCTACAGTATTTGCATTCTCTTTCAGAATGAGCTTGTACTCAGCTTCTTCCTCAATTGGTCCAAAAATACCTTGGCAGAAGATTCATCATCTCTGACCTTAGGTATGTGTATTACCAATCTTATTTATTTTCTAAGAAATTATGATCCTTGGTAATATTATGCAATAAAGCGTTTAGATGGTTTGGGGGTTTTTAGGATATAAGGATACCAACAAAGAATTCCTGATTTCTCAAGGTCTCTGAAAATGTGTTACTAATGTCACTTGTAGATTTCTTTTTGACATATTCCCTTCAGCTTTGCTTCATTTCTTTCTGCATAAACATGCTTATATGCAAAGCAAAAGTTTATTTACACAAACTGTGGCAGGTTTCTTGTTTTACAAAACAAAATATTCAAAGATTTTGGAGGAAAGGATGTGAGTCATGACAAAGCACAGTGTGTGCTCACACAAGCAAAGAAAATCAGGGGTGACTTCTAAAGTAATTTTCACAATGAGTGGAGCAGGTAAATAACAGAACATTATGTTAATGTTTAGGCATACATTATTAATGACTCTGGTAATTCACTTCTTGCTAAATGAGATGCTGCACTGTTCCCTTAGCCTATCTAAATACTTAACCCATTTTCCTCTTCTGTCCAGCACCTAATTTAATCTAATTTCTGATATTACAGCATTAAGAGCCAAAGCATAAACCATAAAAAGTAAACTCTGAATGTTTGTTGTCTTCCACTGCCTTAGTTCTGCACTGATAATAATCTTCTGTAGTCAGTTTTTAGCCAAAATAAAACCTCATAAAGGAGTCTGCAGCTGCACTCTGCACCACAACAGTTCAGCTGGTTGTTATGTGCTCCAAGTGATAGGACAGTTTCCAAGATCATCAGTTTTCCACATTTCATAAAGGATTGTATCTCTGCATATTTAGTTTGCATGTCCATTAAGTTAGTTTAATCCCTCCTCAGACAGAGGTTTCATTATCTCTTTTGCTGGGACCATTTTTTTTTAATCCATCAGAACAAAATAAATCCCATTCTGGCTTCTCAGCCTTCTGAAGATTCCCCCTGTGCAGAGTTTATTCGATTAGGGCGTGCCATTATCATATTAAACCCATTATGACTATTGAAAAGTACTAATGGTTGCTCTAACTTTTACAAAGGATCAAAGAGATAATGCAACGATGTCCTAGGTGTTAGGAACATGTAGTCTGGGTCTGTGGGCTGCCTCTCTCTGTAGATGTCTTTAAGCAAAGATACAGATGTGAGAGTGAGCTGAGGCACAAGGCAGTTACAGTCCCAGACTAACTTTGATACGTCGCTAATATTCAGCTGCCTAATTATTACAGAGAATCTGAGTGTAAAAGTTTTATGCAAAATCATGAACTGAATCGATAATAAAATTGAGAAATAACTTGCAACATTATAATTCCTACAGTGGTGTCCCAGTATAGTCTGAAGGATGAGCCATCTATTTTTGCTGTCATTGACAGCAAAATCAAGGAGGAGAATGAAGAAACAGAGGCAAAAATGTGGTTAGTGGGTGTTTGATGAAAGCTGTGTGACAGGTAACCCAGTCTGCTCCTCACCATGTGGTTAGTGGTGGTGAGGGTCACAACATGGTCGGGGAAGATTGATGTGTCTCTGGCCTTGAGCACTGAAGTTACAGAGGGATTCATTTTTTCCTTTTCAAGAACTCTGCCATTGAAAGTTTGGATAGTTCACTTCTAGGCTTAGGGCAAAACCTCTGTTTAACACAGGCGGAAATAACAAACAAAACCCAAACCACAAAAAAAAGCAGCTCTCTTCAGCCTAGAAAATTGATCACTATCATTTACTGATAAACTAGCAGTAGCACACAAGGTCCAAACAGTGAGTTCAGACCTGGTAAAAACAGGGAACAAGAATCAGGGGCTGGATTGCTCTGGATACTGCACCACTCATGGTGAGCTGTGGAAGCAGATGAGCTCAGCCATCAGGAGGCCAGCCGTGCATGTGCTGATTTCCCACCTGAGGAATACACTGAAACGTACATTGCGGAGATGCTTTTCTACTCCTCCCCTCGTCTTTGAGGCTGGGCTGCTGCCGTGCCCCAGCGAGCTCGCTGAAGGCTTTGTTCCATGGCGTTCTGCAAACTGTTGGCATCCAGAAGAGACGCAAGTCCAGCTAAGGCAGGAGGTGTCTGGTCATGCCAAGGTGCCAGGTAGCAAACAAGGAATGGCCCTGGAGGTTCTTGCTGGCGGAGAGTGCCCAGAAACACTCTTGATTTGAAGGTAACCTCTGCAGTAATGCCATAGTCAGCCTGGGGAGGAATTAAGTTCACTGAGCCTGCAGGAAAGAAGTGGTTGCCATGAAAAAACCGTACTTTTTTCCTGCACAAACTTCATTGCTTTCCGAGGTTATAGGGGTCTTAATATTTTTCTGTTTTGAAAAATAACTCAGGTTTAATATGGGCTGTAGCTTTCCATGGATCTGGTAACCTCGCTCTCAAGCAAAAAAATCATCTCTCTCTTGGTTAGGATCAATACGAAATAAGATTAATGCCCAATAGGATCAGGTTATGAATTTTGATCAAACTGGCATCTTTCTCTTATGCTGCTTTAATTTATAAATGTTGTAGGTAATTACACTTATTAAAGTAAAATAAAAATTAAAATTTATGAATTTGTACTCTGCTCCCAGCAATAGAGAGATTAGAAATCAGTTTTAAATTTACTTGACATGAATACTGAATCAGTGCTCCCAGTGGAGTGAATTCTGAATTATCCTGAATATTGTAAGCATTTCATGATACCAAACTCACTACAAGGCAGTGAGAGCAGATATCAGGAATGATTTCAGAATCAGGCTTTTATAAAGGCCCTTTAAAAAAAAAAGAAGGAAGAAAGAAAAATCTATCAAAAACATTTTTATATCAAGCTTGTTCATTTTTCTTCTCTTGACTTTATGTCTCTTGAAAATGTTAATAATTCAGACTGGTTTTGCTCTGCTATGGTCTATAACATTGTACAGCCCAGCCCCAGTTCTGGCATATTTAATTAGTGCTCCATGTGTTTATAGGAGCCTCGGTCCTTGAGGTGCAGTAGAGGAACAGGTTCTGTGCCCTTCTAAAGGGAGATCCAAGCTTTCCAGGATGACTGTAACATGGTATTCCCCTCCATGCAGAATCACGAATAGTCCCTGGAGAGAATAAGGCTCCCTTGCTCATGTCCCATAGTGTTTTGATCTTCTGAAGCTGCTCACTCTTGATGTAAAGCTTTTGCCACAAGTTGCCTTCCTGATTTAGTCACATTTACCCATAAGCATTTGTGGTTGGCTTGGAGGACTAAAGCACTGAGACAGTCGGTGTATTTAGAGCTGACTGTATGAAGTCAGATACTTTGGAGGCTGTGACTAAAGCAGGCAGATGGTTGGCTTGGGGCGTTCAACCCCAGCCCTGGAAAACCAAACAGGTTCCAGTGCTCTTTGATGCCAGATGTCAAAACAGGCTGTCACCAAGAAGGAAGGTCTAAGGAAAATCTGAGGGTGCAGAATACAGAATAATACTGAGCTCCCTGATGGCAGTGCACTGACACTTAGTTAATTAGTTTCTTCACATTGCTTTGAAGTCCACGTGTGAAATGCAATGTGTTATTAAGTTGTAGTTTCCCTATTGATTTTGTCAGTAGCATCCTCCTCGCCGTTTATGTTGCCCAAACGTTGTGCACGGTGTAACGCAGAGCTTGTTTGAAGATGCTGCTAAGGAAAACGTCGCACAAATGGTAGGACATGGAGCTGGTGGTTCTCCAGCACGCCAGAAAAACACCATCTAGATGAAGCAAAGAACTGCATACTTGACTACTGTGAACATCATTTTACCTTCAGAAGAAATCTGAATGCTAATTGCCTTCATTTCTTCATGTGAAAAGACAAAAGGGGACACAGTTTTCTCAGCTTTATGTTCCTTGATGAGAGATTATAAACTGGCACTGTGTTTGGGTTTTTCTGTAGTAGGGTTGGGGGCTGGCTTCCACTCGGAACGCTGGGATACACAACACAAATCAGATAGGAAAAACCTGCAAGTGCTCCAGGGTCCTCATTTGGTATTTGACAGCTTTTGCAGCGACACCAGTGAGTGAAGACTCGATCCCTGGGGGGAACTCTTGCTTCAGCTGCAGCCAGCACAACAGAACAGCACTTGGTCCTTGTCTAAAATGGGCTGCAAGTAGAGCATGACACTTCCCAAAAATGCACTAGCTCAAGTCCATCTGCCCAAGCTGGATAGATTGGAATTAATTATTGTATGTGTATTCTGTTATCATTTGAAGCTAAAATCACCTGGACTTTAAAGAGGCTATGATCCAGCACAAAGTGTGGGAAAACCAAAAATATACCAGCTGAGTGTAGCTAAAAGTAACTGGGTTTTATTTTGAAATATAAGCAATAGAGGTCTTTTCCATGTTTATCATATTTCCCATGCTCTGTTATTTTTTAGTTCCCTTCCTTTTTTTTTTTCCATTAGTACTCAATTTATTGCATAGTAAGAGCAAATATTTTAGTGATAGTTGTGCCCATAATGTATGTGTGTCAGACTTCATTTTGCATGTTCAATTAAAAATTCATTTTCCCTTCCCTTTTTTTTTCTTTTTGGTTAGAAACTTATTTACATTTCCTACTTTCAAGGAAAAAAAAAATGCAACTCCCGCAGAGAAATTCCTTTACTCGATATAAGCACCACACTGTAAAAATTTATTTAAAAAAAAGGCACTGGTGGTGCTGGTAGGAAAGGGAATGCACGGTGATCAGCTGGATTCTGATGATGTAATTTAGCCTCTGAAATCTGTTGCTCTTGCTAAATCACTCATGGTGACTCACTGCAATTCACAAAATTAACAGAGCCCCACAAATGAATCATGCTCTTATGTTAAAACACAACTGCCCTTGTGTTGCACTGTGTGTAATAGTCTACAATTCTACATTTCCTGTTGCAAATCTAAGGCAAAAGGACTCACAGCTTAAAAAAAAAAAAGGTAAAGTGGCTTTGCATGAAAAAAAAAAAGAGGAATTGAATTTTATGGGCTTCTTCTTACCCTAGAAAAAACTCAGCATTATCTGGTTCATGGAGTTTTCATCCCCTGTCCCTCCCTGTTCCTATTTGCATACCATAAGAAATGAAATGAGGTACGGTCTTGCCAAGTGATTTGTCCAAGTTCATAAGGGAGAATAACAAATGAAGAACTGTTACTCGGTCTTCTAAGTCCCAGCTTAGTGATTTCTTCCTGAGATTTCAATTCTTCAAGAGTGTTTCAGGCCCTTCTCTAATAAGGATGTGATTAAAAATGTATTTTTGTAGTCTCTAAAGGGGAGAAATTAGAGATGGATTCATATTCTGAAATTCCATTCCAAACATCATAAACTCAGTAGTGCTGGTATCCAGGCTGCCTGGAAAAATTATATTATGGCAGTTGCATGTACACACTGTGTTATTTCTAATTCATTCGAGTTCCCTTCCTTGGGATAAATGGCAATTACACTGGCTCTCTGGCTGTCAGTAGCACATGACACCGCTGTCATTGTGTCTGCTTAGCAGTCATTTTAGTCTCTCTTCACTCCAGAGGTTACACATTTGGTTTCTTCAGAAAAATGCACCCAGCGTGGCTTATTCATTATAACAACGCCTGTGCCTCCTCCTCTGCTGAACAGAGGAAAGGCTGAGCAGAGGGAGTTGGAATTCTTGCTCCCACAACCCTGCCTGTAAGAGCTCTGGGGCACATGTGGGGAGGAGAGGGCAAGAGTGAGACAGGGAGTGCCCAGGTGTCTGCTGAGGCTGAAAGGGATGCTTGGGAACCCTCCTGCTACCAAGAACAGTGTGGTACTCCCTAAAAAGCCTCCTGTGGCAGTGCATAACCCTGGTGCGTGATGGCTGTTCTTTCATTCTCATCATCCTTTCCCACTGTTCCTGCTCCTCAGAGGTTGTGTTTCTATTTAAAGAATTAATTACCACTGTATTGCCTTGTCTCGTGTCGTTATGTCACCCTGCCATGGGTTAAAGGCTGGTGTCTCAGTGACGGATTTCAGGGTGCAGGAAGGGGAGCAGGACTTCTCTGTCTGAGGTCTCAAGCTCAGCTGCTTCTCTAACGGGGAGGCAGGAGAGCTGAGCCCAGCTCGTGAGGCATCCTTGTTTTGTTGTAAGCTTAGCTCAGGACTGAGTCCTAACTTTTTCAGGTAAGTTAGTGGTTGTACCACGGCTTTGGTCTGATTAAATGAAGCCCTGCTTGCCTAACTGAAACCAGGCAACTTCACACAGCAGTGTCTGGGCTGTCTTTGATGGTGAGCAGGTGGTGCAAAGTGGCTCAAGTCCAGCTCCTGAGCCCCTGCTCAGGTGAAACGCTGCAAAATAAGGAGGTCAGATAGGTACTGAGGAGAGGTTGTGCTCACCATCACCTGGTTTACTGTGGTAAAAGGCACCTTTCCTCTGCTGCGTTTCTCTGTAGTCTCTGGAGGGCAGGTAAACCACGTTACTTACCCAGCTTCAAGGACACACCTTTTTGGCAGTGAAGACAGCTGGCTCAGTGCCTCCAGCAGAAAGATGGAACAGGATTTGCTTAGTCATTTCTTCCACATTATGAGACTGATTCTTCTTGCTTGGCAAATGAAAAATGTTTTTTTCAGTGGGAATTGAATCAGACTCTTTAAGTACGTCTTAGTAGAAAAATCTATGAAAGCCATGGCTGGCATGAGAACCAGCCTGGAACAGAGAAAGGACAGAATGAGGAAGGGAGAATTTATATATGATGTTGTTTCTCTAATTTGTTTTGGAACTGGTCAGGAAACTTGTTCTTTTTTCCTTTTTTTTTCCTTTTTCTTCTTTCTCTTGGGAACTGGGGGAAAAAAAAAAAAAAAAAATCCAGTGTTTAAACCAGACAGGAGAACTGCAACAATAGTGAATAGTGTCATCAGTGACTGCCAAAAAAAACACCCCAATTATTTGTCACTCAAGCATAAATTTCCCACTGAATTTCAGATGGGTGGCAATTAGTAAACAGAAAATCTCACTGGCAGTTAACAAGCAGGAAAGAAAATGAGCACTGCATGTCAGACCACTTTCTTCCATCGCAGTCCTTATCCATGTTTTCTAATTTTATCCCTGATTTAGGCACGCAGCAGGTTTTTATATGTTAGTTAATGTGTACTTCAGTATTTTATAGATCTACTTTCTCCAAGCTGTTATCTAAAAATTTAAACTGTGTGGCCTTTTTCAGGTCCTCAGTCAACTGGCCACAAGCCTGGAGTACAACTGGTCATATCCTACGAGAACACCCGTCTGACAATAATGCTGAAACACATGAGGAACATCGTGAGTATTTTTATCAGAATGTATAACTTGTAAGTCCTCACATTTGCAGAGTACTGTGAAAACATTAATCTTCAAGCAGCCTTTCTGGGATAACTAATTTCAGCTCAAAGTAATGACGGTGCTGTTCTGTCATGATTTAACAATTGCTTTTTTCCTTTCAGCTCACTCAATATGGTTACAGGTGTGAGACACACAGAAACTGGATTTCCTTAATGGCTGGTAATGGCCTTTTCCAAGAAAACCAATTTTGATACTGTTTTTGCCCTCTCAGCTGACACATTTTGATAGCAGTCAGACATAAGGCATCTTGCAGCAGCATGACTTTTTGCAGCATGTCAGCCTGGCACTATGGATTGATTATCCAGACTTCTCTTTCTAGTCCAGCATGACTGTCTACCAAGAGGGAAGAGCTCAGCAGAGGGAGCAGTGGTGTATTTTAAGGAGCAGTGTCATTTGGAGGCGTGATGCTCAGCTTTGTAACACACTGTCAGGAGGCTGAGAGGAAAATGTTGAGCGTTCCTGGAGCCAGGCTATGGGAGGGGAAGCTGGCAGTGCTCCTGCAGCACAAGGCAGGTGGAATTGGCTGCTGAGGGTGACTCGAGAGATGGAGTTGGGGCTGTGTGTGATCTCTCGCTGGAGGAGCGTGTTGGCTGAACCATAATGAATTCCATGCCTAGATGTGCTCCTGAGTTCCCATGGCTCGTGTCTCAAGTAATGTCTGTGGCAAGAGAGCCTTTATTTGTTTAGCTAGGGGATTAGAGCATTTTTTAACTATTGTGGGTTCTCAGTGCATACTCTGTGCCACTTCCATCCCCAACTGGATTGCAATCCCTTTTCCTAAATGGGGCCAGACTGAGGGCTTCTGTGAGCACCAGCCAGTAATAAAATGAGGCTGATTGTTTAATTAGTGGTATGAGGCACATGAGGCTTACACAGCTCTGACTGTTCTCTGCTGGCCACTCCAGCTTCTCATTTGCAATTCAAGCATCTCCATTCTGGTCTATAACATTCAGTATATCTCTGTCCTGTCCTGTGTGCCACTTCGACAGGTGAGATCAGCCTCTGCTGACAGGTCCAATTTATACAAACTTTACCTTCAGGATGGAGCACAAGACCCTCTTTACTTTTTCTGTTGGGCTTTTTAAACCTAAGTGACTTTGATAAACTTCTGATAAAGTTCTAATTGGGGGGAGGGACATATTTAAGTGATTGCCATGCTGATGATGTCATTGAGAGCTCAAGCAGGTGGTGTGGAGGTGCACATAAATGATGTGCAGATGCTAGAATTAGTCTTTCTCCTCGTTTCCAGCATTTGAAGTGTGTGTGTTCTTAGGAAGTTTCAACCATTTAATGAAATGAAAGGAAATGGCAGCATAGGTAGCTGTGTAGTGCAAACATAAAATCCAGGGTTCAGCTCACTTCATTATAGACAACTTGAAGTTACTGTGTTGTTTTTGAAAGTAGGTAACTTAAATCAAATCCGTTTTAGTGAGTTTTTGGAGAAGTGGTAGAAGTCCCATTCAGCAAGACTAACAATGATTCTTGAGTTGAAAATAAAGTCATTGTTTTGGCAGCCTAACTTAAGCAATCATGTTTTTAAATCCTGGGCTTCCAATTCCTTCCTTTCACCTGGCCATCCATCCATTGCCATCTGATCTGAAATATGAAACAGTAGTTCTTCAGGGTACCGTGATACTGGACTGCCTTCAGACCAGTAACCCGTAATAGGAAGGTTCTTTATCCCATTAGTAATCTTCTCAGCTTCCCAGTCATATAAATCAATCTTTCTGATGTGCTCTCTTCTCTTTTTCCTTTCTTTTCCTCCTCTTTTTTTTTGGTTGAGCTGAACAGGGGTTTAAAAGTATGCCAAGATCATATCTTATTCAAGACATGTTAAAGCTGTTTCAGGTATATTCAGTCTTTTGCAGAGTCTCACTAATTATATTTTAGTGGTTCATCTGTGCAGAGATTACTTGGCTATCCGGTTTTATTTCATAATTTATAGTAAATAATTTTTGTTCTGCTCTTCCCTATTTAATTTACCTCTATAAAGAGATATGTTCAGATGTGAAAATAATTGTATTAGGCCAAATTAATCCCAAATGTAGCTTCACAGAACTGACGGGAATTGTGATAGAGACTTTTGATCTACATAAATAAATTTGATTTAGTATTTGTGTGGGTTTACTTCTAGGAGTTTTAATAGGAGATCTAGATCCTGCTGTGCAAATCCTATTTTGAAATACAATGTACAAGAGGGTCCCTAAGGAGCTGGTATTTTTTATAGCCACTCTCAGGTGTCACACCGGTTCTTTAAAGGAGGAAGCCAAAAGACTGCAGTGCTGTAACTTTGCAGGGATTTTTCCTGAAGGAAATGTCCCCATTCCTGCGGGGTGTCATAGAGGAAAAAGCGGTGTAGCAGTGCAGAGAGCACGGGTGTGGTGCAGACCTAGCAGAGGACTGACTAATGTGGGTGCATGCACGGACTCCACAGTGCAGGCCCTTCAGATCTGATGCATCCACACGTGCCAGACTTGCTGCAGATGTGCACCTCTCATCCCTGGATCAGCTTCAGCATCCTCTCCCTCACCACTGCAACATTTCAGTCGTGTTAAAAATGCCAGTCCTGCTTGAAGAAAACTCTATTAAAAATTCTGCAAAGACAAACAGCAGAGAACAGCCTTATGGATTTTGTGACTGGAAAGGACCATTAATCTAATCTAACCTTCTGTAAAGAAAAAGCTGCATTTTTTTTCACTAAGGAAATACTTGCAGCCAAGGAAACTGTTTGAACACAGAGATGTTAAGACTGGTTGTTAATGTTTGCCTACAGTTTAAGGCTGTGGGTGCACAATGAAGACAAGTTCTGTTAAACAGATATTTATAAGCTACTAAAAATGTTTCAGTCTCAAGATTTCCCTCAGCAATTCATAGTTTCATTTGAATCCTGAGATTCTCCCAAGTCAGGTGGCTCACTGCTTCTACTTATTATTTGAATGGCATCACCATGATTGCTGAGGAAAATAACTTTAAATTCAATTTTCAAATATACAAAAGCCCTGCTGCCAATAAAATGCAGGTTTGCAATCATGTATATTGCATAACTTGAAGTCAGCCTATTGGGGCATTGCTGGCTCCTCTCAAGTGCAGACAGTGCAACACTGGGCACTTTATGCATAGGGACTACAGGCAATATTGCCTTAATAAAGTGAGCCTGGGCTAGAAGGAAGCATTTTTGTAGGGGTGAAAACCTTAGAGGCCTGGAGAGTTTGCCTCTGGAGTCATGGAGCATGTGGCAGATGGAGGGGTGAGACAGGGCAGGTTAATCTATAAAAACAATAGCTCAGTACCTGGCAAAGTGCACTAAGTGGTCTTAGGAGGAATATAAAGGAGCCCAGGGGAGGTTTGTGTTGGTCTCTGAAAGGATTTGTTTCCTTAGAACAAGAATAGTCCAATTGTGGCAGCACGATGCCCAGAAAAGCAGCAGTAGGCAGGAACAGGAGTGCAGGGGGATTGCTGCTCTACCTTCAAAATGCACTTTGTGCAGATGTGGAGATGGATTTATGAAAATTGGAAGACATGTGGGTTTTGAACTGGAAATGTTTGAGTCCAGTTCTGTTCACCTGTGTTAACCAACACAGAGCATGGGGGATATCGAGAGCCCACCAGGTCTCACACAGGGCTGACCGTGGGCTGGTTTGGTTCCACCCAGCCAGAAACAGCCAGGCTACCTACTGGTGCACTGCTGGGCTCGCTCACTCCCCAAAAAAATACCAGAGGCAACAATAGTAGCCATTGCTGACATCCAGAAAAGGGATTCTAACCTACTTCCCTGCCTGCTTGATGGAGAAGCAAAGGGAGCAGTGGTTCAGCACTGGCTCAGGAGGAAGGCTGCTTTTCCCACTGCCTTCATTGCCGTGACTTCAGGCATGCCCTGTTTTCCTAGATAAGCAGCTAAACTTCCAATCCTCACTGCTAAACATTTTTGCCCATTACTTCTTGTGGACAGAGTAACTCCTCAGGGGTAGAGGGGAGGAGAAACAAAGCCAAGTTATCCTGAACCTCCTGCCAGTAGATGTAAAATGTTACTAGAATTCAGGAAAGCGTGCGTGGGCGATGAATTCAGAACCGATTTTACAGGGGGAAAATTTGCTGGAAGAAAAATAAACTCCTACAGTTCTTTGCAAAAGTACTTCCAGCTTTCCTCTTTTAAAAGCTCTGAAGCTGTCATGTACCACTCCTGGTGATTAATGATTCTGGGATAGCTGATATGGGGGTGACGAATCAGTAATCAGCTTTAGGCTTACACAGACATCCAGCCTCTTTCCGTTTCGTGTCCTGGGCCATGCGAGTACAAATTGCTTCCAAAAATGTCTGTGAGATGCGGTGGTTTGAATGTGTTGGGAAGAAAGGTGGGAGCCGGTCTTCCCCAAATCCAAAGGGATGAAATCTAAGCCTGCAGCACAGGGCTATAGGGATGTTCCCACCTCTGTTACAGGTAGACGCTCTGATGCCTTTGCTGGGTTTTGTCTCAGCTTGAGCTGGGAAAGGTTTGGGGATCTTTGTTCAGTCTTAGTTGGTTCCCGTCGTTCCTCTCATGGGCTCACTAACTTTTACACTTTATGGCTATCATTATATAGATTTAAATGGAAAATATATACTACCTGCCAACAACGCAGTGCCTGCCTGTGAAATAAAAAGCCACATTATACTTTCAGAACATTATGAACGTGTACTGCTTTCCTTACTGCAGCCCATGGATCAGCCAACAGGGACTGGAATGGAGGTGCACAAGTAGGCAAGGCAGGGATGGAAAACAAGTGGAAAAAAAATCACTTTGAGTTGAACAAAGTTATCCAGAGAGTATCAGTGACAGAATTAAATCAGCAGCTTGGCTGATGGAGGGAGGTAACACATTCAGATGAAGTTCTTCTTAGACTGGCCCAGAAAAACAAAATAAAAAGCCATGGGAAGGAAGCTCTTGTACTAACTCTAGCTTATAAAGAATTTGGATTAAATTTTATATTCATAGAAAATTCTTTTACTTTTAAAGTGAAAGAAAATTAGCTCAGATAAGCTACGTTCTCCTTTAGACTGAAAATTAGCTGAACACCTCTAAACAAGGGGTACTACAACTCAGCAGTAGTTTAAATTGGAAAGAGATGAGGTCTGTTCTTGTGGCACAGGGATTACTGTTGGATTCAAACATATTTGTTATGAAAGGTGTTTGACAAATATGTTGTACAGAAAGTTGTGTTATTATTTCTTGTTAAACCCTTTAATCTGTCACAGTCACAGTACTGCCTCAGCTCTAAATTCTAACTGCTCATTTTTAAATAAGTAATTCCCTACATAGTTGATAGGTGTTGAATAAGAAAAAAAAAAACCAAAACAACAACAAACAGTGAGCTCTGTTTAATAATATGAATGATCTGGGAGATGAAGGTGAACAAAAATTAAATTTGCCACTGGTTGCAAATGAAGAAAACATTAAAAATAATAGTGCAGACAGACCGAGATCAAGAGAATAAAAGTAATTTCCAGAACCCTACAACCAGCTTGGACAAATGAAAAATATTTCCTAGGGGAGGGAGAGATCTATATCCCACAGTAATGTGAAGATAAAACAAGCACATGGTGAGACATGAGGCTGCTGCAAGAGATGCCAATGAGAAAGGCCAGATCCTGGTGTCATGGGGCAGAAATGAAGTAGTTCATCTTTAGAAGGCTTTGATAGTCAACAGTTTCTCTCAGGATGTTTTTTTAACTAGAATACAAGTTCAAAGAACAGTTCTCAGTAAGGTTGCTGGGGAGTGATTGATTCTTCAGGGGTGATTTATTGTTACTAAAACCTAGTTAGGAACAGACTAACAAGGACACGAGTCAATTGTGCAAATATTTAAGGGAGAAGACAGGAAGGTTCAAGAGGAATTATTTAGAACATTGAGCAAGAGCGTAAGTAGAAGTAATGAGAGCTAATTAAGGAGCAGAAATTGCACGCCTCATATAATGAAATGCTTTCTTAGGGAGATGGCATGCTGTAGGATAATTGAAAGAAAAGTGAAGGGAGATTGTACAGTTGGAGAACTTAAAAATAGGCATATACAGACTTTTGTAACTAATTAAGAAATTGACAAGAAAAATAGTGCAGAATGAAGACACAGATCACAGTCTCACTGTTTCTTTGCACATTTTTTTATATTCACTTATTATCTGAGCCCAGGCAAGGAGAGAAAAGAACTTGTATGTGACTAAACGATAGAAACAGAACAACAGCTTCTGCTTGTGTTCTATTTCTCAGAGGCTAATTTTCTTTCATGCCCTCTAACAGGCAGCAGTGCTCTTAATCCTGAGTGATTTCAAAAGGCAAGTGAAATGGGGATTTGGCTGAAGTATTTGTTCTCCTTTGTACTTTATTCAAAAGAAGAAATTCTGGTATCTATGTTTCTAAGGGTCAACACAAGATCGTTCTTATCTCAGCTGGTGTCATAGACTCTGTGACTAAATATTCATTTGAAAATTAAGTGTCCCAAGCACAACAATAATATAGGGTTGAAAGCAATGGAATTTAGTTTCTTTATGGGCTTGGTGGTAATTCTGAAATAAAAGCTTCAGAGACTTGTTCATGAAATCTACTCTCTGCATTGTACACCGTGCACCAACATTGCTTATTCACAGGACAATATAGTTTCAAAGCATGACTGAACCTTGATTTCTCTCATCTATGCAAAAAAAAACCCCAGAGGAGTTAATTGACTTAAAGATAGTAATGCAGCATGTGGTTCAGCAATCTAGAACATGTTACCTTTCCTTCCAGAAAAAAGTATCTTCCATGTGATTCTTGCTCAAATCTTCTACCGGGAGCTGTACATTTATTCAGTGCATTCCCACTACTGCTTTATGGTATTTTTTCAGCCTTGGTAACTTTTTTATGCCCACGTGGTGCTGTGTGGAGCACACAGTCATCGAGTCCCAAGCATTGGTGGAGGGTCAGAGGTTTGTCAGGCTCAGGAGCTGGAGCTAAGCTCGGAGTGGGCTGGGTACAGACACAACCCATTCTATGATGTCTTTTTCTTTGTTGCTTGTTCAGAAACAGCAACAAACACACACCAAGTTGTGTCATTGCTTGCTGGAGCTGGGTTCTAGTCCTCCTTGCCTGCTGCCAACGGTCTGTAAAAGGCAGGAGCCTTTATGACAGTTGTAGTCCTGTGGTTATACGGACTCTTCCCCATTCCATTTGGGATTGTGTCTGTCCTTATCTCCTTCTGGATCATCAGGACAATAAATCATTGGTTTTGAACGGGGCATCAGAGGTACATCTCAGTGCACTTCTTCTACTTGCTGGTTTCAGAACACTATAGAAATAAAAGCTTGGGAGAGAAACCCTTGTGACCTTCTGGGTATCCTAGCTCTCATTTTATTTACTTCATTTAAGCAGAGATAGATGGGCTTTCCTTTTAAATGACTGAAGCAGGTGAGAAGCATTTTGCATAATTCTTAAAAAGCCCTGAGTCTTTTGGGATCCAGTCTGTTTCCCAGAACTTTCTCCTTAAAAAAAAAATCACAAATTTGGTTTTTTAAAATATTTAACAAATAATTCCTGTTCCTTTTGAAAGTCCCACTGTCTCTGTGCCTTGGGATTAGTTTGAAACTCAGATGCTTACATATGTGATGTGCTGGAATCACAATTCCATCTCTTAGTGTTGCATCAGCTGCCTGATCCCAGCTGTTTTGAGCACCATGAATGATCTTGCCTGACCTCCAGTGACCACTCCAGAATGGACCATTTTCCCACAAAGTCCTATTTCCAGCTCCATGCAAACCTCTTGTCACTGGTGGCGACACGAAGCAGGAGGATCTGTCTCAGCTGGGGCCAGGCACCAATGTGGGGGCAATTTAACCAAGCCCAGCCAGGAGATGTCCACAATATGACAGGGTGAATCTCTTGCTGATCTCCCTCCTTGGCAGGGTTATTTTTTTCCCCTTTGACCATTTTCCAAGGAGACCTTGGAAAATGCTGGTTGTTGGTTCCCCCTTTGGAAATTTTGTGTCTCAGGACAGCTCTTACCCTATTTTGCCAGCACAGTTGTCCCCCTCAGGAATGCTGCACAGCCAGCTGTTACAGCCAGGCTGCTCCAGTCCTGGCTACTCTGCTGCAGGCAGGTTGATGAGGATGCTGAAGGTATTGGACATGAGCTATATTTGGATATTCACATCAATAATGTGGATAGAGCATCTTTGCATTTTTAGCCTGGTAAATGACAAAGCCATCTGGAGGCTCGCTCCACGGCCACTGCCAGATTTCTGAAAGGTAGAAAATGCCTGCTCAAAAAAATGCTTTCCAGAATTTCCCTGACAGCAAAATATTTTTATTGCCCTGCATTAACTTGAGGTAAATTCAGTTTCTTCTTTGGTTGCCTTGCCACTGACCTCCATGGCAGCGATCTCTGTCAGTGTGCCTTCTCTCTTTATGTATGCACCCAGATGACCCAAAAAAACTGGGATCAGAAAATGTAATACAATAAAACTGCTATTGAAGAGAAGCAGTTCAATATTTTCAAACTTTAGGTGAAAAAAGCAGCTGTTTTGGAAAAAAATACCATATTTGTGCAATCACTTTTGGCCAGTTGTTTTCCTGTTTCGTCTTGCCAGTAGCAGACAGTGCAGGGTGCACCGTAGTGATAGAGTGGATTATCTTCTTTTGTAATTATTATTTAATTACTGCAAATGGGATTTTATTTTTAATTTTCTTTGAAGCAATTGGAGGGAATTTCGTGAGAGGAAAATGGAAAGCTCAGTAGCAGGGCAGAATGGAGGCGTTCATGCTTTGGGATATGCCGAGCTCGAAGGACAAGGAAAGGTCTTCAGTACCACGTTAGGATTTGGGAAGCAACAACACAACCACCCCTTCGCACAGCAATCCCATTTTTCCTGACGTTTATGTATCATTAACCTGCTTTTGAAGGAACCTCTTGCTCTGTAATACTAATTTCTCAGCTCTCTAAGCTTAGAAGTAGCCCAGAGGATGTTCTCTTTTTCCTAAGGCAGAGGCTGTGTTTGCTAATTAGGCTGCAGCTTTGACAGACAGGGTTTAGCCTTCCTCTGCTAAGTTACACGGGGACTCGGAGGAAGTGAAGAACAGCAGCAATGGTGGCTCTTCCACGTTCCTTACTACTTTTCATTTTGTCTAGAGGCAGCCAGTCGTTTACAAAGGTTACATCAGTGCAAGGATTATTTCTTCTGTGGATTTTTTTCTAATCCTCCTTTATTGGATAATAATCAAATCCACCTAATGTCTACACATAATTTGTGGACGTTTTGTTTTGTTGTTTTTTCCTATCCACTTACTAGAGTGGTTTGCTTTTGAAAGGTGTATGGATATCTCAATACCAAAAATTAAGGAATATTTTGTAGTCCTTTCTTCACTATGCAGATAAATTCTCACAGCAGTGTATGTAAGAGAAAAACATGAGGATAGTAAAGGACAGGAAGGCTAAGAGAACTACTGGACAAAGTGTATTATTTTTATTTGGGGGCAGTAGCTGAAATGGGAGTCTTTCTAAAACCTGGAAATCTTTTTTTTTTTTTAATTATTGAAGAAAAGGAAGAGATAAACTGAGATTTTAAAATGTTAAGGAAATTAATTTTGGGGGGAAGAAAAGTAGCTATTTATAGAGGAGGAAAGATGTCATTAGTTAATCCAAGTTAGTTGATCATTAGTTTTTACTGTCAAAATTGTTAAAAATGAAAAATGGGAAAAAGAGAACAGCAGCTGGAACTATCAAATGTTCAGGAGCCATCAGTCTGCTCCACTCTAGGACAAAAGGTGATCTGCATGTCTAACAGAAACTGATGACCTGATTTAAATTTGAGGCAAAAGTCACCTGAAAGGAAAATTTTATGTCGTTTAGGATAACGCGAGTTTTAAAAAGTATTACAATAAATTATCCTTAAAATACGTATTTTAAAAATCATAAAAATTTCCTTAAAAATCGTGTGATTATGGCCCAATATCCATATGGGATGCTAGATCACTAAATAGTTGAATATATGGCAGATTTTGCTGTAGTTATGCCTGTAGTAATGCTAACAAAGAGTCCTTGTGTTAGGAGAGTTGTGGATCATTAGTAATGATCAGGGGAGAAGAGTCATTAGGATAATATATTTCTTGTGGAAAAATTAATTGAATTTCATCCATTATTTTCCAGCTACACCTACTATATTTAAAATTAAATTACACATGACATAACCTATCTGTGTGGGTTTCTATAAGCAAATACCAAACTTTTTTGTTTTGGAAAATAAAACTGGGGTGGAAAATGGAACACAGTCATAACAGCTACAGGCTGTGTATTTTAGGTTTTCAGTATTGAATTAGAGATGTGGAAAGAAGTAAATCCAGAGTATTATTTTCTCTCCCTCGTTCCCCCTCATTCTTAAATATTTTCTTCACCTTCTGCCTGACTTTAGAAGAAAATAACATTTCCAAAATAAATTTCCTTTTTTAACATAAATACAGGCAATTGTAACTGAGTTCCTTAAAAACGTCTGTCTTTATCAAGGTCAAGTAGGCTGGTCATTCTCTGAGAAAATAGTTCAATAATCACTTGGTTGTACTTGAAGAAAGCAAATAGAGTCAGTCTCTAAACTCAGTTTGAGTCAGCTTCTAAATTCAAATTTTTTTATTGCCAGATAAAAATCATGAGGGGATTTTGTGGTTTTTTTTGTCCCTAAGCATATCAAGGGAACCTATGGCATTTCTGTTGAGAGCTTGGTTTTATACCTTTACGGCCCTACAGATTTTTATAGCTTGGATTTATTTGCAAGCAAACACAATAAAAGATTTAAGACAGTAATTTAAATTGGGAGTAACTTCTTCTGAGGAAAGTAAAAATCCTTTAATTTTGGGTAAGGAAATGACTATAGAATTAAACACAAATAGAATTCAATATAAAACTTTAGGCTTTTTCTGTTTGCTTGATCACAACTGCATTCAAGCTATAAAGGTTTTGCAGAGTAAAGTACAAAATGGCATTCCCAAGGTACCCTTTGATTTTCTTTCAGGCCTGGACTATGGACAGAAATCAGTGATTATTTTATCCTTTAATAATAACAAAAAGGGGAGTTGATGGATTTCAGAACTACTCATAAGCCTGCTAGAAATCTTACTCTGTCTTTATAATGAACTCACCAGAACAGATACTCTTTGGTGCAAAGAGAGAAATTCCACCTGAATATGTGGAAGAATTTCTTTACTGTGTGGGTGACCACGCACTGAACAGCTTGCCCAGAGAGACTGTGGAGTCTCCCTTACTGGAGGTATTCCAGAACCATCTGGATGCAATGCTGTGCCATGTGCTCTGGGATGACCCTGCTGGAGCAGGGAGGCGGGACCAGATGACCACTGGGGGCCCTTCCAACCTGACTCCATCTGGGATTCTGTGGTTTTGGTCAGGTATTCCTCATGTTTACCTTAATTTATAAATAAGCCAGTGCAGTGTGAGTTAAAAGTGAAAGGACAGTCCAGGGGGGTTGCTTACTAAATGTGATACTGTAATATGACCAAAGTCATAATCTTTAGTAAGAAAAGTATTTCTGATGTTTCTTCCATTTTTCCTTTATTCTCCATTCTACTTTATTTCAATGCTCAGCTCAGATATGAAACCCTGGGAAAGGACTAGTTTGCCCAAAACTTGGGGGTTTTTTTGCCTGCTATATCGGTTGTCTCAATAAAACAGTTTACTTCAAATTCTACCTACTTATGATTTAAAAAGATATTCTTGCCATGTTAATCCCACTCTTCGTTTTGGACTATTACAGTCAAACTGCCATGATCACTCCTTGTTCCTGCTAGGAAGTGTCTAGCAAAGTACAGCTCTTTCCATTGCAAGTCTTGCCTCAAGAAATCCTATGGTGAAGCAGGCTCTTCACAAGAAAAAAATTCAGCTCTTGTGCCAATCAAAAGAGAAACCAGCATAAACTCATCATATGAGCTCCCCATACTCTGCTCTTGTAAGGCTGGGGCTGGTTTATAACTGCTCTTAATTTGTAATTTTGCATTATTAGTGCGTGGTGGGACAGAGTCTTTCTCACGGCTGGAGTCCTTCATTAGATGGATTGTGTCATGTCAGGAGTCGGGAGGGCAGCTGAGAAGTGGAACATGTGATCCAGCTGGAGGAGTGCTCAGCTGAAGCTTTTCTGATTGTTTGATGGCATAATATTGCCACTGCAGATAGAGAATTGGGACAATAGTGGGATGTGGAGTGGCCTCTTTGCCTTTCCTCGGGAGGGAAAGATGAAGATGAAGGGGGAAAATGTCACCTGTAAAGTGGGGGAGAAAAACCAACAATCAGAACTACAATGTCTACTTGGAATTCAGGTGGCTGCACATCAAATTACCTCTAACAGTCTGACTGCTGATTGCTACTATTCATGAAAAGTGGCTTTATTTTAGTTCTGAAATATCCTAGAACAACAGCTCTGCCCTTGAGTTCTCCTGTCTGAATCGCTAAAATATTCTCTTCTTTAATTTTCTCTCTTGACCCTCTCCTCCCACTCTTCTCTTTCAACACGTATTTAGCTACCTTCAAAGGGATAGTGGGGAAGTAGTTTTCAGTCCATCTAATACAGCCAAAACACTGGTGCAAAGTGCCTTCCTTAAATTTTGGGAGGAGTCAGTTGACAGAGGAAGGTTAGTTGGCTGAAAGCAAGGTAACATGACAAAGAGCAGCTCAAAGGCATAATGACAATTTAACCTCAATTAATTTCAATTAATCACATCTGCTTCTGGACACCCAGTCCTGTTAAACAATCCCACAGCAATCAGCTCGGATTCTTCCCCTGGCAGGTGAAAGTCAGGCTGAGCCTGTTCCCAGCTCAGGTGACGCTCCATGATCTGTGCCTTTGCTGCTTGAGGTGCTCAGTGAGGCACAGCAGTTGTGAGAGCACCCTGTCCTGCCTGGGCAGCTCAGAGGGGCAGCAGGACGGGACGGGTGCAGCCGCGTTACCTTTGGAGCCTGTCACCTCAGCGTGGCTCCTTTCTTTGTCTGAAACAACTAAAAGCAGTTGACCTTCAAGTTACAGTGATGTTTACCTGTTCTTTGGGAAGGGAAGAGCTTGATTACACTCAGGATCCTGCTTGCTTGGACTGGTACTTAAGGCTGCGTTTCATTCTCTCTCCTGATTTTTAAGAGATGTTCAATTTACTGTTACTTGTAATCCTCAATTGAAGTTTTAGTACGGTCCTAGATCAACAGAGATGGGCTTTAAAATGGAGAGTTTAAATTATAAATCCTGCATTAACAGTGTGGCACCCTGCCCTAGGAAAATACCCATTAGTTCCATTGCCCTTTAATGGCTCTCTTATGTTGGCCACTGAATCCCATTTATCTGAATCCCATGGGTATTTTAAATCAGATGTACTTTGGGGAACTTAGCAATAGAAATATTAATCACTCCCATAGTGCTGACAATGTGTAATGGTTTGAGTGGGGCATCCTTTGATGCTGTGTGGTGTTAATGATAGCAATAATGAGCTTTGCAGTTGACCACATCATTTGCCTTGAAGGATCATTTCAGATAACAAAAACCAGAGGTTTGTTGTGCAAGAACTGGTTGTTCACAGACACAAGCACTGTTTTCCTTCCCAATAGAGAAGTTATTTATTGCTAGGAGACAGCAGTTTCTTCTATCCCAGGGATATGCTGTTGATAATGCTGTAGAAAGCCCCACATTTCCAGACACATACTGTGAATAATCAAAATCTGAGAAATTACTTCATTCTGAGCCAGGTGTAAAATTGCAATGGGAGATATAAGTGCCTCTATAATCCTCTGGGTTCATTGGTTCCAAGTGTTTTAAGATCTCTTCTTTTTGCCTTTATTCTTATTTGCATTCTGTCACCGGATTGCCTGGGAGCTGGCAGGTAAACTTCCCGCCTAAAGTGGTGATTGTATGATTAAAATTACTGATATTTTGATACGCCCCATTTTGTGTTTTCTGATTGTATGCTGTGTAACCAGTGCAAGGGTTTGTGCTTAATTATAAGCCAAACACTAAGTGACATGTGCTGGCAGGATGCCTGCACCACAGTTTTCCATGATTATGTTTCTTGGGTGTTCTTTTGAAGCCTCAAGTAATACAATGTGTTTTCTGAATAATTGCAGTGCTGCTTTAGGAACAACTTTGCAGCTCCTCAGAAGTTATCAAAAAATTCTCCACCCACCAGCACTGGCTGATGACTGAGCCTGGTTAATAGATTGTCTCTGATCTCTAGTTGCTACCGTATAAGATGGAATATCTGGAATATCGTTCAGTAACCTGAACTGGAAAATTAAAGAGAGATTGCAGCTGTGTGGTGGGCGAGATTGGAAAGGCTGCTGTAAGGATCCTGTTCAGCCCATATTGCTGCAGGAAATGCTCCTGGCTCTTCTACAGTCATATGAAACACCCTTAGAAACAACCAGTTCTCCCCATTATCAGCACTGGTATTTAGGGGTTAAAATCAATAGGAGCTTACTGTCTAAAATCCAGTTTCTATGCATTGCTCTGCAAAGTGGAAGGGCTGGACTTTCTATCAGATTAAGATGAGTTAAAGTAGATTGAGGCTTAAGGGGTTTTCCATCAGAATGAAAAATATTAAAGATAGAAAAATTAACCTTTTCTTTGTATTATTTAATTTTTATTTTCCTGATTCCATTTTAAGCTGAATTCTAATAATTCTTGTTATTCCACTAGCACTCCAATTTAGCCCAGAGAATACTGAGAATGTAACATGTTTCTGTGTCTGCTAAAAGCCCAGATTTCATCTGGTACTTTTTATTTGTTTTCTTTGCTAGAACATGGGCATTCATATTTATGACCTTCTTGTTTTCCAGCGCCTCCCAGATGGCTCTGCCCCAAGTGCACACGCTGAATTTTATCTTCTGCCAGATCCTTATGAGGTCAGTCGAAGGAAAACAAGAACAGCTCCAAAAGGCTCTGACCCTACTTACAATGAACTTGTGAGTACCGTTCACTTTCTTCCACCATTTCTTGTTTCACTGAATAACAGAATGGGTCACAGAATCACATAATCGCCAGGTTGGAAGAGACCTTCAAGATCATCGAGTCCAACCTCTGTCCCAACACCTCAACTAAACTAAGCCATGGCACTGAGTGCCACATCCAATCTCTTTTTAAACACGTCCAGGGATGGTGGCTCCACCACCTCCCCGGGTAGACCATTCCAATATTTTATCACTCTTTCTGTAAAAAACTTTCTCCTAATAGCCAACCTATATTTCCCTTGGCGCAACTGAAGACTGTGTCCTCTTGTTCTGTCAGTTGCTGCCCGGAAAAAGAGACCAACCCCCACCTCACTACAACCACCTTTCAGGTAGTTGTAGAGAGCCATAAGGTCACCTCTGAGTCTCCTTTTCTCCAGGCTAAACAACCCCAGCTCCAGGTCAGGCTGGAATGGACCACAGTGGTCATCTGGTCCCATCTCCCTGCTCCAGTAGGGCCATGCCAGAGCACAGAGCACGGGATTGTGTCTGGATGGTTCTGGAATATCACTAGTGAGGAAGACTCCACGCCCCCTCTGGGCAATCTGTTCCAGTGCTCAGTCACTGCACAGGAAAGTTCTGCCTCACATTCAGGTGAGACTTCCTGGGCATTAGTTTCTCCTGTTGCCTCTTGTCCCACTGATGGGCCCCAAGGAGCAGAGCTTGGTACATCCCCTGACCCCTTCCTGCAGACACTGACAGACATGGATGAGGTCCCCTCTCAGCTGTCTCTTTTCCAGGGTGAAAAGGCCCAGCTCGCTCAGCTTTTCCTCATGAGAGAGATGTTCCACTCCCCTCACCACCTCCACAGCCCTTCACTGGACCCACTCCAGTGGTTCCCTGCTTTTCTTGATCTGTCGAGCCCAGAACTGGACACAGAACTCCAGATGTGCCTCATTAAGGCCCAGTAGAGAGGCAGGATCACCTCCCTCAACCTGCTGTCAGTGCTTTTCCTAATGCACCCCAGGATCCTTTCTTGGCCACAAGGACATACTGCTGGCTCACGGACAGCCTGTAGTCCACCAGGACCCCCAGGCCCTTCTCCACAGAGCTGCTTCCCAGCAGGTCACCCACACAGGTGCAACTTGCTTGATTTGCTTTGCCCACTCTTGAAATAAAACAACAGTACGGCACTTTTAGAGCTGTTGCAGTGAGGGTGATCAAAAAGAAGGAATGTATCATAAGCTGAACCACAAATGGGGACAGCTTTGCATCTCTCAGAAGAGAAACAGCGTCTTTTATGCCTCTCTCCTCAGGAAAGCGGTTGGATTTGTCACGGTGCGCTGTCTTACCCCATAACCACAGTTACACATTAGCCAAATGAGACCAAGCATCATTGCACCATAACTCAGGCAGCTCTCAATGCAGATATGCACAATGGCATGAAAAGTATTAATTGAATGGATGCTGTTATTCGAATTAACATTTGAAAATTGGTTGTCACTGTCCTAAATGATAACACAAGAATAAATGGCCAGGTTCTTTTCATGTTAAAATGGCATCAGTTCACAGCTATATATGATTATTTCACACACCACTGAAGTGCTCATGCCTCTGGGGTGAAAGGAAGCGTTTGTATGGAGAAACATTTACGGCAGAATGGGAAGTGGTATAAACTGTTTTCGTTCGTAAGGGCAGATGAGATTGAAACAGTAGGTGGGATTGGAGATTATAATTATTGCATGTAACAAATCTCCTAAAGATCTCAAAGCAATTTACAAATGCTCTTTCAGCAGGCTATAAAGTAGAAGGCATGGAAAATATTACCACTCCACCCTGTTTCATAGATAAGATATGATGAAGCTTAGGTTAGTCAGCAGAGTCTGAGTGCTTATCTCCTAGTTTCCCAGTCCTGGAGTTCTGATATTTCTCTTTTCCCACATCTCTTAATTACAAAAGTTGCCTGCTTACACTGATGACTTCCAGCATTCTGTAAGAAAGCTCCCTGAGTAGTTTTGCTGCTCACAGCTGAGACAAATTTCCCTCCCTACAGAACAGCAATGGAGTAACAAGGAACTAGGCTTTTTTTTTTTTGGTTTGTTCCTTCTTTTTTTGCTATCAGAGTGGAATTAATCTAATTAATCTGTTTAAAGAAATTCCTTTACATTTGAAAGATATTTAAAGCAAAGGAACATAATATGATTATGTCGTAACGTTCATTGTAAGGTATCCAAAATGGACAGCAGATAAGAACCAGCCAGCAACACTGGAACACAATTATCTTTCAAATCGTTCTTAGATCCATTTGAATGCCAGGAAATCCAAAATCCTGTCTGCAGTCAGTCAGTCAGTAGTCACTGGGAGGAGATTTAAATGTGGTTAACGAGTATTCCACTGCCATTAAAAGAAATTCTGTGAAAACTTCAATGTCCTTAATCAAATCTGAGAGCCCTCTCCCCAGATGCTCAGTCTTTTTCACTGGGAAGTGCTAATCACAGTGGGGACATATGGTTCCATTGAACTTGGCCATTTCCAACCCGATGCCTGTGCTTTAGCAGCTCTGCTCCTCCATATGTGATGTCATTCTGGATGCATTTTTTGTCCAAGGCTGGTAGACTGAGGCAGAAGCCGCCCCAGGGAAGAAAAACTACTAAAAATATAAGTCAGCTGTCTCTTAAGTTAGTTACTGTCCAAAACACTGTGTACAGAAATGTAGTAGCCTTTTTTATGAGTTCATAAGTTTTTATTAAAGCCAAATGGCTGGAAGGAAGCTGTATATTAATTTCTTTCTTTGTTCCAGACTGAGAAAAATCTGAAATGTGCTTCTCTTGGGTATTTTTGATTTTAGTTTTGTACTTCTATTGCTTATGGCTGCCTACAGCAAATTATCAACCTTGCAAAAGTGCTTTTTATGTTTGATTTTTACTCAGGTGTGTGAGAGTGAAGATGTGAAAGTCCAGGAGGGCTGACAGTAAAATGAGTTACAGCAAATGTTTTGGAGTTGCTTTTAGCAAACAAATCCTTCTTTTCTTTTGTGCCAGTATTTGGAATTTGGAATTTGTGGCGTTCACAGTGGTTAATGTTATATTGCATTAAGCAATTGTGGTAGAGAAGAAGAGGAACACAGAAACATGGAATACAGTGTAAAGAGAAAACGAAAGCAGGTCAGCCCCAGCCCAGCCGATGGAAGGGGAGGAGGGGAACTGCACCAGGAACCACAGCCACCCCCTCCAGCACCATGCATCAAAGCTACCTTGGATTAATTACCAGATCTAGGAACCGTGCCATGGCTACCTAAGGAGAAGCAACTGTCCCTCATTTGTGATTAAAATGTCATTAGACTCCTGTAGGTCAACAGTGCTTCTCTTTTTGGAGCCAGGAATAGTTGAATTCCAGCCCTAACTGTCCCACTGATTTGCTGCATGGCCACGTATAACTCACCTCCATCTGATCTATCTGTGTAAAAGTCAAGCAGATATTCTCACTGCACAGTCATCTCAGGATTTAACTGTTCCCAAATTCTGGCAGGTGGCATTTGTTTTTATCCACATCCCACTTCAGCCTTTTCCAGACCTTTCTTCTGTCCCTACATCCTGATGGTAATGCACACCTTACTCCAGCTGAATTTGCGATACCATTTTAGAAACCATTTACCGGGATCGTTTGAAAACCACCCACCCTGCTCTGCAAAGGTCTGTCATTGCTCAAAGATTAAAGCCTCATTTTGGCCAAAGATCGAAAGCTGTTCACTACCCCAGTTCAGTTCCTTTGCATTTACAGCTTATATGTGTAGTTTTTGGTGATTTAAAGCAACAGCTGGTACCTTTAATGTATTGGCAAAGAAACAAGGCGGCTTTCTTTGGTAACATTAGCGTTGCTTTAGTGTCAGATCACAGATTTATGCTGAATTCTATTATGCTTACTGTACCTGTCCTTGCTTTTTGGATTTTCTCCATCATTTCACTTTTATTTTGGTAGGGGAAAGAGAAGCTGTGGAATGTGTAATACGCATCCAGTTTGGCAAAATAGGCACAGGAAACATCAAAACCAAAAAGTACCAGGTGCAACTTTCGTAACAGCTATTCCAAACTATTATTTCCAAAGGTTTCTAAATAGAAAAGGAAATGTTAACCCCCTGATAAGACCTTTCTCAGTGCCCTGTCTGTTGGTGCTTTCTGTGAGGGTCACCTGGTGTCCTGTCCATTCCATGCTCCCTGTGAAATTCCTGCAGTTGAAAGGGGAAGTACAGAGGGGGCTCATCAGTCCAGCCCACAGATCCAAGCTAGAGGGGCTCAGTCTGCCTCTCCTTTTCCTCAGCAGTGCCTTAGGTACAGCCTGCATTCAGATTCCGTGGAAAATCCAAGCAGGCAAATGCCTTTTAGGCAGTTTCAGTTTCCCATCCTCCTGAAGTGAGACAATGCCACCGTGTTTGCTTTTTAAACAGCATAGAGAGAGTAAAATTTAAAGCGTTTTTCCACTGCAACTAAAATAGCAAAAACATTTCCAGCCATACAAATTGTAGATGAAATGTACTTCTCTTAAGAGAGCTTACCTTTCAGGCCTGCACTATCCGAGAGCATTCCTTCACATTTTATCAGCCCACATGCTGTCCGCTCAGCGGTTTTTCATTAATGCAGAGACTGAAGCATGGGAATCTGTTCTGAGTGTAGCTTATTCTTGTTAGGCCGTTGCTCCAGATTGTTTGGGAGTTTTTTTTATTTCAGAAAATACACCCCTGTCATTTCATACTAAATCCCTGTGAGTTCTCATAGTAATAAGGTAATTTAAAGGCTATTTTTAGAACTATAGGCCTTAGTAATTTTTTAAGAGATGCTAAACTACTGTCTCATTGATTTTGAGAAGTATCAACAGCACTTCTGAAGTATCAGAAGCATCTAAATTTAGTAAGTTTCACTTGCTAAACTGGGCCCAATCTTTTCCACTTTTCACAGGGAAAATTATAATACTGATTTTTTTTTTTCTCTCAAGCATTGTGCAACACAGGTTTCAAATTTATTTACAAATGGTAATCAGATACCACAAGCCTAAGCTTGTGATTCTAAGGTAGAATCTCTTTATATAAACTAGATAAGGTCAAATGTATTTCTGAGGTAAATTCACGAAGTTAAGTGAATTGCGCTCATGATTAATAATTTACTATTCTGGGTGGAATTTTAAAGCAATTTTCACAGAGTTGGATTAATCATCATCCTGAATGCTGCATTGAAGTGCTTTGCTTGTCAAATAGATTAACAAATTTTATATGCTTTTTCTGTTTCACTATATATTTTCAGATCGTGTACGACAAAGTCGCAGAGCTCCGAGGCCGTGTACTGAAGCTGGTTGTGAAAAGCAGAGGAACATTCGTGGGAGCTGTTAACATTCAACTGAGCAGTGTCCAGTTAAATGAAGAAAAGTGGTACCCACTGGGAAACAGTGTAATTTAAATGTTCTCCAAGATGATTCAATTATTTGCCCGCTAATGTTTCTTTATCCCATTTCCCACGGTACATTTTGTCTCAGTTTCCCTTGAGAACAGGCAGTCATCTGCTGAGCACATATCTTCACTTTTTTAACCATAAGGCTATTGTCTTAAAAGTGCTACCACCTTCCTCCCACAGATTCCTGACAGGGTGAGTTTAAGGAATCACATGCCAAGGGCGTGTAGCAACATGCAGAAAGTTCTTACGACAGCAGTGAAAGGCTTGGTTTTGTTAATATCAAATAGTACTGTAAAAACACTGAATTCTGTACACATCAGTGTGTGAGGCCTCATTCTTTGCCCATTAATTCCACTGACTGTGTTGAAACAATGCTGATAATGGTGTAATTTATCATCACTGCATGTGATGAGTTCACCAGAAAACCGTGGGATGGTTCCCTGCCGATATATTTCAGAGGTCCAGCAAATTTCACATTGAATCTTACCCAATCAATACTTTTTTTAAAAGAAAAACCTTTAAAAATTTTTATGCAATGTAACATTTAATCCAGGATATTGATTTGTTAGTAAGAGATGTCATTGTTTCTTATATTCTGACAGCCAAGAGGCACACAGAACTGGTCGTTTGTGTGAAGAAAGGAGGAGGGAGAAGCTAATGTTCATGAATAAAGAGAACATACTGAATGTGAGCTTTCAGTGGGGGATTTATTTAAGATGATGATACCACAGATATTTGTTCAGCAGTCTTCCCACATTGCACTCTTATGCTGCATCAGGGGTTCAAGTCAATACATGCATTGAATAGACCTCAGGGCTATAAAATATGTGTTTATATAATAAATAATGAACATGAGTGGCTCCTTTGAGTTCACAGATGCTAATTATGGGCTCTGTTTTTCTCTAATTTGAGGAAGCACTTAAGCACATCTTTAAACATTTAGCATGTGAGCAGCCACAATGAGCTGTCCATTATTGCCAGACTCTTGCACACACCCTCTGACCATGAATATAAACCTTTCCAGGACCAAGGGCACATTTTTAAGGCACAGGAGATGTGTTGATTTGTGATCTGAGCTGCTGTAAATTTTAAGTTACCATATACTGGGCAGATCTGACCTTTGTCCTACCAGTTGGAAAAGTGGTCAACAGAGGGATAGTAATTCCAGAAGTGAAGATAGTTGTCTTCTTCTCCCAAAGGACACTCACAAATCAGTCTTCAGGATATAAAGTTCTATAAAGCTCCTGAAGTAGGACTAGGAGTGTTACTTAAGAAATTAAATAAGCTGGAGTTTTTCTCAGCATCAAACCAATGGACTTGATCAGGTTTCCTCTGAGAATATTTTCCCCAGTCAAACTGGTGTATTAAGCTCCTCCTCAGTAAGACGAGGTGAGGAGGGCTCTGTTTGAATATTATTAGTCTATTCAAAGCTGTAAGAAACTGTAGAATATTTACCACATGCAAGGGATATTGGCTGGCACACAGAATATTATCACTACAAAGATCAGGACACCCAACTTTTTAACTACAGGCTCTCCTGGGAAAAGAATCAAGTGCCTTGTCATTCAAGCACAGAAAACACATTGAGACCAGCTTACAAAGTTATCAAATTACCTCACCTTACAGTTCAATATTGATTTTAGATTCTTCTTAGTCTGCTCAGTTTCCTTATTAAAACCATAATGCAATTTTGTAAGAGTGTTATTTCCTGTGACACTTTCTAACCCTTGTTTACCACATGCCCTGATTTTCCATCTTAGAGCAACATTAAATAAAACATTAGAATAGCAATAAATAAGAAGAGCATTACAATATATTATCAGAACTGCAATAAGCAATACTGTTTGATATTGAAAGAAACTTGTCAATATAACAGCCTTTCTTTAAAAAAAAAATCATATTTGAGCAACAAATCTGCCATTAGTTGTGTAAGTGTAGTCCTGTGGAACTCCAGTTCTGTAAGGAGGGTGGCAAAATTGTGTCTTACGGGCAAGATCTACACTGATAGCTCTGTTAGGCAAGAAGTTGTCCTCATAGATCTTCAAACACGTAATCAACCCTTGCTTTTTCTAAAATTCTCTAGTTCTCCTCAAAGTACAGTGTTTCCTACTTCCTGAGTTCCCAGTAAGATGTATCCTGAGCTCCCTGCTCCTGTAAAGAACATGGTTCTTAACAAAGCAGTCCATGAATTTTTCATCTTGCTTTAGCAGTAGGAGTTTAAAGACTAAGCTAAAGACGGGTACCAATACTAGCATATGATTTTTTATGATTTTAAGAGCTACTTCTTTTTCTCAAAACTATTTTTTTCGGGTAAAGTGGGCACTAAAGAGGAATAGCCCAATCAGTACTGGCTTTTTACAGATTTAAAGGGAACATTGTATGTGTAATTTTTTCTGTTCCCTTGAAAAGATACAATGGTAAGAAATTTTGTTCAATACAAATAAAAATGTCAATGTAACGTGCTCACATCATAAAAATTAGCATGATCGCTCATATATATTGGACTGTTATTCTCAGTAATTAATCATAAATTTGAAATCAGCTGCAGGTGACATTAACTGAATTTCAAATATAATATATAAATATAAATATAATATATTTTAAATATATCCAAAAAAAGTTCAGTATTTATGAATTGCTTCTAAATAATTATAGAATAATAGAATCACNAAACTTACCTTCTTTCAGTTTAAAGCCATCCGTCCATGTCCCATCACTACATGCTGTTCTACTGGAAGGTCCTATAAGGTCTCCCTGGAGCCCTTTCTTCTCTAGGCTGAACAACCCCAATTCTCTCAGCCTTTCCTCACAGCACAGGTGCTCCACACCTCTGATCATTTTCGTGACCCTCCTCTGGACTCACTCCAAAAGATCAACCTCTTTCTTGTGTTGGGGGCCCCAGAGCTGGATGCAATATTCCAGGTAGGATCCCCTGAGAGCAGAGGAGAAGGGTAAAATCACCTCCCTCAATGCTGCTTGTGATAGCAAATGTGGGCTGCATTTCCCCTTTTTCAATCCGTGGGAACTTCACTGGCCTGCCATGACTTCTCAAATATGATGGACAGTGGCTGAGGCCAGTTCCCTCAGGACCTGTGGATGTATCCCCATGGACTTGTGCACTTCGAGGTTCCGTAGGTTTTCTCAAACCCTGTCTTCTCCTACAGAAAAATAGCAGTAGGGCCAAGGTCAGTAGCCCTTATCCAGGATACCCCTTTACATAAAAGTCCAGCTGGCTCCTTAAAATCTTTGAGAATGTGTCACTCTGGGAATCAGGCCATTGGGCTGTTACAAAGCCAGTAATGCTACTTTATTGAAGCGGGGGGCAATCCCCCAGAACAATTTTTTCTGCAGAACATCATTGATAGTACCAGACATGAGCAAACAGCGACGCAGATTCCAGCTTGATGCCTTCTTTGGACAGCAGCGGAATGTTACGGTAACCTGTAAATATAATGACACCTCATTAGTGTATTAACCACTAGCACAAATATTATGATGGAGTGTTTTCATGATCATCTGTGCAAACAAGGCGTAATTTATGATTCTGCAAATAACTCTTTAAAATAAAATGAAATTATACAGGACCCAAACACCATTTGAACTGTTTTTTCTCCTCTCTATATATAGTATTTCAATTCTGGATTTTTTGGTCACAGAGTGAAAAGCTCCAGCATTTTTCAGGATGTGGTATTTTTTCAAATGGAAGACTTTTAGCCCAGTGATATTTAAACATGGGCAAAGCTTACATCGTAACATCCAAGGTTACATGCTGCACACATTGTTCTGATAGCAAATGAAATAACTTGTGAATCAGCAGTGATAACGCCTACAGAATGGTGTTGCAGCAGCAGTGCACTGTCCAGCTGAGGCAGAAAAAGGTGAAGTGTTACGACCTTCTACCATGACATCTTAAAAAGTTGATTTCATATGAGTAATTCACTTTATCAGAGGTAAGTCGTGCCATCACAAACTACGTGTTCATCTGGTTGTTAAAGCATTTGGATGAGCTGAAGTTCTCACATCAAACATATTCTGCTTACCTGCTTAGAAAACAAAACGATCTCCTCTTCAAAACACCAACCTGTATTGCTTCATATGACTAAATGTCCATTATTTCATGATAATAAACAATGTCACTTTTGATTAAAAAATGTTCTGTATTTTGTCTATGTATGTATAACTCCCGTTATTTAAGTCTCTGTTTTGTATAAGTATCTCTGTTCTGAGCTGCAGCTTTCAAAATCCCTCTCTAGGTGTATCTGGATGCCTGTGGAGTCTTTGGGACCCACATTTACCTGGGTTTGGAATTTCTTGCTTCTTTTATGCAGAATCATAGAATCTTTTTGATTGGAAAAGACCTCTAAGATCACAGAGTCCAGCCTTTGACAGAGCACCATTTTGTGAACCAGACCGTGGTACTAAGTGCCACGCCCAGTTGTTTCTTGAACACTTTCAGGGATGGCAAGTCCACCTCCTCTCTCAGCAGCCCTTTCTAATGCAGGACAACTCTCCCAGTAACAAAATTCTCCCTGACGTCCAACTGAACCTTCCCTGGCAGAGCTTGAGGCCATTTCCCCTTGTTGTGTCACGTTACACAGAAGTTCCCCTGCTATTTAAGGTTCAGATTCTGGGCAGCAGATACTAAAGCTGGTGTCAGGCAATTTACGTTTGAAATCAGTTTTTAAGGTATGCACACAATATGTGGAATATATTTCCTATCCAAAGATACACTTCAAGGACTAAGATTAATTTCTGAAGGCTTGTGTTCTAGCCCCTACCTACAGAATATTCTACAAAGTGTCCTGAGAGAAGTAAAGCTTCCTTTTTTTATTGAAATTACTCCAATTTGCATTAAATAATTAACTAATCGTGGATCCCAGGATAATAGAGGTAATAATTGAATTTCTGTCCTGTATTAGTGTTCTCCATGGCAGATTCATTGGCACAGGGACTGTAACCGAAGACCCCTCTCCTCTTTGCCTTTAATCACTCAGGTAGAGAATTTTTCTCAATTTCAGCCCCTCTGAGTATAGCTACATAATCACTACATGGAAAATCATATTCTGCTACAGCTGGACAGCAAGAATTCCTCCCCAGTGGAGTCTTCAAGTAGTTGGGAGCCTGCTGCTGGGGAAGGGAAGGTAGTGTGGGCATAGATTTGAATCCTTTCAAAAGAAAATGCAGAGAAGGGAGGAAATGGCACAACTTTGTCCCACTGCCTGTCAGAGAAAATAAAAAGATGTAAGCACTGCTCAGCTTTTGGAAGCAACTTGCCCTCGGGGACACCTCAGGGATATGAATCCTGGGGACTGAGGGACAGTTCTGTAGCACAGATTAATGCAATTGGAGCTCTGAAGACTAAGACTGAAATCCTAGCTCACCCTTCAGCATTTTAGGCAGTTCTTCCCTTGTCTTCTTCTTGTTGTGACTCTCTCTGCAAGAACATTATTTCCCCATTTCACTGCTTAGAGAGCTTGGGAAACCTAAAGCAAAACCATCGTTCCAGACCTGGCTTCAGAGGTCTCAGTGTTAAGCATTGCAATAAATACTTGCAATAAATTTTGAAATTATTTATCACTTCACTTCTTCGAAGCATTTTATTTATGCCTCTGGGAAGCCTGATGGCAAATTTTTTTTTTTGTGGTGTGTTAAGTGGGGATTGGGGCAATTTGTTTGGCACCATTTATGGTTTTTGTACCTAGACTCATTCCCTAGCGTTCTCTAGTTACTCCACTGAAAATATTTCCTGGATAATCTACTGCTCTTACTTTTCCAAAATATGATTCCCTCATTTGTGACCAAAATTAATCCTATAGAGACATTAAGCCACACTGAAAATTTGTATATAAAAAAAAGCCTCAATCAATAATTTTACAAGCATATGTAAGCAGCAGAGCCTGATATCTAAATTTGTCTCAGACGTTGTGAGTTGGTGGGTTTTCTTTCATTATCCACAAGTATACAAAGAAAAAGGAAAGTAAAAGGCTATCAGTGTAAAAATTTATGTTGTAGCAAAACAACTGAGCTCTAAGAATAATGTCTTTGTTCTTGTATAACTCCTCAACCTCAACTAAGAATCACAAGCAGCTTTATGACTTTCAAACATGAGGGGAAAAAAAGCCATTTAAAATCCTGTTAAGCTTAATAAAAAAAGCACAGTGCCTGTTGCCAGCTCCAATGTTTTGCCTTCCCATCTTTATTCACTAATAAAAGCTGTTTGTTTTGTCAGAAATAGCTTTGGAAAGCCAGTGTAGTAAACAGCCATTTTACATAAGCCTTTCTCCTTGGCCTGTTGACTTCTGTGTCTGCTCTTTATGTGCAGCCTATTCATTACAAAGGTTCCAGGAACTCTACTGGCATAACAAAAGAAACTCTAGCAAGAAAAATGCCATAAATATTTTGCCTAATTTATAGCCTTTGTTCTCCACTCTGAAAAGTTGCAGAAAGGTTACCTGAGGGATTTTTGGTGGTTTGTTTTGTTTTAATTTGGCTTGTATTGGGTTTTGAATCTGAGTAGACAGTGCACAAAACTGTTGCCTCCATAGCAGTCCTGACTAGTCTCACTTCTTGCAATGAATTAAAATACCATTTGAGCAGTTTCTATTTAAAATGGAATTCTGCAGTGGGAATAATCAACTGCCATTAATATTATTTTGATTTCAACATCATGTATTTGCATTCAAAAATACAATTATTTCATAAAACAGAGAGTGCCATTTATTCATATAGTTATACAATTATCCTTCAGAAAATAGGCATGATGCTCTACTCTCTCAATGCTACAATAATAATAAAAGCCTGGAATGTTGTAGATTTTTTTTGAGCTGTTATAGGCGGTTCACATAAAAGTATTACCTGTATTCAGGCTCATCACAGGTAAAGTGAATTGGCCAAGGAATTCATTGTTAACCAGAGAGACCTCATCCTCCACACAAAAGCGTATCATTGCCAATTCTGGAACTTGGATGGTAAAAGAGAAAGTTTCGTTCCACTTAGGGTTCAAAGCTAATGAAAAGAGAAAAGAAACAGGATTAAAATAGGATTTCTTCTTTTTCTTCTCAATAACTGAATTACTGTACCTGCTATCACTAGGCTGAACTGGTAAAGGTTCATTCTTTTTCCTGAGATTTCTGGGCCCGTTTAAATAAATAATGAGACTCCCACTGACTGTAGTGGTACAAAAGCCTAAGACAGTTGGTGTCGTCCCTTATAAGAGAGCAAAATGGGATGGGCATAGCCAGGTTAAGAACCTCTGCTCGACCTAAATTTTCCTATAACCATACCAGTTTCATGCTTTTACCGAATGTTCTCCTTTCACAGTGTTGGAAATAAATAAATTCAGGTAGTAAAACATGCACTTGACTAGAAATACAAGGAGAGAATGTGGAACAGGAGGGGGTTGCTTCATCTTTAGCAATGTTGATACAGAGGAAAGAAATTCAAGGGCTGATTTAAAACAGCCGCCATCTATAAAAAATAAGGAAGAATAGAAGACAGAGGCACAGACAAAGGGAGATCACAGGGAACTTGTAGTCTGAGACATCAAGAAGATCTATACGATAAAGATAAGGGAGTGCTCAAAGACAGCTACAAAGAGTACACACTTCACCTGTCAAGCAATTAAGAGATTACTCCTACTAGAAACTTCAAATGAGACAAGTGATGAGCTTACAGCAATTTCTTAAGAAAAAAAGTCTAAATTTACCAATTTGTGTTCTGGTTTAAGCTGGGATCAGGTTAATTTTCTTCATATCAACCCCTACGGTGCTGCATTTTGGATTCTTGACCCAAAAGGTGCTGATAACACACAAATGTTTGAGCTGTTGCTGAACAGGGCTTACACAGTGTCGAAATTTCTGTCTTTCTTACTCTGCAAAGCACCCTCCCCATCCCAGTGAGGGGGCTGGGGGTACACAGGAAGTTGGGAGGAGACACAAGTGGGACAGCTGACCCCAGCTGACCAAAGTGATGTTCCCTAGCATATGGTGTCATGCTCACAGCTGGGGGAAAGAGGAAGGGAGGGCAGCCAGAGTTACAGCATCTGTCTTCCCAGGTAACTGCAACACTCCATAACGAAGCCTTGTTTTCCTGGGAATGGCTCTACACCTACCTGCCCATGGGAAGTGGTGAATGAATTCCTTATTTTGCTTTGCTTGTGTGTGCAGCTTTTGCTTTACCTATTAAGCTGTGTTCATCTCAGCCCAAGGGTTTTCTCATTTCGGCCCTTCCAGCCCTCTCCCCATCCAGCTCGGGGAAGAGCAGGCAAGAAGCTCTGTGGGGCTGAGCTGCTGTCCAGGATGAGCCCACAGAAGTGTGCAAAACAAATTGCATCTTCCTTTAGAAAGGGAGAGTGCTCCCAACTAGGAGTTTGTGCTTCCTTTATCTACCAGTCTAGAAAAATGGCGCACAGCATGAACTTCTGCTATAGATTTTGTGCCAGAAGATCCTAGTCTAGAGAGAAATAGTTGCATTTTCAATGACAAATCCTTGGGATGCAAAGTTGGTGACTCCTTATAAAATGTTGTTGTGCTTTGTCCCCAGTCAAGACAACCAGAGTGGTGCTCACCATTGCTTTTTACAACACTAGATTTCTTTCTTGCTTGATCCTCTGGCACACCAAAGATTTCTATCTGCACCTTAGGGTCAGCTTTGTTGGTCTTCGACAGGCTGCTGGGTGGTAACTGATGGCCACTGATCAGCTGGAAAATTGAAGTTGTATTGAAATAACTGTAAGGATGAACTCTTCACCACAGCTGTATTGTAGCCGTAATAGAAAAAACTTTCATAAGAAATTACTGTAAGTATATACCAGCCATAAACTGGTGTATGAAACACATATTAAACAAAATGGAATCAAGAATATGGTGCTTCCCATCTAATTTAATTTTTTGATAATTTTGTGCAGTCCAAACTGACCGTGAATGGTTACACAGATGGGACACATATGACCTCTCTGGCCTGCCTGTGCCAGTGTTTCACCGCCCTCTTTATAAATATATATAAACTGATATCATGCTTCAAACAATAATCTTCAGATTTAGGTTTTTATTCAACAGCTACATGTAAACATTATATTTTGTTAGCATGCAAAATAGTAATGTTGGAGGAACCAGTCTCCAGTGATTTTTGCTTTTTCTGTTGTCACGCTCATGAATTCTAATCTGTGTGGAGTGGATCAGCATCAAGACCCACAGTGACATCAGCACTGTGCTACAGGGGATGTAGCAGACTGCCTCACCTGTGCTCCCTCTCCTGCACAGTAACACAAAAGCTCTTCATTTAGTAAGCTCCCTGATGTTTTTCTCCTTAATTTTGTTAGCTACCTGGAAATTTTGTCTCACACTGCCCTGTAATCTGGCACCCAGCCTAAGAAAGGATTTATGAAAGTCACAACTTTGTCAGCTTTCTACCTATATTTCAGGACACCGAGGAAAGAATAAGCATCTGTACAGTAATCAGCTTCTTAGAAATCAGTGTACGGAATGTGCTGAGAGAGAGATACAAGCCTGAAAGCATAGGCGAAAGATATAACTCCCGATCCTAATCTCAGGACTAAGCATCATAAGAGATTCTTATTCCCCTGTCAACCACCCAAAAAATCAAACCCCACGAAATCCACTTTTTGCTTAGGTATTTTCTGTAACAGTTTGCTCCAAGAGAAGTTCTAGCCTGAAATACTGAAGAGCGGAGGCTTGGCAAACACTGATGCCCTTTCTTCCTAGGAATAATAGCTACTACCTTCACCAGAAAGCTTTGCAATCACTGATGGGCTGCCCACTAAGAACCTGGGAGATTCCTTTCCATGCCCTGAATGCCATGATGAAAATGCAGCCCCCCTGGCCAAGGCCTGCGTCACCCTTTGCTGGACCCAGTCTGTCTCCCCTGGGGTGGGAAAAGTGTGAGCTCTTTTAAGCACACTATGACCCAAATCCATAAATCCAATCAATTTTTGAGACCCAAGGTGAAGCAGACATACAGATAGTTGGAAAAATTGTTAGGCTGAGAAGGCTCTTCATGAAGCACCTTGAATATCTCTATTTCTGCTTCAAATGCACTATGCCTCTTGTTGATGGGAATTGTGGCACATCAGGTTAAGGATAATGAATTCAGCAATATCAGGCCCTATGTGATTTTTCTGTTCTTCGTTCCTTCCTTCATTCATTCTGAGAGATTTGACCCCTAGATGTTTTATATCTTTGCTTTCTTGGAAGTAATTTCTCCATTCACCCGGTTAGTAACATTTTCAGCAGAAGCTGCTTTTCCTTTGACTCCTGCTCCCGATTCCTTTTGTCTCCAGCCACCATTTCCTGGGTTTTGCTGCTAACTATGAATGGGGCTCTCTGTGCCCTTCAGTCCCTCAGCCAGTGGGATGCCATTGCTCCTCTGCAGCCTGCACTACCCAGCCTGTAGTCTCAGTCTAAAGTCCTCAGTCTAAAACAATGCCTCTCTCTTCTCCAGCTTCTTCCAAACTCAGACACTTCCTTCGCTTTGACAATGATTTTGTCCATCTCCTGCATCACAATTCAGGGTTTCTCCTCGTCTTAATTCCAGCTTCATACAAATTAGGACTAAAATTACTGATGTATATGCCTGGCTGCTTGAAATCATCCAGCAATGTCTGTTCACAATTGGTATGCTCACTGTGAGGACACTAAAATGCTCTTGATTAGGTGCGTGCATTACGTAAGTATTTTATAATTGTCACTAACTATTGTTTTATCTCCACTATTTATTACTCTGAAAGAAACAAAACAGCAATTACACACTAATTATATGCTAATAAATAGCATTTATGCAAGTGGTATTCTGTGTAATCAGAAATATTACTTTTTCATTGGGAAAAGGTAGTTTTCTAATTAATGAACAATTATGATAAACCTAATTGACATCAAAAAAAGGGCTTTTCTAACCATTTATTTGTAAATGACATGTATTTCTAGTATTTTGAGGGAGTAAATCACATTATCATTTGGGAGAAGTAGAAATAATTCAAAGACTTATTAATTCATCCCTCCTTTCACACTTATAAAAATAATTTTAGGATTATAAATAGTCTTTTATACGTGCATAGGAAGATAATGAGACTTAAAAGAAGCGTAAAACTTCCTATCATCTTTAAAAATTTCCATTTGTCAATTAACATTACAATAGTGCACGTGATATTTTTGATATCAAAAGAAGTAACACCCAAAGTGCACATTTGATTTCTCTGTTTTCAGAGTGCAGTTTTCACAAGCCCAACTGACGGGTCCCTTTGTCAGCTGCATTATTTATATTTCTCTATATAGCATCATGAAAAATCAAGTATTTTTGCAGACTCTTAGAGGCTCTGAACCCCTACACATTTTTAGCAAGTGAACTACAGATGGGAGAGCACCCAAGCAGCAGTTGATACTATATGAGACTTCTACCATCTTGCTGAAAACATTATTAAAGTTCCCAATAACCAATAATGGGAATAAAATGAAAAAAACCCCAAGAACAATAGATAGCAATTAAATCTGAGCTACGCAGTATTTGTTTCCCTATTTTTATGGAACAAAGCAACACCTCACTAAGCTTACCCTTATTGACAGAGACATTGGTTTACTGTATGCTCCCACATTTTGGGGTGTAAATGTGGTATTGCGATCCCTCAAGAATTCAGGTTTCAGCACGTAGCCACAACCACCATTGTCCAGGAACTTTCCATCTTGCAATTCCATTTGTGTTCCCGGTGTTTGGAAGTTTAAGGCCACTGTAAAATTATATCAATATTGATTTTAGTGAATTAGGTTTTAAAACATTTTATAAAACAAATAACCAAACAAAAGCAAATGAGCTTAAGGCATGTATATCAATTCATAATGTAAGATCCAGTTACTTCACTTAAATTAAAAGATATTCAGTAATGAATTACGTGTGCACAAAGACAGTGCACTATTTAGAACTGCACCAAGTTTTAAAAATTACCCTATAGATCTTTTTTATATTGGTATGTGTGTTTTCCCCTTTCTTGCTAAATTAGATCTTGGAGAATATGAAAGGAGAGATCCTTTTTCTCCGTAAGAACTAAATTCACATCCTAGTTTCTCTACAGCAGCAAGACCCTGCACCCCAAACCTGCTAACAAACTTCTGGTGCAGAAGGAAGAACCACAGGACTGTATGTCTTTATAGTTATGGTGCAGAATTCATCACAAAAACATCTCACCCAGAAGATCAAGAAGCATTAGTTTACTGTTAGAATATTCAGTGCAAATACATATAAGTTTATAGAGGTAGAAGCAATTTTAACAGTGTTTCTAAATTTTTTGTGAGCACACACTGTCTTGGAGATTAATCCTCCAGTACTGGTGATTATTGTAAGAATACACCTGACAGGTTTTATTTTCCTTGGCAGTTCAAAACATTTTTGGTTTGCTGCAGCACCAGTAATAAAATATCACACTTCTCATCAACAGGATATTGTAATTCATGAGATAAAGCCAACATTGAAATAGACCTGTTTAATGAAATTTTCCCCTATTCCAGTACATTGGAGCTTCCTGTCACATTCAAAATAGAAAATGCAGAAGTCAAATCAGCAATGAATTATGACATTATGAACCTATGACATGTGTTAAACAGAGAATGATAAAAAGTCATTTACTTAAAATGATGGTTTGGTAGGAATGAAAAAAAAAAAGTCTTTAAGCAGTTCAAGTGACTCCTCATAATAATTCATGAAGAGGACCTTACTACATATTCCTATGAGATAATATGAATGTATTGAATGAACATTTGACACAGTTCAAAAATCCTAATCTCAAGTGGAAAACACATGGAATTGTTTTCACTGCAAGAATTATTTGTTCCTTCACTGCTTTGATGATCCTTTAAAAGCATTCTGTAGTAAATGACACAACCAGGAATGCAGCAGCTGGGACAATGGACCTGGTGTTTGCACTGCACATGCTGTCGGTGGAGCTACTTCTGACGAGCTCGAGCCTGGTTCCATAGTCTCAAAACCAATTAATGGCTGGAATACATGAAGCGCTCCCAGAGTGCATCATCTATTTAATCTGAAAGGAATCCCATCTGTGCGAGCTAAGATTGCTCTGCATCGTGAACCAACGTGCAGCAAGTAGGAACAATTAGAAACCTTGTCTAGAAAAACCCCAAACAAACAAAAAACCCCAAAACAACAAAATACAACATGCTCTCCTGCTTTGAACTAAATGCTAATGTATATGCAGACATGATTTTATATTAATACACAAAGGAAATTTGTTTTGCCTTTAACAACAGAATTCCAGCTTCAGTGTTCATATTACCCCTTGCACACCATTGCCTTTTTTAAACAGGGTAAGTGTTCTCTTGGTATGGTTTTAGCAGTGGTTCACAATTTGCTTTTTATGACTCAACACAACATCCAAAACCAGCCCCAAAGTTGGTGCTATATGATGCTTGTCATATGTTAATACACCGATTCAAGCTGTGCAGTGGATGCTACCAGAGCTGCAACCCTGAGGCCCCTGGAAGTCTGATCTATGGATAAGCCAGGATCTCTCAGTCCACACGTGACTCCAAGGCCACACTTTCAGAATATGGGGGTTTAAAAGTGCAACTGAAATTAGGCACATCGAACAGTCAGCTTCAAATAGCAGCTTCCACATGATGAACCAAATTACATGATTGCACATAATGAGTCTATTGCTAAATTTACCAAGCTTTATAGGCGACTAAGCAGGAAAATCTGATGTAACAACGGCAACAAGCAAAGGAGAACACTTTGTATTTTATCATATTAGGAAAATTACTTTTGCAACACAAGTGAAGGGCAATGTTATTATGGGTTCATATCTTCAAACATCAGCACTGTGTTTTCACTTAATTTAATTTGACCTTAGAACAAGTTAAAAAAACATGGAACAGTAGTTTTAATTTACCTACTGGTTTCTTGGTATTGCAAGTTTGAACGTGATTAAGCAAATGTGAGATTTTGTGTCGTATTCTCTGAGATGCAAACCTCTACTAAAACTGTTTGCAAGGTTCATAGCTGCTTGGGGCCTCCCAGGGCACTGCTTTATGGTGTTTGATGCACAGTTTTTCTTTTTAATCAGGTGCCGTTATTGCCCTAACACTTCTTGAGAAATGGCAAGGATCATAAACTAAAAGCTACGCCTAGCAGCATGGGCTTAGCAACATCTTTCTGCAAACAACACTGAATTTCTACCCAGTGTTTCATTTTGCTCTGCTGAATTCAAGAGCAGAACTGTCAATAACATCCTTTGTACTGTTGTTTTATGAAACAGTATAAATTTGATGCATGTATGAAGAAAGATTTAAACTGACAGTCTCTTTTGGAAAGAAGCCCAAATGTGCTTGCAATGAAACCATCCGAGCAGTACATAAACTTAATGTATGGTTTTCATGGGGAACTACAGGCATCTGAAGTTTAGCACTGTGTACATTAAACTTTCTCCTCAGTCCTTTCATGAAGGACCAAAACCCTTTCAATATTGACATCAAAATCAAAACTGCACAGCAAAACATGGGCTTGGGGGACAACCTGAGCAAAGGAATTCCTCAGTGTGATTGCTGCTCTTGAAATGAATTTAAGTCTTCCTAGAACCACCAGGCCAAATCCCCTTCAGATCAGAGTATTTAATATTCAAATCATCTTGCAGAGTACCAAAGCTGCCATGGCTGTCCCAGTAAGCCCCAGATGTAAATAACTTCTTAGAGCAAATGGAAGTTAGGAAATAGCCTAGCTCCAAAAAAATGAACCATTCCATAATACATAGAGGAATTCTATTTTTGACCCCAAATCTCTGTATCACAAGCAGTTAACAGAAGTCAGCCCCACAACTAATTTCAGAACTAAATATATTCTAAATAGTCAAATGCAGCACCTTCCATAAACACCGCCATTCAAGATACAATTGATTTACAGACTAAAAGCAAAAGCTTTTCAAAATCAAAATGAGCACTGTGACTATGATTTGAAGGCAGTTGAGGAAAACTGCACATCTTTTGTCTGTGATCCTGTCTCTCAATTAATATTCCTAGTGGGACTTTTAAATTGCAATTTTTTATTCTTTATTCTTTGCTTCCTGGTTCTATTAGCTGTATTACAACCATAAGGTTTAATGTATTTTCCCCATTTAAGTGGGAGATTTTAAAATGGATAAGGACACCTTTGTCACCAATTTTTTCTTAAAATTAGTTACTTAATTGCATTTTATGCCATTTAAAAATGCATCTCAAAATGTATGAATTTTATACCATTTCAAAAAATATCATATGCAAAAAGCACTCAGTGCCAGTGTTCCTATCTCCATGATTTACCTCACTCATTTGAATCTAAAGAGATAGAATAAATCACACTTTTATCAGCCTTGTTGCCATCCTCTTAGCTCTTTCCAGTTCTTAAAGTGGGCCACTCACGATGAATGCAACAAAAATCTATGCATTATATATTCAAAATCTGAACTGAATTCCACCCAGCCTGGGAAATACTACTGAAAACAGGACCATATCCTAATGCTCTGGTATGCTGCCATTATGAGATGATCAATGTGATTGGATTTGAGGACACTGCTTTCATTCCACATCAGCACTCCAAGCTGGGCATGGACTGTCTAGCCTTTCTTCTCACATACAGGTCACAGCTGCACTCAATCCATCACTGCCCAAATTTACAGAAATATTCCAGAAGTCCAAGAAAGATGGAGAGAGACTGTTTACAAGGGCATGACAGGACAAGGGGGAAGGGCTTCAAACTGAAAGAGAGTAAACTTGTGAATAGGTGAGACCCAACCCAAAATTTATGAACAAGGACTTTGATCTACTAGGAAAAAAATGAATACAATGTTTGATTCCATTAAAACACAGAGCAAGCTTATATGGACAGTATAAGTTTTGGTATACAAACTCTCACCTCCCTTCCTGGCCAAAAAAAAACCAGTTGGTCAAACTGTATATATTTCTTCCCTCCCCTTACATACCCCAAATTTTATTAAGTTTAATGATCATTTCTGGCTTTAGTTTTCACCTACACCTTTCGAAATAGTTGTTTTTATTCTACAGAAACCTAATTTATCAATGACTGACAACATGAGGGATTCTGCCATAGGAAGAAAGACTGCTCCTCTGAGAACTGAGTGAACTCACAACAGTGTGACATGACATGCTTAGACTGTGCAGACATTTTGTATTGTCCTTGGGCCAATTTAATACTGTTGCTCTAAAGACACTTTCATTAGAAATGTGAAGAATTCAGTCATACAGTTCATAATTGCTGACATTGTTCCTACTTAATTACAAGTAGTCCTATCGGAAAAAAGATGTCAGGTGATTAAGAGCCATCCATTGTCCCAGTATATCTGCAAGGGGTTTCAGGCAGGGATCCTCTCCTGTGAGATTCTCATGGGAAAAGTACCTAAAGCATTTCTGGTAAATTATCAGATCTAAAAATCTAAATTGATTTTTGCTATCTACCTAATGTGTCAGTCTAAAAGCTAGACTTCATTGTAAGTCTGAGCATCTTTTGGTTGTCATTTGACCAATTTTACACCTGAAACTTTTCCAAAATAATTTTTCGAATTTGCTTGACTTGTGATTCTTGGCAGAACAGTGAATATTATCAGCTTCCCTTTCCTGTTTTAGTCTGAGTCACTGGCAGGTTGTAGAACAAGATCAGCAAGGACTTCGGACAATTGTGTTCCTGCAATTTTTTTTTTCCATCTTCCTTTAAAATTTATTAGACATCACATAAATTATTTACTATTCTATTGGTTGTCTGCAGTGAAGACAGCTGGAAAAACTGATAAAATGGAATTTCAATGTTTCTTTTCTTTTAAGTGAAATTCCAGTATCTATCACACACACCAAAAACTGCCTAAAAAGAAGCAGGCTACCGAGTAGCCCAAGAGCTTTGTCACAAACCTGGCAGTAGACAGGTTGCTGCAGAAGAAACATCAAACCTTCACTCAAAACAACTCCCGGCCTTTGGAGCCATTCCAAAGGAAAGCTGAGTGCATTTTGGGGAATTTCATATATTGGATCATATTGTCCACCTATCTTGTAGATGCCTACACGTGAATTAACTGTACCACTTCACCATTTGTGGAGATCAAATCAACGAACTTCAAGGGACGTTATAACAGAAAAATTAGTCCTCTAGTTTTCACCTCCTAAGGAGGCATTTTTGGATTACTAAAGCCAGTAGAAGACAGCAATAATACAGCTATTGACACAGAACCCAAGCAAAGTCAGAGCTGAGTAATTTTGATTTGCACAAGTGAGGCACAGCAAGATTGAAATTGGTTGGTTCTTTTTCCCTTGGTTGCTTCAGAGGTTAAAATCGTAACTAGTCAGATTTTATGCGTTATTTTTTACCACATTTTGTCATATCATTGCACACAAGTTTGAGCCACAAAACAGATGTGACAAAATTGCCAAGCTGCATTTCAGAGTCACAGGCCAAAACAAAACCAACCGTAAGAAAAAAACCCCGTCATACAAGTAGAACTTTCACAGTAGCCCATAAATTTTTATGCATGCTCCAAAAGGCACATACGGGATCTTCTGAAACAAAATTCTGTAGCTGCCACACCGTAGCTTTCTCCTGTAACTTATTACTTTGGTCATTCTTATGTTTTGGGCATTCCTGTAGCATGCTTTGATACATGGATAATGTTTCCTGCTGCACAGAAATGCCATATTCAAAAGGATATTTAAGTCTTTCTATTTTCTATTTTCAGTGAGGTTTTCTTTTGTTTCGGATTTTTTGCTGGTTTTCTCAGTCAATATAAAACAACTGATACCAGTTTATTTAAATAACTGTCCTGAATTTTCTTTCCCTGCATAAATCTTTACATTTTATTTTATTTACTAAATAAAAAGGAGGTATGGATACACCAAACCAGTTCTTTCCAGTGCCTCACTGCAGTTGTATGCAGAAGGCATACTAATTTTCACAGACTATAAAAAGTGGGGGTTTTTCTCCATAAGACCTCTTTCTTCACAAAACCTCCTGTTCTTATGAGTCTCAGTTTTCAGAGAATGGACAGGGACAGCACAGTGATAACCAGAAGCTATTTTGTGGAAACTCTGTACTTTTCACTGAGGTTTTTAACTTGCCATCCTCTGGAAATTAGGTTTACACAATTACACGTCTCGTCCTCAGCCCCAACAAATCTTGAGCCTGTTGGACCGTTTCATCCTGCTTTAGCTGAGTGCCAGGCTGCTCCAAGTTAATATGTTCCAAGCAATTTAGAGAAAATTGCTGGCAAGGTACAGAAGAGAGCACTGTTTTGGGTTGATCACTGAGGGAAGTGAAGGAATAACTCAGTTCCCATAATTATATGATGCAGAGGCCCGGCAGGCAGTATTATATGTAGGTTTGAACAAAACCTAATATATCTTCTTTGCCCAGCCAGAAAAGATACGGATGTAAAAGGAACTTAGAGGTAAGCTTGCAGGTGTGGGGAGGAGAAGGGAGTCGAGAAGGGGAACAGGCGACATAGGAGAAACCTGAGAGTCCTTTGGAGAGTTTTAGGGAAGTGGTAGAAGGGACCTGGAGGGATTACTTCTCCTCCTGGGCTGTAAAGAGCAATGGCAGGGAGACAGGAAGGGTGTGTGGATTATACAGGCATGGGACAGACGTAAAAATTCAAAAATATGTGTTAGATCATTGGAAGGACATCAGCAGAAGATTCACTGAGATTCACTCACTTTGGGAGTTGCATTGTGAAGAGCAGCAATATTTCTGCCAAACAGTTATCTAAAGCAGATTAGGGAATTAAGAATAGATCTAACATGGCTTGGAAATAATAGATGTGGAGAATTGTTTTTAATCAGCCTATTCCCATGTGAAAAATGGAGGGGTTTTTAAGTGAAGATGCAAATGAAGTGACCAAGAGGGCAGATCCAACCACTTCCTGCATATTTTTAATTCTTCTAGGAAGGGGCCCAAACTCCCTATGCACCAAAAGTCATATGTTTTGAATACTAATGTTTAGAATGACTTCTCATTAAAGTATATTCTGGTAAACAGTCAGAGTTGTAATTCTGAAAGACTTTGGTCCTGTGTGTGATCTAACAAATGGATATTCTCTTCAAAGATAACTGTGGAGATTTACAGGCTAGAAAGAAAACTAGTAAATTGCAGTGTGATAAAACTGGGGGATTAATTCAATTTTAAATTAAGGACCTCTGGCGAGTGCTTCCTCTAAGCATGAAACAAACTTACTAGTTTTTAATTGCAATATGTAGTATAGATAGCAATGATAGCACACAGAGAGTGCAGCAGCCCAGGTAAATAATCCAGACATCACACTAAGTGTGGATGAACCACGAGGACAGAATATAATCAAACCAATTTCACACAGGACGGTAACGAGGAGATCCTTGGATAGTCCAGACCAAGTCCAAATCTGTACTGCAAATAAGCATTTATAAGGACGCAGAAACAAATAAAATTTACACTAAGTAGTAATTTTTGTACTCCTTGTGTAGTTATGTAAATCTCTTCCCCAATATAAGTGAGGATGGAGAAGGTAACTTGTCTCAGAAGATATATGGGGAGCTGAGAAAGGAAACAAGTGGAAAAGGAAGCCTGGAACAAGGGTGACATAAGCTCTAGGGCCCTACAGGCAGAGTGAAATCTGTGCCTGTCCTTGGACGAGTGTGTATTTTAACATAACAAGGTGAGTCCACACCTTTCACCTCTCAAAACTGGGAGCCTGGGGCAAAGTGCCCTGCTCACCCCCGAGTCTCCCTCAGGTGGCCTTGGCAAAGACTCAGAGTAGAAGACAGAATAGATATGTGGATACAAAAATATTCTGCTCTACTTTACCTAGGGCTGAAGAAGATGCAGCAGTCAGACATAGAAAAATATTCTGTAACTGAGAATCTTTTAAACTGAAGAACAAACAGATGAAGGTAAAATTGTCTCTGAAGCCATTAAAAAGGACAGAATGCTTACAGGTGAGAGGTTTTTCACAGCCTGCTGGGTACAGAAGTCATGCTTATGTTTAACAAATTCAAATTCAAACTTTAAATGAAGAGAAGCCTAAGTTATTGTTATTTCATTGCCCATGAAACGGATACATTTTACACTGGAAATTAAGTTGCTAAATGCATGTTGCATCTATCTACACACTGGAGGCTTCCAGCAGCTCCCAGCTGTACCTGGGTTTTGTGCTGACCAGGAATGTTTGAGTGATTCCTCGCATAGCATATCCTATTTTGGGAATTCTTGGCACCACTATCAATTGTTGTGGTCACATCCCCTGCACCTGTACCACTCAAGCCACAGAGAGCCACTGAAAACCCACAGATCCTTCAGAAGAAACTTCCATTGCTGGGTAATGCAAACTTAAAAATGCTGAATTGTTATTAGTGTTTTTCCTAGTCTCCAATTCTAAAAGGAAGTTTAAAGAAATTAATAAAATACAATAAATGGGATATTTGGGATACGAGACAGCCATTTAATACAAAGTGATATTTATGACTACTAGGCATGAAAAACTGATGGGATATGTGAGCTGAAGGAAAGTTTATGTAACAAAATTTAAAATAATGCCACTGGGGGAAAATATGTAACCTACATAACACCAAAATACTGTAGGAAGCAAAAAACTCCTGTATCTGTAAAGGCTAGAAAGCAACAGTCTCTGCAAACATACATACCCATTTGACACCCCACATTCCAGAACTCCTGAGGGTTATAGTTTGAAGAGCTCATTCTTGTTCCTTTGGGGTAAATTCTTGTAATAAATCTTGTAGTATGTGAAATAAACTCTTTAGCTGATAAACAGAAGGATAAAATCTTGGTAAGAAAACATTTATTATTAAAGAGCTCCTATTTGAATGAATAATAAAAATGCAGTAATTGGATCCAGCAATTTTTTTACACAATATTATGTCAATGTATTCTATTTTAACATCGATATATGGACCCCTCTGAGGTATGCCTACAATCCTATTTTTAAACCTTAATATTTTGTGTGCATTTGAATCTGATAGTATTTCTGTATATAGTGCAGACTTTTGTAAGAAGTTCACTAATCAAAAATCATTCCTTCACTGAAATATTTTGTTTCTTCACCTTTTTGCAGGATAAACATATGATTTCTACACTGAAGTCCACTCTGATCTCACGGGAAACTAAGACACAGGAAACTGCACAAAAACTCCCTCATTCTGTAATAGCTCAAAATGAAAAAAATCATCCCTAGATGATCTTGGCTTGTTTGCTATTTGGAAGTTTAAATAAAATGACTGAATAATAGTAAGACCAGGGAACAGCACATTTTTAAAAGACACTTAAATTGTTCCTTTATAAGCCTCGGAAGATGTTAACTATTTATGTACATTGTTTTTTCTTCTGCTGGCCGCGTTCCCTCCTTTCTCATATGCAGGCATAAACTACACAGATGTGGGAAACTTCAGATGACTTCTATCTACAAGATTCCTTTTTAGTAATTAAACAAAAATCTACATTTCCGGGGTCATCTCTCTGATCTATTCCATCCTCCTCTCATCTCATTTTTTGTTTGAATAGGGTTTTTGTTTGGTTGATTTTGATTCGGTTTGTTGTTTGGGAGTGGTTTTNCTAGATTGCTAGAGGAACCAGAGGACTGCCTGTGGATGGCTGGCAAAATCCTACTTGTTTCGATGCTGTTCAGCATCATTCACCTCACCAGCCACCGAATCACCTCCACTAAGTGGTGGGTGGCAGCTGGGCTGGCCCCGAGTGAATGGGCATGTGGCAGCCTCCATTGTCATTGTCATGGTCAGTGATCTCTGCTCTTAGCACTCCCTCAGGGCTCTCGGCAGGCAGCTGGAGTTACAACAGCAGAGGCTGCACTGCGCTGGCACCTAACGGAGATGCTCCTACACAGAACGAGTCTTGAATAATCCAACTTGGCTGGGATGAAAGGTCTGGTCCAGTGGAGCAAACTGCCTGCTCTAGGGTTTATCCAGCCCATTAATGAGGACTCTCTTATCTGCACTTCTCACCAAAGCCAGGGGACTGCCAAGCCAACTCCACTGAGTTCTCAGCCCACATATGGTGGGGGGTTGAAATTTATTCCACGCGTTTTCAAGTACTGATTGTAACTTCCAAATTATTTGATGCAGAAAACAATGAATCGAAAGGCGTTACATTTAGTAGACTGTGTTAATATTTGTTCTTACAGAAATACATGGAATTAAACAAAGTTGAATTGCAATTTTCCTCACAAAATCAACAGAAATTAAAAAAATGTCATGCAAAGGACATTTCTAAAACAGTGCTATACAAAGAACCAAATAAAATCAGACAGCAGTTGTTTCATAAAATTTTAACCCTTCCAGTGCCTAAGCACTGAACCATAGCAATAATGCAACTTTTAACTGGCTAACTCAAAAGAAATTACCTGAATATCTTACAAGTTTTCGTGCTTGAGACTCTCCAATCGAATTATTTTCATAGCACTTCTGATTCATCAGGGAATGCTCAAAGCTCACAAACTTCTGAGATTTGGTATAAACCACAAGGTCCGACAATGCAAGGGCAATCTTTGCCTTCTTCACCTAATAATCATCAGATGAATAATGGAATAAAAAAGTCACAATAATGCATATTTCATTATTATTAGTATTAATAATTCAGAGAAACAATCATTTTGGATGCATAAAGCATGAGAAAATGTCACAGTTAATGAATTTAATAAATATGACCTTTAATAGTGAGATTTGATCCACTGAGAGAAAATTAAGTTTATTGTGTCCATGAGGTTATTTATCATAGCAATAACAGGGTGAGTGGAGAGATGCTATCAGTGCTTCCAAGCAGGATGTTCTTCTGGATAGCTTTACAATTTTCCTGCTTCTAAGACTAGTGTGCAAATAACGTCATTTTTCATGGCTTTTAACATTACTCATTAAAAATATACCTCCAGCCTTCTATTCATAAATACATAAAGTACTAGAAAAGATCAATGGCATAAACTCAACTCTAAAATGTAGAATAACAGGAGAATATTATACTGTGCCAAGCAAATTAGTCAAAGGCATGTTCCTCTAAGCATTCCTTTGAAGTTAGGAAAACTCTTCTCTTCTTGATTAAGGTTAAAATTTCTCTCACCAAAATCTTAATTTAGTCTTGCTCCATTACCAAAACAAGCAAAAGTGACTGAAATTTTACCAGGGTCTTCTCTCTAACAGTGAGGCACTACGTGCCCACTTCATTTTCCGTAGCACAACTTGTGAGCTAATCGGGGGCAGTATCCAGCAGAGAGCTGATGATGCTAATCATGTTTACATTCCATTAAAGCTTTTGAATGCTAATTCTCATCTGACAAAATAATAGAGATTGCCTGCTCGTGGCTCTTAAACTATGTAAAGTTCAAGTGCATTAATTATTCTGGGGCTATGTCCCATGAGGAGCACTAGGAGTCTACTGCCACAGAAATCCTGAAAAATGCAACTTGTCTGGAGGCAGGCACCGGCACAGGCAAAGCCAGCAGCAGCACTGGGGTGTCTTGGCTGTGGATTCAAATGCTCTCACACCCTCCCTTAAGGCAATATAGTGGGACATCAAGTTAAGTACTCCAGCAGAGCAGGACCCTGGAAACCACTTTCTCTTGCGCCTGTGAAACCTGAGCAGATGCTTTTTGTTGCTGCTGTTGTTTAAGAGCATGTGGAATACATTCTGCTCTGTAACATGGTCCTACAAATACACTTGAAACCTATTATCTAGAAAGGTGGCCTTTCCTGTTCAGAGAAGACTCCATCCTTCCTCAGAATTTTTCCTTACTATCTCTCCATGTCAGATGGAACTGAGGAAGAAGCAAAGACCTTGACCATCAAACCATATAAAAAAAAAGAGACACTGGCTCTCAGCAAGAACGCTGGACTCTGAGGAGAACTGCCAGTTTAGCCACATTCAGGTAATCAGAGCATGATGTGCAACAGTGACTGGATACAGGGTGCTGCCTGACATCTTAAAAAAGCTTGAACAAAGTAGTTTGAACTCTGATGAAGCAACAGATTTTCCATGGTAGAGAATTAAACTTGGTTAAAAAAATGAGTAAGTTCAATTTGGCTTTCAAAAAGGAGATTACACCCAATTTTTATACTCTCTTTCAGAAATAGCACCTAATGTTAAGTGTCTACATGATAAATATAAAAATACCTTTTCGATTCTAGGTGCTAAAAAATGTTACAGCACAACCAGGAATGAGCACTTAATTTAATGCAAAAAATCCAGAACAGAAGAAAATAGGGGACTCTATCTCAAAAATAGACTGGTGGACGTGGGGAAGAAATAGTTAACTCTGTCTGCTGTCATCAGGAATTGATATAAGTGTTCTCTATACATAGTACCAGGAGGGCCATGGAACCAAGAAAACACTTAGGTAACTTCTTAAATCTACTGTGGTGCTGAGCACATGGGACAAGCATGAGACCTGAAAGAGGAAAATGCAGTTGCAGTTCAAGATGGGAGCACAGGGAGGGGTTGCTTTTTAGTTGGATACTAAAATGTGGTCCAGTCTGGCTTTTCTTATAAGAATAGGAAAACTCTGAAACCTTGAGCTAAAACATGCAATTTCCAAATGCACTGATCTTAGTAATTTTAAAGCCTATTTTTAAAATTTAGTCTCTATTTTAAGATAATATAGTCTTTCTTCTTTTTTTTTTTTTCCATATCTATGTGTTCTCTATAGTAAATTGAGGCAAAAGTTACCTTTGATTTTTTTTGAGGTGGGGGTGAAGATCTACGATCGCCTCTTCTTTTGGTGGGACTCTTTGATCGTTGAAGAGGTATTGTGTCATCTGTGTCTTCGTCCTCAGACATAAAGTCAGAGTCAGACAGCTCCTCTGTCTCACCATGAGTCTCATCATCCATCCTGAGCATGCTTTCCTCAATTGTTCCAGCTTTTTTATTTTTTACCAGAACTTTGAATTTTAATGCCTGTAGAAAAGAGGTTAAACAATAGTAACTGGAATGATGTAGGTTTCCATCTCTCGGTATTATTTAACCCATGTTCAAAGTTGTTTATTAAGTATAATGAAGTGAGCTAAAAAAATGAAGCAAAGACAGATATGAGTGAAGCAGAAGCTGAAGCCAAATAAACCAAACAGCATCTGGAGATCAAAGTACACAACAGAATGTGACTATCTAACCCCATGACAGGAAAAAAGGCTCTCCACCACAGATACACAGATGCTGAAACTATGAAAAGAAGGAAGTTAATTATGAGTCAAAGGTGATGTCCAGGCAAGATATAACAGGTATATTTTTTTTACTATGCCTAAATGTACTTCAGTGTATACATACACACTTAAAGATGTGTCTGATATTAATTTGGAATGATTTGATCTATCATTGAGGCTGCAGGAAATTTGTTATTTGATTAGTGCCTTTGTGCATATCTCTCTTGTGTGCCAAATTAAAACTTTTGTTTATAACTTGTGTTATTTTACAGTAGATCCTTATGCTGATTTTACCTGGCCAGGGAAACAACAGTCTGGTGATTTTCCCTAAGCAGTTTCTCTATTCTTAAATGGACATGTATCAACTTCCATAATATGTAATGTAGAGGGGAAAAAATGTCATTGAATTATATCAATTCTAATAACATGGCTTTCATCTATGCAGCAGAATCCTATGAGTATATATTTCACTTAGATTTATGAAATAATATGAACAGTAGAGTTGCTTTTATGTAGCAGACATTCAGCTCTACATCTGTACACAGGAGCTGCCAGTGAGTATGAGGACTTACTATCGCTCTTGAATAAAGTGATCCACAAAAATATTCCTTACATTTCCTATGCCCTAGTGAAAAGGAAGGTTACACCACTGCGAGTGTGGCAGGAACCGGGAACAAATAATTTCACAATAAACGAAAGGTAACTGAAACGCTGTATTTTAAGGTATCCATCAAGTAAATATGAAAGGTACAGATGATGGAAACATGTAAACCCAAAGTTTTGTAATGGAAACCAGAGCCATAGGCAAGGAGAGAGACATTCCATTTATTTCCATTGCAATCTCCATTGTTCATAGTCCCCTTATCGCTTCAGATCTCGTGGTGGTAGTTTGCCAGGGTGCCAGTGGAATGAGGCATCCTATGCCCAATATCTATCAATGCCATGCTGCTGGAAGGTTTGATTAGTCTCTCTGCACTGGTGACTCACAATAAGGATGCCCTTTAACATTTCCTTCATTTCTTATTGATGCACTCTTTTCTTTTTCCTGTGATATTTTTAGAAGAGTTTTAATATGATTAATGCTATTAATATTTTTTAAGAGTTCTGACTTTTCCTTTGCATGTTCACGTTTCCCAATATTTAAAAGCAATTGTACCCACTTTTGATCTTTTATTTTGTTATGCACAAGAAGACTTAATTCTACAAACAAAAAAAAAACCTAGTATACAAGGGAAGAAAAAACTTTCTATGGTTAGGTTACATTACTGCCTCCTATACGCAAACTTCTATAAATAAAAAAAGATCGTTGCGTGTGTGTGTGTTATGATATAAAAATGGGTCATGATATTTTAAGTCAGTTTCTAAAATTCTGTTTATGAGCTGTTAGCAAAATCGTAAACACCCAGAGGTAGGAGAAGTTTTTTAGGGTTTTTGTTGTTGTTGTTGTCTACAAAGATAACATTTTTAAATCACAGCTCTTTTTAGAAACAGTTATACAAAATACTCCAGCAACATGAAAAATTGCTATTTTTTGGCCAGAAGCAAATTCCAATAATAGTTACCCCAAATCACCGAGAGTGAAACATGGGCTGAAAAAATGGCACACCAAGGATTTTGTCTGAACATCAAACAACTTCCAAAAAACTTACAACAAATGTATGGTTACAAAATCAGTGACTCTGTGAAATCTGAGTTCTTTAATTGGTAATCAGCACTGCTAAACATGTGACACCTTTTTATTTAAATGTCCAAGTCTTCTAAGAGACCTGAAAATTCTTTTAATGAGCTGAAAGTCTGAGCATTCACTATAACTTCTCCTTTCTAGTTTTATTATGAAAGGCAAAATATGTTAAAAATACATTTGCTGTTTACTTCTATATAAACTGTAAGCATACTAAAAAATTAAATATGTAAAACATAATAGATCTTCCCTAGAGCAGAGTGGGACTTCAAGGCTGGCATAAGTAAAAGCCTCCAAGCATAATCAACTGGAACAAATATTTACATAATTAAATGAACAAAACTTTTTTCTTGTACATTCTGGTTAATATGATGTAAAACACAAAGCAGCTGAAGTAATGCCAAGTTTCCAAGACAAAAATCACAAGCACTTTGGATCAGGCAAACCCACCTAGTGACCGCTGCAGTTAATGTAAAAATTCGGTCCCCAGAAATGTAGGGAGTAATCTCTGGATTTGAGACACAAGCATTAAAAAAAGAATAGCTTCTCCTGTTTAAATTTAGCTTGCTGTTCTCCCTTCTCCTCTCCTGACCAGCTGTATGTGCTTAGTTAGAGGAATATCAAGTCCTGAAAATCTTGCTAAGTAACAAGGTTAAAATCTCTTCTGAGTGTTACATAATATTCTATTTCAAGAATTATACTGCTGTCTTAAATACTGATGCAGGGTGAAGATGCAACACCTCCTGTGAAGTCTAACACAGGGAAAGGTTTTGAGACAATGACAAGATTTGTTAAGTACAACTGTTAAAAAAACCTCAACACCAGCTTTCTTTAACAATTCAAGAGAATCACACTTAGTAAAGTGTGAAAGGATGTCTTTGTGGCAGCCTTATAAATCACAGTCATCGAGATACTTTAAATCAATACTACCAGCAATGTCTGAGCTCTAGGTAAACAGGTAATTATATCAGAAGCACCATTTTAGCTATCTCGTAACAAGTTTTCATACAACACCTGTATCCACTGAGAAGCACCCTACCCTGAAAATTCCACTTCTGTATTGTTCTCCTTAGTAGACTTCAGGTAAGTCTGGTCCAAGGCCAAGCAGCTGTATTATGTCTGAGATGATATTCTACATAGGCAACTAAATCTCTGGATGGATTGGAGAGAAATTCAAAAGATGATTGCAGAGAGAGATGGTTACAGGTTGGCCAGGAAATTAATACAGTGTGCTCAGAGTCCTCATGCACAGTTTCCTCACGACAGTTCAACGTTCCAACACACCTCGCCAAACGAAGGATCTGATTTATGCCAAATAAAGCATTGACCCAAGACCTACTTGGGTGATGATATAAAATATGGCAATGTCTTTTTTTCAGTTATCTCCTGAAGTTTCTTTATACTACAGGGAACTTATTAACAACAGATAATCACCGTCACATATTTATTACATTTCTGGGAAAACTGTGTTCCCTTAAGAAGAGTGCAGTGCCTAAAAATAGTGTAGGAATCAGATGAGTCTTCTGTAAGTACTCACTACAGCCTACAGAATCCAGAAGTTTTATGAAACAATACTGATTTTTTTTTAATTTTTGAGGTCATCACCAAGACATGCCACATTTTCGTATCTTTCTTCTTATTTTGGTAAAAAATAGATGCCAAAGACTGATTGAAAGGCAAAAGAATGACTAGAAATGTTTTGACTTGCTAAGAAGCAAAGATGTTTCTGATGCAAAGACTTGGTCAAGAAATTTGCATATGTGACTTGTAGGTCAAGATAAATAGAATTAATCTCATAACTGAAGCAAGAGAATTAGGTATGCTAAAGCAGGCTTGGTCTTCAATTTCTCTCTGAAAACACTCACTGTGTAGAGAAAGCTCCTTTGTATACTGAGTAGATAAAGGTGAAGAAAAGTGTGAAAAAGGTGTCCTGGCTTACAGGGTTAGCTGGTTTTCCCCATGATAGCAGGAATTAAAATGTCCATAGCCCATAAAGTCGTACTGGAGACCTTATATTAATCTTTCTCAAGGAGATCATTAAATGGGTCCTTTTATTGGGACACCACAGGTTTTACAACTGGGAGAAGCCTTGGCAATCCTGGCCAGAAATACTTCTAAACCACCACAATATAGTAATTGATCTTGCAGCTGTGTGGTAAACATTAAAGACAACTTGTAAAATCACAGCAGTTGCCACTTCACTTTCAGTTAATCACACATCAATATCTCATTCCAGCTTTGTTTCAGGAAACCTGCGAATAATAAAAAATTCCTAACTATCTGATATATATATCCTGTCAGCAGTGTAAGGCAGTTCAATGCACTACAATGCAAAATAATTGAGGAACAAACTTTCATCAAAGCATCAATGTGTATACATTCTTTTCTGTGTTACATCGGATGCTTACATGTTTTTCCAATAGCTGTCAAACTTCTTGGAGAGGAAGGACACAGCAGGGTAGGTAAAACCTTATCTCTTCTAGAATCCTAATATTTTCTAAGTTCATCTACAAATTGCTGCATAAGACACTTCATTCCATCACTTTCTACCAGCATATCACCAGGAGTGCTGGTGCAACCAGCAGGGATGTCTGGCACCAGTCAGTGATGTCAAATCTAATTTAATGTGGGAACTGACTCAAAGGACCTGATATTCCAGAGAATATTCCAGAGAATATTAGATTCGTGAAGTCTCTTTAGAAGCACCATGATGGCCAAGACTGGGAGGAGAGAATTGCAGCAGGTCTGTTGCTTTGGCAAAACATCTGCTTGGGAAGGAGGTAGAATAGACTGGTGAAGCTTAAGAGCAGCCTCAGTTTCTCATGGAAGAAGGCGTGCATGAAAGAAAGAAACAGAGCAAAAGTCTTCTCTTTCCTTTCCTCCACATGTAGAGGAAGAATTGTGTGTTGAGATGTTACAGAATACAGGAATTGCAGGGAATTCACAGGATCAATATAGTCAGCTGGAAGTGTGAATATATGACTGAAGGCAAAGAATTAAAAAATCTTTTTCTCTGAAATTTTCTGGGGTTTATTTTTCAGGTCAAGCAAGTGTTGGGGAAAAAGCAGAGAGAAGTGTTTAGTGAACCTCCGCTTTTCTTTTCTGGTCCTCCGTGTGATTTTCACTTAGAATTACAGTGGCAGGAGACATGGCAAGGTGGTCAAAGGAACCACCTAAGAATGGATTTGTTCCTCATTTTAACCTCCTTCCAGACACACACAGTCATCTCAGCTGACAAAGCTATAGCTCAAAACCTACTTAAAGAAGGAAGCAGAAGATGGACAGAGATGAGACGAGAACAGAACAGAAGAAAATTTCCATGGAAGCCTCAAAACTCCAAAACCTAAAAGGAACCTGTAAATTGACAAATGTCTCTCTGAAGTGTTTGGAGAAGCTATGTGGTATCCCACTTCATGTACATGTTCTCATGCAAGAGAATCATTTAATTCTGGCCTTGAAGAACACTGAGCTGGCTTTTTTGCTATTCTTGCTCATGCTCCATCTTGAAAAAGTGGACCAGTAAATTATATAGGTGACAGCTTTATTTTCCCCACACTAACTGAGAATCCTTCCCACAAAGAGCATTTTAAATTCATCATTTATGGTTCCGTAACATCTCTTTTGCACAGCCTAAGTAAAGCAGTCCGAAGACTAAATTCAGACTCTGGCTTTTTCAAACTATAATGATTTTACCCAGGCCTTGAAAATGCACAAGGTCCCAAGCTTTAAAGATGTGATGTCACTAAACTCCTCTTGAACATGGACCAAAAGTGGTTCTTCGAAAAGATGCCAGCCAAAAGTCCAGCTAACAACTGAATTTACAAATTCAGTCATAGCTACATATTTCCATTGCTAAGTAAAATCCTACTGATGTTTCTTACATGCTTGGTCAGAACATCTAGGAGAAATGGAGATGATCTTAATTTATGTTCATTCTCAAGATAATAATTTGTTAAATTCAGACTTCTGTGACTGGCTGAGGACAATGGTGTTATTTAGGTAACCCTTACACCTTGCACAGATGGGGAATACATCTCACAGTAGTGTGCTGAAGACTCAGGAGAACAAACTCACCTGATAGCACTTCCATACTTATAGAGCCAGCAATGCATTTTCAGGCAAAACTCTACAGAGCTGACTCATGAAAACTCCAAGCAACGGAAATAGGAAGTATGAATTCCCTATATCACAGTCACCATATGGCAAGGGACATATGTCACAGAAAGTAATACTTTTAAGTATGTGATTCAGTGATTCCACGTTCACTGATTTTGTGCTTGCTTCAGAGGACATATGATCCTTGGACCTCCACTAACAATGAATCCAGCCATGCTTTGAGAAGCTTTAAAACAAGCCCTCCTGTTCAATATCATTTATACTTTTCTCTAATTGAAAAAAACAGTTTTCAAGCTTTCAAGATTATATTGGACACCGTGTTGTAAAAAAATATAATGCTACAATATAAAAAAAAAAATACTGAGAGAGACAAATGTGTGAGAAATAAATAAATGGCAGAGAAATGTTCATATTAAATACATTTACGACAACATTGTTATGGAAATATAAGAGTATGGTAATACTTCAGCACATCTTCTGGACATATTACTTGAAATATATTTTTCCTTGACAAACCCTTTAAAAATTACAACCTTTTGCATGTTGTTTTTCCTTATGACAGTGCTTCCTCCCCATATTTTCATTTGCTTTTTTTTTTCAGCTACTGTAAAAAAAAAAAGTATAGAATATAGCTATCACTGGCAACAGTGACAAGCCTAAATAAGTATTTTGTATGTATGCACGTATTTGTCCTACAGGAGATTTAAAAAATTTTTGTCCTTGAAAGAAAATGATGTGCAAAGACTGGAACAATGGAAAGTTACTTGTTTTAGTTTGCAGTAACATTTTCAACATTCATCTAATTGCCTTTTCTGACTTCACATCCCAGAGGGCTCAGGCCACCAGCTGTGAAACACTGTCTTAGGGAGCAACAGAAGAAAGAGAATGGCTTTGGAGTAGCAGAATGCAAAGAAAAATCTTCATCATCACTGTTACTGGCAAAAAATATAGATTCAGGTTTCCATTTCAATAACATGTTTCAGTTTCAGGAATTTCCTTCAATTTAATCAACAGAAAATAAATCATCAGATAACAGATAGACCCACATGTGGCATCTTTCCACGTGGCTTATTTATGCTGCTTAAATATTTTTGGTTACTACCTGAAGTTTATTTCAGACACCAGATGTGATCCATAAATTCCGTTTCAGAGGATTAAAAAATAAATAAAGAAAGAACTCCACAAGTTTTTCCATGTCTTTCATAGAGAAAAATGAAAACTTCTTACCTCAGGAGAAGGCAGTCGAGTCATATCTACTTCACCACCAATTGGTGAAGAAAGAAGTTTGTCACCTAGAATACTTTTCAAATAGTGTGCCATTACTTCCTGTTGTTTAGGGCTGCAGTGGTTCTCCAAAGACAGTACAAGTGGATAGGCAGATGACTGGAAATATAATTTTAAGATTTTATTATTAATAAATAAGAATACGAATAATTGCTTTTCTGAAATATCTGAAATATCCCCTTGGCAATCTGTACTTACCTTCATTTTCAAAACATTCAGAATACATATCAGTTTTTTAGGCTAGTAACACAATAAAAAAGCTCACAGTATTTGTAGAAAAGAGAAAGCACAATTAAAGAAGAAAAAAATGCACCTTCAGAAAGTTAAAGCAGAGCTAGACATATGCAGAGGTATAAAAAGAACTGTTTTGTTGTTTTGGTTTTCAAAGGTAAAATCAGATTCAAAAATTAAAATTTACAATGTAAAGCAGGATTAAATGTCTTTTTATTTAGTTTGTGACTAATTTTAATTGACTGCATTTCAATCTGATAGTCTCCCCAAAGCTTGTTCAGAAATGATTGCCTTTACATGAACAAGCTATGAATATTGGTCATAATATCACAAACTTTTCTAGGGACTCTACACTTTTCTCATCACAGTACTCAAGCAAGGGAAATTGAGGAAAAATTAAGGGTGACAGGTGAAAAAAGGGAAATTGAGTAAAAATTAGAGAATAACTCATAAGAAACACATCCATTTAGATGTACAATTAAATCTCATAACGTGCCAGTAATANGAGTTAAATACAAAACGTTGTGTATTAGCAAGAATAGAAGAGTTATATCCAGTAGGTTTTGAAAAAGAGTGAAATAAAGTCATGTTTTTAATTTCACTTTTTAAATCAGGGACTAATTAAATTTTATATAGAAAACAGAACAGGAAAAACACAGCTTGGATTAACACTGAGAAGGCTATAAACACATATGTACAAAAATCCATATAAATTTATGATCATAGATGTATATATTCACACACATAATGCTGGCCTGAATCTGAGAGTTATCTTAATGGTCATTCAGGACTTCCTTTAAGAAGGAGTTTTGCCAGAAACCTATGCAAAAGCCTGAGACAGTGCCAAAAACTCTCCACATTTCAGTGCTTTTCCAGAGGTAGGCAGAAAGGACATTGCCCTGATGAGTCACCTGACAAAAAGACATCAGTAGCTGCTAACATTTATCAGGTTCATCATTCAAAATAAAAAGAGATGGAATGGAAAACAAACTCTCAAACTCATCTATTATCTAATATTTTTGTCTATTTCATAAATTCACATGTAGGATATAAGACAGACTGATAGCAACAAAAGAAAGGTGAAGTAAAAACATTTAAAATATATAAAGAAAAAGGAAAACATCAGACCAGTTCTGAGCTAGTTCTTCACTTTATGATCAGTCCTTGTTTAAATGATCTCAGGTGAGAATTCCAGCTAACAAGCTGAGTAAGATCACCTGAATCGTTTGCACCAAGTTTGGTTTGTGTTCATTATCAGGAAAATATGTTTATGATTCTTTTAAAAAGCTTTAAAAATACATTAAGAACAAATAGCACAATTGTTCTGTAATTAATTTCAACAACGCCCATTGCCACAGTCCCTGTTTCATATTTTTTACCCTGGAGAATCTATAGGAGCCGTGTCCTTGGCTTTGTTAAAGCCACCATCACATTCTAACCAACTTCTGCATACATCCATTTGTCTATACATACCATGAATGCATACTTGTCAATCACATGAATTACAGAACGAAACGGAATTTTGCTTGTTAAAGTGTGACCATGATACACAATAGGTTCATTGTTGGTGCCATCCCAGCAGTCAATTTCCAGGCAACGACATCCTTTTAAGAGAGCACTTCAGGAGAACAAGAGAAACAATTTTACAGCCAAAAGAAAGATACCACAGTTTTTTATACAAGTTGCTGTATTCTGATTACAAGCACACTGATTAATTACAGAAAAAACACCTCATTTTTATCATAAATAAAAAGAAATCCTACAGAATTGTACATATATGAGACAGATATACTTTCTGTTGTTTATTTTAGGTGTGTTAGGTAATAAACTTTATTAGACCATTAAAGAAGATGGGATTACCTGAATTATCTTCCATAAAGGCTAAAAACGAGCGTCAAAGATTTCAACAAAGCAAGTTGGGAATAAAGGAAAATTTTCATTTAAAATAAAAGAATAAATATTTTAAATGGTGTTTTCTGTTACTATTCCAAACTTGCTTGCAAGTTTGAGAATCACCATTTTAAAAATCCATTGCACTTAAGAGAATCAGGTTGCACTTGGTCTCACATAAGTCAGATGTTATTCCCGGGCCTTATTTCTAAGAGGGAGTGCTAAAGTTTCTCAGCTGCCTTAAATTTACTGATTTAATTTTTAATATGTTAATGGCTCCCCTTAAATTCTTTGGTTTCTGCTATTTGGACTTGCAACTAACTGAAATATTTTTTATAAACTGTGTTACTTAATTACCAATCTGTCTTTCACATGCTGCCTTTCACACGTTAACAGTATGTCAAATATGCCTGTAGCTGATTTAAGCCTTTTCCCCCACAAAATAGCAGATAAAGAGGAAGACAGAGGGGGTTATACCCTCTTTGCAATTACTTTCAGCAATGCAGCATTAACATCATGGAATTTTAAATACTGTTAGAAATTCAGTATTTCTGATGGTTGCAAGTTACTATAGAACACTAGGAGAGCAACTGAAAAAGAGATTTCAGACAGATGATGGATGGTTCCAGCTGCTTTCTCCTCACTAAAGTAGTACAAATAATAGGAATTCTGGACACCTCTCTTCCTAATTCTTAATACTTCCTGCCCTCTCAGTGTTGCCTCTATTACACAATCCATTTCCTTCTTCCCTGCCTTGGCAATAAGGCATCCTGGTCATCATCCTGTTGGAGTCACCCACTGCAGTAGCCCTGCCAGCTACTTGGGTGGCCACATTTTGTTGTTGTTGTTGTTGCTAAACTGCCCACATATTGCCCACATCAATTGCAACATGCACTGGACACAGATGTCCTTGACACAGACATACTCCAACATACATCCTGTACATGGATCAGATTAGAGCCTGCCTGGGAATTTAAAATTTCTTTCAGGGAGTTATTTATTTTTGCAAGATGTGTTGAGATTAAAAACTGATTTAATCATGTACTGCACACCATACTATGGACCTCATTTGCTACAAGGTTGATTTTCTGAGATGTAAGTGAAAAAATAGATTGTTTCCAGACTATGAACAGATGGTTTGGCAAATATATTGAAAAGTGTACACACAAAATAAAATACCACTCTCTCATTTTTAACTTGTATCTGTGATGGCTTTTTCCCTTATTGCCAAGTAGGATTGTATGCAACTTAGTATTCCTTAAAAGAAAAAAGACAAAGAATATTTAAATTATTAAAAAACAAGATCTAAATACCTGGTATATCCCCATAAATGACTAGGTCCCATTATTTGGTCAGCTATCAAGTAGGTGTTGTGAGAAGATGAAATAAAATAGTCACATAATGGCTGGTTCATATCTTGATAGATGGTTCTGTGCTGGCTTTTAAATATTGAACATTCGTCTGACCTCATGTACCTTATAAATCCTTCAAATGACATCTGCCTTTTCTTCCTCACTGAACAAAAACAAAAGTAAAAGTACCTCTGTCATGAAACCAGACTGATGGTTATATCTACATACTTTCTGAAATTTTTAATAGCCAATTCTGAACACTGCTAAAGGTTATACAGCACAACACTTTCCTGCAAGTTTAAAATTCATTAAAGAAGTAAAAACAACACAAATATCAGATACATGTGACTCTGGAGCTCAATTGCTGTGGTTCAAACTTCTGAGATGAAATAAATGTGTTTTGACATTTTTATTCTTCCATGGACACAAGTAAGAAGAGTTTGCAGTAGTCCTAATTAAATATAAAGTATTTGTTGTTTACTTTGGTAAGTAACATGCCAGACAATGAACTAAGAGGATCTTCTTTTCTCTTTTAAAAGACCAAAGATTGTTCTCCAAAATGTCAGTCAGAGATTCTCAATATAATCTTGCAGAAACTATGATTCCTAGCACCAAATGTCTTCCCCAGGGGTGAAAAATTCCCAATAAATTTTGATCAAATCATGTTTAGCAATATTTGAAATAAAAATAGCATCATAACAAAAGAAATAACTGCCCACACAGAAGAATTGCAAATCAAGCTTATTACACTACTGCATTTATAACAAAATGAGCTAATTGTGTACATACCAGTGATAGTCATCCCATTTGTTTTGAGTTAGACTGATTTAATGACAAACAGAGCCATTACACTGCCAGCTACTGCTCCCAATGTCATGTTTCGAATGCAGTCATTTTGCAAATGATATAATCTCAAACGTCAGCTTTGCTTCAAAACATAGTTTGAATTAGTGCGGGATTTTGCTCAGTTCTTACTCTGAAATAACCTTATTGTCACCATAGCAGGCTAGTTGTAAATAAGCAGTAAATAACCCAAGATTATTTTACACTAACAATAATTTAGAGGTCAATGTATACAAACTTGGGGGCTGGAAATACCTGCAGAAACCCCCCTTTTCTGACCTCTTAATTCTTACTACAGCTCCAAGAATCAGAATTTACAAGTTAGAATTGCAATCATCGATCTTCGGTGTGTGACAGACTGAAAGTTTTACACCTGAATGAGAATTTACAGAAAATTATTATTTCTCAATTACACAGGTCTTTGAACTAGAAAACTTGCAATGACTTAAAATGATAAAGGAAAATGGGAGGCCATCCAGACATCAAACATACCTTCACCCAACAACTGTTATTCCTAGAAGTCTTTCTGAAGCTGTTCTTCCAGATTTCCATTGATGAAAAATCCACCAACAACCCAGTAGAACCATTTCAACAGCTCAGTAACCTTATTGTTAGCAAGTTTCCCATAACTAGGAAACAGAAGTTTACCCTGAAATTTCCTTGCTGTCCAAAATATTTGCTGCATGGTATTATTCTTCTCCTCTTTTTTTATTCTCACACTCTTTCGCATATGAAAACGGTTCTTGCACTTCCCTCATTCCACTGCTTTCCACAAAAGCAAATCCAATCCAGGGCATCTTTCTGTTTTAGAGTTCTGATAATTTTCATTTTTCTTCTATCCCCCAGTGCTGTTAATCTTTTGTAAGAGAAAACGGGATACTATATCTTCATGGAATGTCCTGACAAACTGCTGTTCCTCCTTACAATATAGAGGGGTTACTACATTTATTATTTGCTCCCTTTTTTTTCTGGTAACTGAGTGTCTAGTTCCTTGGATGTTCCCTTTCTAAAATAGATATTACATTTAATCCTTTCCAGTCTTTCAATTCATCATGCATTTTCCTCCTATTTTCCAAATAACCTTTGACTTGTATTAGTCAAGCTTGTTACAGCCAATTTTCTAAGAACTTGGATTTGTCAACCTGTCTTCACTGACCTGATTACATCATTAAAGAAGGTCCTACACTGTTTTATCCATTTTTTGGACTGAGATCTTACTTAAATTAATACTATTAGTAATATTAAGGAGCAGATTGTACTTACTGCATCAGGATTTTCTTTGGTCTTTTTTTAACTAGCAGATTTGCAGGATGACTTCTTATTACCCTGATGACTATTAAAAATTGTATCTTATTTAGTATCTTGACTTAGCTATATCCACATGCATGAGTTATATTGTTCTATACTTGTAACAATTGGATTAAGTTTCTACGTGCGTGTGTGCGTGTGTGTATTTTTTGTTTACTAACAATTCTTATCTTTTCTGCATTTATTTATTAAACTAGTGAAAAATACTGGCTTTTCAAAGTCCTGCTTATTTCCTGAATTGTTTATGATGCTTTCCTGGCTCTTTTTGTCATTGACAAAAGGTAACTGCAATATTCTTAAGAGAAATTAACGTTTAGGCAAATATGCTGATGACCATAATCCCCCCAAAATGAAAATATAGCATTGCTTTCTTAGTCAATATATAAGCTCTTGGACTTCAGTAAAACTGAAGCTCATGTCTCCAGTCAACAGACTAAAAATCTTTGTATTTTTATATGTCTTTTTACATTTCTGAGGAACAACCAATCATACTATTTTCTGACCACTTACAGACATTTTCTGCCTGTACATTAAAGAAAATGGGAATTCATCTCCATAACTATTCCATAGTGAAAAGACTTTCATCAAGGCCTTACATTTCTTTCCTGGAGGAACCTCAGTCTTTTTCTCCATTAGGACCTTTTAGCAGTACTTAGTGTGCACACACATCCATTTGTTGTGGAAAGGGAAGGCAGGAAAAGATTTCTGTCTTCTCATTGCCTCTTTTTGTTCACAAAAGTTCAATGATTTTTTCTTGCCCTCCTCTTTTGGATAGTGTGGAATTCATTTTATTAACAATATCCTTTTATATTGGGGTTGGTTTTTTTAAAATCTGATTTAAGAAAAAATGATTTTTCTCATTCCTCCTGTTAAGGTAAACTCCAGCTCTGCCATATATATAAATACTGTCATATCAGAGAGGAATTACGGATGTAATCTGAGTATTTGAAAGACTCGGATTACATTATACATTATTTTTAGAGTTGATTACATTCTGCTTTCTTATTTACCTTGGAACTTCTTTGAAAGTATTTTTCTTCCTCTTTGGAAATAAAATATTGAAAACTTTCATAAGATGTTTGCTACCCTAAAGGCCTGTAGAGTACCCACACTGAAGCAGACAAAACAAGTCAGAAATCACTATGCACTGACCAGAGCCTCCTGCAAGAGCTGTTTCCTCTGGAGGGACTGAGTACAACCTGCAGCCCTGACAATGTGAGCAGAGAGGTGTCTGGACTGAAGTAGGCGCTGGGGTGTGGGGAGGAGAGGAGCCTGAACTGAATTTGAGACTGGGAAAGGGGGAGAAAGGTGTTTCCCATGTTATTAAATCTGGGTGTGTGTTCCTCGTTTCCTAAGAGCTAAAGTAATTAAAATGTATATGTCACTTGGCCCCCAGAGAGAGTGAAATGGGTAAAAATATGTTTGCTGGGAATTTTAGGGGTGAACTCCTGAGAGATACTGGCAATCAGAGATGAGGTTGTTACTCTGCTATATTGGAAGAAGGAAGCTTTCAATCATCTTTAAAACTCAGGCAGAAACATCATCAGATGGAATTTCACACTATGAAATTTACTACTTTATATCAGACTAAAACATTCATTCTCTAAGGGAACAGTAAAGAGAGAAATATTTCCTTCATTAAAGTAAGAATACAGTTATTCCTTTTCTACTCCAAGTTTATATTCCAGGGAGGCTTTTTTCTACCTCACCCACACTTATAACTGGTGCATACTGAAATAAAGTATCTGTCTGAACAGCAGTTCAATCTTCTAAGGGCTTATATCTCATAATCATCTTCTTTTGAAAATTTTCCCTCAGACTGGATATCTACACACCCTTCCATACATCTGAGCTATTGTGTCTCACAAATCCAGAGACAGCCGTTGTCTTAGTTGAGATTTTTAAGTCATCTTTCTTACTTCACATGATTTTTTATGAAATCTGTAGGAATTTGGCAGTGATGTCTACTTTGTTAAGTTTGATTTACATTGGCCAATGGGATCAAATGTTCTCTCCTGCAAATTTATGCTCTCCATCCTGCTCTGTCTCTCACACACAGGTACAAAAAAATCCTAAAAAAACCCTTAAGACTGCATATCCTAGGAATAAACTGAAATTTTTTTTTTTTGATTCACAAATATGTTCTGAATTACTCAAAGTCTTTATCTGACAGGTGCGCCAGGCTTATATTGTTATTTACAAAGCAAGCTAGTTGTTTAAGAGAGGATTGCATTTTTTCCCTGTTTTCGTATTGCCTAGCAGGAAAATAGGCAGGAGCAGAGTCTTTGAATGGCACTACATTGCAAATAATAGTGGGATGCACCTTCTTATCCTCACTGTGCCTCTAATCCTGTCCATGTAAATACTGAATAATGAGCAGTATTTTTTTATAAACACATATATACCAAGCTTTAAAAAAAGTGCATTCAATTGGCATGTTTTCTTTAATCTCATTTAATGAGTCGAGGCTTCCATTCGAAGCTAACAGTAAAATGGGCAGATAATGGAATGTTTGTGAAGAACAAAACTGACATTTGGGTGTTAGGAAGACACAACTGTCAGGTGTGAATCACATACTCATATTTTTGATCAGTTCCATAGAAATGGTTCTTTCTGACAAAAATGCAAGCTTTTAGCACACACATGAAAAAATCTGTTAGTGTAGCATTCTGACATTAGACATTTAAACTGTATAATCAAAATGAAAAAGTAATTCATTCCACACTGTCCTGAACTAGCTACAGCACCTACAGGGAGTAAATTCAGAGTTATCTGGCTCAATAACCTTGAAAATCTCTCTGAACAAATGTTAAGGATGCACTAAATGCTATAGATGGATTTATCAAAGTTACACGTAAAATCTAGTCACTGTCTTCATCCTTATCTTGACATACCAGTCCTATCACATTTATCAGAGAATGGTCATTACTATTAGCAAATCTGTCAATCAAACCTGCCCTTTTCCCTTTCTGTCATACACAGAGCAAGGGTGGCAGGTGAGTACAACAGATCATCCTGGTGAACAATACTCTGTAGCAAATTCAGAACAGCAGTTCACAAAACGGTCTATCACAACACCGTATGAATCATCTCTCATGCCAGTCATAACTGGAACTTTTCAATAAGTATGTTTGAGTGGGAGTTTGAATTCACTCAAACGAGCAGGAGCAATACTGAGATTATTTTGTTCAGCAAGATTGTTTCCAATTGCGAGACAAACAATTTTATCACAGATGAAGAAACAAACAAGAATTTGGCTCAGCATCTGAAATTTAAACCAGAATTAAATTAAACCTACAGGAACTTCAGTTGATTTACAAAGGTGTTTTCTAATGAAAAGAAGATTTTTCATTGTTTAACTGTACTATAGCTCATAACTTCCCCATCAAAACAGGTAGCACAAAATAAAAGGAACCTTTTAAACTGGTAACTTGTACAATTAGTAAAGGTATTAGTTCCTCAGAAAGAGTAGGATATGTTCAATGAAATAGAGTCACATTTGAAAGGTAACCTCAAAGAGTAAAGTCATAAGGAGTCATGTTTTGCAGCTATTACTGGACAGCCTCTTAATGAAACACCAAATGTCTTCTGTTTCTCATTGAAAAAGTGGCATTTTCCATTTTCTTCTTCCACCACAGGGCAGCATGGATAATCCCAGGTTATTATCTCAGAAGAAATATTTTCACCTTGGGTTTGTTTTTCTCAACCAGTTATCAATTCCACCCATTTTCAAAGACTGGGAACCAAGGAAACTAAAGAATTCAATATATTCCACTGAATAAAGTAACAGCTTGCAACAAAATGCAGTTATATTCTTTTCATAGCTTAGCTGTAAATTTTGCCTCAAGTTGAAATCAGTGAAACTCAGCAGAAGTGTTACACCACAACTTGAGGCACCTTTCAATAGGTGAAGAACATGTTACAGATTTATGAACCTCTCCTCATCTCAGAGTTCTTATGTTTCAGAAAGGGCGACCAGGCACCTATGAAAATCTTACACAATGCTTCTGCAAATAAGTCAGAGGGACATAAAAGTCTTGTCTGAGGCCTTCCATTATCACCAAATGACTTAAGGGAGAAAAGACAGTGTATTGAGCAGACAAGCAAAGTGGCAGATAAGAACCCTAAAAAAAAACAAATTAAAAGTGGTTTGTAGTGAGCTGAAGAACAGAATATATAGAAGGACTAAAAAAAAAAAAAAAGACAAATAAATTACAGGGAAAAAAAGGGATCAGAGAAAGGAGGGCACCATGAAAATAAATTAAAACTCAGTAAGAAAAAAATAATAAATGGGTAAAAAGACATTGCTTTCAAAGAAATGAAGATGTGAGGTTTTGCAAAACACAGTCATTGACAGAAGTACAATAAATAAGAGCTAGATCTCAAATACTAGAACTGTGCATACCTTCATCAATGGGTTCATACTTCATAATGATTTCTAAGGCAGTTGTTTCACCAGCTTCAGTTTGAAATTGTTCTTTTACAAGAAATTTAATGAGCTGGGTGTCAGATAGAATTATGCCATCTGTCGAGTAAGCCTTGAATAGTTCTTCATATTCAGGTCTGTGTACAAGAGCTCGATACAGTGCTCTGAAGTCATCCATGCTAATTACTTCTCCTGAGTGTTTGTCAAGAGTTTTCTGAGGAAAAAAGCAACCAAAATAATTTAAAAAAAAAAATCAATAAAACAACACGCAATGATACAAAGCTGCACACCAAACACTCTTTTATAGCTGACCATAAGAGTGAGAATCATAGAGGAACCCTCAGGCAACGGTGACTGCAATGCATTATCAGATTACACTCTTCAACTTTTAGGTTCCACTTTGTGTGTTGCAAATATTTGATATAAAGTAAAATGGACCATATGACACAATTAGCATCTAAATAAGTGCAATAAATTTAGATTTAATGCATTTTTAATATTAAAATGCATTGTAGAAAATCTCTAAAATGCTATGCATTAAAGTAAGTTTGAAGCATAAAACTTAGCAAGTGGAAAATATATTTAGTATAATACCTCTCCAACAGCTATTTACACTATATTGTAAATACTGTCAGTTAAATTTGCATACAAAATACAGCAACCAGTAATCTTAAAAATGAAAAAAGGATGACCAAATTATCAAAAGATACAAGTCTTTCAACACTTCAAATAAGAAGCACTACTGAAGGTTGAAGACAAGATATTTTATAATAACCTATGACATCATGTTCTATTCTTAACAAGCCAGAATGTTTAACTTAGATTAATTATTCACACTTTCAGAATTCTTGAATTCTCGAATTGTAAGCTTGTTTTCATAGAGCTTAAAAAATGTTAGCATAGTAATTAGTTTCAGTATAAAAGCCACTAGAAAAGTTAAAAGGGCAAAAGAATTTGAGTAGAATAATTTTTTTACCATTTCTGCCTTTTACATCTCTCTCAGGTTTAACAATTCTATTTTTACTTTAAAATTTTCTACTCAAAATAAGTAACTGCATACAGAATATCAATGTTTCTACCATTTTAGCTTGAATTATTCTTAAAAGTTGCCAAATTAAGGGAAATCTGCTGAAAAAATTGCTCCCAAAAATCACTAATAAAGGGCAATCCACTGCCTCAGTGATTATCACTGTAAGCTGATCAAAATTCCTATTTTTTGGCTCCTTAAACTGAGACTGCCAAAGAGGCTGAGTTCCAGCATCCAAAACACGGCACTTACTATGGCTGGTTTGGCTTCCACAAAAGTGTCTATAAACAGGAAATTGTTTACTTGAGCTCGGGCTGCTTTTTCATCAAGACTTTTGATTAGTGCTAAATTACATTGGTTTTGAAGCTGTACCATGAAACCTAAAATTTTAATGATCCATTGCCAGCTCCTTCCTATGCAGCACAGTTCCTACTGTACTTCTGAATAACTACAACAATAGGAGTAAAAACATATTAGATAACCAAAACAAGTACAAAATTAAATTTCATGAGGAGTTCTAGTGAAAAATCTTACAAATCAATACTTCAGTACTTGCTTTGAGTTTGTGAAAGAGAATAATAAAGATCATTTTTAACAGAAATCACTATCAAGAAAATATTTCAGTACAAATGCTAATTATATACACTTCATTACTGCTGAGAAATTCCCCATCTAAGGTTGATATCCTCAACCAAATTTTTTAATATTCTTAACAATACTGCAAATTTGTTCATATCGATTAACAAGGAGAAGTACCAACTTATTTCGGAAATAAACAGTCTATCAGGAATTGGAAGATGTTCACTTAGTTACTGGCACAAAATAAAGCTGGGCAAAAAATTAAAGTTTCTATTTCAGTTGCCTCTTGACAAAACACAGGCAATAATACTACACAGGAGAGCTCTTCAAAATAAAGTGATAAAAATCATGTCACTATAAAAAGATATTCTTATAATTTTTTTTGTAGATTTCTATCATTCCTATTTTTATTAATGTACATCAAATCTTTGCTGGTCAGAAAAAGAAGAAACCAATAGTCTTGAGAGAAATTATATGAAAACTTATTATTCCTTAAAACCTCAATGTTCATAATTCTGGTATTGCTCAAAAGAGTATTACAGTAAAAGACACTCAAAGAGAACAGGCAAAAAAACCCACAGATTTTTCTTTAAAATTATGTTTTCTATTAAATGTATTTTGCTATGTATAACCATTAGATTAACTGCTGGTGTGTAGTTACTGACAATGATGTCCTTCCAGATTCCCTTCCAGAATGTTTTGAATTTTTACATGTTATTACACTGATGAAATATTTGAGCCCCCAAACTACTGAACACGTGTAAATCTTTCTCAAATAGCAAAGAACACCTAACAGTACTGCTACAAATGAGTAGATCAGGCTGTTGGCTATAATATGTTGTTAAATACAACTAGATCAGACTTGTTCATTGCAGGTCACTTCCCTCAAATAATTCCTCTCTTCTCTACCCACAGCTGACCATCTCTCTCAAATTCTTGTCAGAAACCAAAGTAGGTGGAAGATAGAGGAAAAACTGAGAAGTATTTTCAGGTTCTCAAGAGTTCTCAAGGTTGGCAGCTGTCTCAATGCAGTGCCAGTTCAAAAACCACAGGAATCCTCTTGAGCCAGGGCTGAGCTCATGCTGCCGGTTCTAACTTGGCCTGGCACGGCAGACAACGAGAGAGGAAGAAGAAAGAGTGAGGAAAACTTAGTGCCTTCCTTCTCAGGACCTAAAAGTTTCTGACTTGGCATAGTTAATTCTCCTCTGCCAAAACAGGACAGAATCAGCCAGCTGGTTGCAACATTCTCAAAAGAATGAAATATACATGTATATACACTTGATTTCATTCCCTTAGGGAAACAGCATTACCAGACAGCTATTTTGTGGGGAAAAAAATGAGGTAGAAGGGAAAATCTTACATCTTTTGAGTCATTACTAGAAGGGACCTGAAAAACATGTAAACCCAGTATGTGCCAAGGCACTCAATTTTGTAGTATTTGCTCACAGAGACAAGATCCACTTGGCAGTAATTTGCTGACCTACACTAAATTAACTTCTTAAGTCCAATTTGTAGCTGCATCATGTAACTTTCAAGGAAATCTCTTAAACACTGCCATGTCTCAAGGCCAAATCCTTTCCCTGGGGGTTAGACTGCAATTCCCATCCATCCAGGCACACCTCTTAAATACTACAGGTGAGCTATAGTGGAGAACTGAAAGAATGTATGCTGGATCTAAAGCCTGAACAGCTCAGACAAGTCCATGTTGTTCTCCTGGCAAGAGGATTTTTAGGAAATTGCTCTAGTTGCTCTGTCCAGCACCAAACAGGCATGTCTGGACTTCTTATCCTAATCACAGAAGAAGATGGATGGGATGAAACCAGAATGATTTAACTTTTCTCAAGTGCAGCCATGTTACAAAAAGAAATGGGAATCAAAACCTACATATTTTCCATCTTACACTTATTCATTGTGGTGAAAAGACAGTGTTATGTGGATGCCAGTCTCTTCTCCAAAGTAGCAAGCAACAGGACAAGAGGAAGTGGCCTCAAGTTGTGCCAGGGATGGTTTAGACTGTCTATTAGGAAAAACTTCTTCTCTGAAGAAGTTGTCAAGCATTGGACCAGGCTGTCCAGGGAAGTGTCTGAGTCACCATTCCTTGAAGATATTTAAAAGATGTGTAGATGTGGTACTTAGGGACAAGGTTTAGTGGTGGACTTCTCAATATTGTATTAATGGTTGGGCTCCGTAATCTTAAAGGTATTTTCCAGTCTAAATTATTCTGATTCTAATGCAAGCCCTTGGTTATCTATTTTACACAGAAACAAAAGACCTGGAGAAGGCAAATTCTTTGCTGATCTTGTACACCACACTAGCACAAAATACACTTCCCAAAAAATTAATTTAAAAAAAACAGCAAATGTAAGACATGTGTGTAATTGAACTTTTAAACTGTAAATTGTTTAATGTACATATGCCTTACCCTGAAAATATGTTTTACATGGTCTTCATCAAAAGGTATTTGCATTTTTTCAAGCAGCCTCATGCTACCCTCTAAATCAATATTCCCAGTCTTGAAATCATTCTGAATGATATTCCAAAACCATGTATGAGAGGTGAGGTTAAGGAAGATTCTGGCCCATGAAATTGCCTTCTAGCAGGGGGAGAAGGGGGAGAAGTTTAATTTTGTTAAACCTAAGAAGCTTGAGCTTTACTTTTCTCATCCTCTAGAACATCCTTGTCTTCTGACCTCTGAGAATGCAGCAGGCCCTGGGGTGTGCAGGAAGAGATTTTCGCTCTGTCCTCGAAGACTCTGAAGGCAGTGACCAGAAGGGCCAAAAGGAGGATGTGAAGTACAAGGGGTCATCAGGGTGCAGAAAGAGGTGCAGTGAGAGAAGGGAAATGTGGGGAGGCTGAGGGGATTCAACAGTGGCAGGGAACAGTGGGGAGCGCCAAGAAACATCAAGGAGTGAGTGTTCCCAGCACTGTGCCCACCCAAACATTATCAACCGGCCCTGGCTGAAGGGACTGGCTGCCCCAGGCCCTTCCTGCCATCCTGGGAGTCCCTTGTGTGCCCAGACCAGGTCCAGGCCTGAGGGGAAAGAGAAGTGTGGAGGGGTCCCAATGGCAGCTGTCACGGGGCGCAAGGGGAGAGGAGGAGGAGAAAGTAGCAGAGGAAAAGGATATCTGTTCTCATCCATGGTGCCTGTGCATCGCCAGCAGTGGCGTTGCCAGCACCTCCTTGGGCTTACAGTGGGCTCCTCATGCCACTGTGCCCTGTTCTAATGGCACGGAATGTTTGCTCCCCCATCCTTCCATTGTCGCTCCAGTGCCGCTCTGGTGATGTCACAAACTGGAGGCTCCCAGAAAAGGCCCCTTCCTGCCACAGCTCCACCACCCTGCCACCATCTTGTGCCTTTTTCTTCCAGCTCAAAGCGGCCCCCAGGCCCTGCCCTGATCCACCACCTCCCACCCTCAGGATATCTCATGCCAGGCAGGAGCTGCGTGAGGCAGAGGAGGCCTTTCGCAGCCGACTGTGCCGATGTCCTCCTGGGGAGTTTGGCCAGCTTGTCCAAGGTCTCTCTGCTCTGGTCTGAGGGGACAAGCTGGTGAGGCAGGAGGCTGTGACCACAACATCTTCCCCCACAAATAACCAGGAGCACTGAGCTACCAACCCACTGCAGCGACTTGGGGGAAACCCCTTCTTTGGGCCTTGGCGGAACCAGCTGGCTCCACGGCACGGTGTGATGGTGGATGTTGGGGAACAGCGAGAGGCCACCCCAAAGGGCTGGGAGGCCACACGAGCTCCCACTTCCCCACAAGGAACTGCTGTGAGCTCAAAACCAACCTTTCAAATTGCAGCTGTCCGTGTCCTGCTTTGAGGCACACCAGTATCGGCCTTCAAATCACTGGGACAGCCTTTGGAGATCAGGCTGGACTTCTACCCTGATTCAAATTCCCACTCATTTTACAGGGATTCTTCTCCAGGCAAACTGCTTTGAAGTTGCCAGCTTCCATACAACTGTCAGCAAGCCTGAGTGAGACTCTAAATGTGACAGACCAAAGGCAGTTTGCCACAGATTTTATGAAACTCGCGAAAGCTGAGGACACGGAGTTTTGTATTGGCATTCTGGAAAACATTCAGGTTTTGTCAGGGATATATGGTGGGAAAATCTGTCGAGGAATTCCCTGTTATTCACACTTCTATGAACTGGAATAAACTATGGAATGATCAGCTTCTGAACACCAAGGTGTCCAATGCAGGATTGCCTCAATACTTACTGAAATACAGTCATTGATATGATGACCCAAATGAAAAAGGGGACAAGAGACAAAATGGAGTTGTTTAATTGATTTATTTCTGGATCACTCAGGAGAGTACAAAGACTTCCATCAGTCAATCACTGCTTTAAAAATAATTCAGGTCTGTAGAGACTGGAAATAATTTGCTTTTTTTTTTTTTTTTAACTTTCTTCATGTACTTTTCAAGTACTTTACTCGTAATGGTCAAATGTCAAAGCCAGCATAGTGCTACAGGTGAGGTAGTAAACAAATTCTTGCTTTCCTTTGTAGTTTTAATCAGAATTATATTCACTTACGTAACTTCACACCAAATGAAACACTGATTATAAGGAAGTTTGTAAGGTACATTGGCAAAGATACTGGGACATTATATCTAGATTTTTTTCATTGCTACTGAAACCCTGTAAATTCAGCCTTCAGGCTTTTCTTGAGCATATATCTCTGAATCCCTAATACAGGCACATGAACAAAAGGAAGATCAGGACACAGGGGGAATGAATTTCTTATAGCTAGTACAGGAGATATTTCAGGACTGACCAGGGGTGCATGCTGGGTGTTGCAGCATTAAAGAATAAAGTAATGCTACTTCCCCTCTCCCAGTATTTATTACAAAGGCCAAAGGAATGTATGTGACTTTGGTTTACTTTCAAACTGTGATAGTGATTATTTCCTACTGTTTGTCACAAATTATTACAAATGCCTATGATCCTTGCTGTTTTCTGTAAACATAACTTTTAATTAAGCTTTAACAGAAACAAAGTTTAATTTCAAGTACTACTGTAAACACTACGCTTTTAAAAAATATTGGTATGAACATTTAAGCATTATTCTTACAAATATTAGATGTTTTTAATGTAAGCATAAGATTTTGCTGTAGTTCATCACAGCTGGTGGGAATTGCAGTGCCACAGGGGTTGAACATGCCGTTTTCTAAATACTCAACTGTGGCTTTATAGATTCACTGCTGACTGGCCATGATTGGTTTCATTGTCTTGGTTTTAAAATGCAGTAAAAAGCTCAAATTGCTCTGGTTTTGGGGAGAAAAAATGTCGTTCAAAAATGGACATCCTCAGATTACTTTTTTGATGAAAAATGAAGATTTTGCATGGGTACTGCCCCCTGATTTGAGAGATTTCTTTCTCTATGGGTCTGGATATGATAATTAATTTCCCAGAGAAACCAATGCAGTTGAATAAAGAGAAGGATGGAGCATGGAGAGCATTTTCTGTGCTACCTCGGATCTTCACAGAGAGCTGCATTACCTATGGGTTATTCTCTTTTCACTCCACAGCTGCTACTGAGATCCATCCAACACCAACCCAGCACTGGGTGCCTATGTTGCTGCTGGAGACCATTCAGTGAGCAAGCAGCTGTCTTTACATGGAATTTGGTTGAATATGTGATTATTTCTTTATTGAAAGTAAAAGTAACTTTATTTAAAATGTTATACAACCCAGGGCTGCTATAATGAAGATGGCCTGCTGTGAGTGTAGTTCATGTCTGCAGTACCAAAAAATAGATGAGATTTTGGACATAGATTTAGGTAGTAACAGAAACAGATATAGCACTAGAAATTCTAGATTGGGGAAAAAAGCACTTTTTTCAAACACAAATATTGAACATGAACATACAATAGGGAACAGTAGAGAATGATGAAAAAGACTAAGCAGTTAAATGACTTTCAGTTTCAACATTTATTCCACCAGATCAACCCCTTCTGAGATGCAGATATATGGCATTTTGCAATATATTGTTTGGTTCTGGAGAATTAAATTCTCTCTTCTTTAAAATGCTTTTTCTGTATGGCAAAACTAGCAGGAGGAGTAGCAAGGAGTGCAATAATAAAAAAAAACATTTAATATTGCAGGATTATAAAGTTTTCCTATCTTCCAGTCAGTCTACCTTTATGAACTTTTCATTTTCTTTCAAGTCCCTTTCTCTATAAAAGAGAGAATCTGAGAAACCAAAATCTGCAACAAAAGCTGCTCAGAAGGATGGAATTTTGTCAGAGTAAATGTTCTGATCTGATTGAAAATGCTCACTCTCTTTTTGCAAGGCTTTGAAATTAATCTGGAAAAGGTAATTACAAAGCAGGCTTTGTCCATTTTCCCTCTACATTCTCCAGGATGGACTTGGATATTTTTTTTAAAATTTCTTTTGGAAAGTGGGAACTTGGGGAAGAATAAACATTACGAGGAGAAACTGAAGGTGTACAACTCCATGGAAAACTTTACTGAACTTTTATTTGTACACTTTTGTGACTCTGAATTGGAGATTTAGTTGCAACTGCTTGCTTTTTTCTCTATAAGAGATTTTTTTGTTGTTGCATAGGGAATACATGCCAACTTCCATTATCTTTATTCCTGAAATAGCCTCTTTTTCTCTCTAATGCTTTGAAAACCATTCACATTCTTATAGCTGCTTGCTAATCCATCTCTTTTTATTTTCAGTTCCCTGTATTTTAACAAAAGAAATGGAGGATTGGCACATAAACCATATATGTATTTGTGTATATGCATATATATATATACACACACATATATATACACATATATACATACATACATACATATATATATATATAACAAAATTAAAAATTCAAGTTGTCCAGCTGTATCCAGCAGCAGGTTTCCACTGCAACCAGGAGTACAGCATACCTGGAATTGAAGTTCTGTCCTATTTACAGTCATAACTATCTGCCATATATTATGGCTGCAAAAATACATCATTGGGTATTGTTTTTTTCTTATTATTTTGGGTTGTTACTGAGCGGCCATGGTTCTTTGCCACAAGAAGAAGATCACCTACTCCATGAGTTCAGAAAAGTTTTACATGGAGAGGTAATTTTCTTTCAAAATAAAATGGGAATTTTGTTGAAACTCCGCTCCTCCATTTGCAGGCTTGCAGACTCATTGGAATCGAGTTGTTACAAATGTACCTGAGCCAAATTGGCTCAAATTTTTTATTTCTGAATAATAATTTTGAATCTCTCATTAATTGTTGCTGTAAAGAAAATTATCATTTTTACTATGCCAGTAACATTAGAGTTTAGCTTGGGCTTCATTGTCAGCTTACAGCTGCATTAAAATGAGACGACACTTGGTATTTGGACTGAATATTTAATGTTCACATTATAAAGTTTGCTTCATGTTTTGCTGGTACTACAGCAGGTGGAAAACCTATCAAAATGAAAACACTTAGTGAAACAAGCATAATAATTTCATTTTCAAATATACGTGTGGAATTAAAAGCTAATTTATTTTTTTTATTTCAGAATAGACAAATCTGTAACAGGCAATAAAGACTCCAGTTATCTGTTGGCAGAAAGCAAAGACTATCAGTATTCCTAGTCATTGGAAGAAATTCATGTTTTCCTCTTTATATTTTCCAAAAATTCTTTCTTTGCTTCATTCATGGAACGGGAAAGACAATTTTTGTAAAACAAAACACCCTGCTTGTATGTCTTCCAGCCTGTAGTCTGTGCGAAATCTCCATTGTATTCCTTACTCCCCATTCCTTTGCAAACTGTGGGAAAGAAACAAAAATATGATTTTGAAACAGAGGAAATAAAAATGAAGGAAATCCAAAGAACCTTCTCTCAAGTGTCTCTTTCTCACTGAGCTCAAACAATCAACACATTAATGCTGCAGCTATAGTAAGACTAAATTCAAGGTTTATTTTCCCTTCTACACTAAGAATGGTTTAAAATGTTCCAATAAATCTGAAAAAGGAGATTTATTACATGCCAAGTGCAAGATATTTTTGAAGTCTGTGTGTCAGTATACCATTCCTGCCCAAGTAGTGGATTTTATATTCCTTTTTAATGAAAGCTTCAGAGTTATAAAACATGTGGAATGGTTTCCAAAAGTCACTATTTCAAAAAATAACTATTTTGAGCTATTCAAAGCATAGTATCCTGGGATTCTCCAAAGTTAAAAGACATGTTTGTTATAGAAAGGCTTAGGAATTGCCACCATACAAAACTGAGCGAATAAGACACCTTATGATAATTATATTTCAAACAGATAACCCATGCCATATTAGATCATTAATGTATTCAATTATCCTTGAATGGAAAAAGGAACTGCTGCACATCCTTAAATTAATACCCAGAAAATATTCTGAGATTGTGGGACCCTAATAATATCTGCTGATAATGACAGAGATTGCAGATGAGACCTGTCTAGGGGCTGTCCCTATGTATGTTCCCAAATCTGCATATGAGACACGTTCTCAGAGAAGTGAAAGGCCAGTGTCTAGGTTAGATTAGAGAGAACAATAGTTGACTCCTAATAACTGAGGCAGGGATTAATATAATTATGTGTGACACATGTACAAAATAGCCGCGATCCCAAATGAAATTCTCTGATAGTTAATGCAAGTTTCTTTCACAAAATGAAAAAGAATTGAGAAACAAGAAATTTTCTGTCCTTGTTGAAATTTAGTACTACAAACCTACATCCTTAAGCATGCTGCTGTGTCCTCATGTCTGACAGCTTTCTTTTCTGCAAAGATTCAAGATCTGCCTACACAGATCACACATCAGGGCACCAGCCCCTGGCAAGCCTACAGCTATTTAAGTGTGCTTATCTTCACTGGCAGAAAGCAAAGGATCAAAAGTCTTTGCTTATTCACTTATTCATTGCTTTTTCTTAAACACATTTTGTTGATTCTTAAACACAAGAAGTTTAGAAGCCCGAGGAAGACAAGACATCAAGTATAGTGCTGCTCATGTAGTTTTACTGTTATCTGACTTCTGAGACACAGCCTGCCTGCTAAGGAGTTAGACTTTAACCCAAATACATAGATCAGGCCATACTAAGTGCTACACATTCAAATCAGATGAAAATATGAGTTTGTGCTCACATGTGCTTCATGCTCATGGTTGGAGACCCTCACAATGGCCCATTCTGGCATGAATCTTCCAGTCGTTCTGCCTGGGCACATGGTGAGCTGCCCATTTCATATGACTCATTTTTTGCCCACCTACCCACATTTCTTTCCCTTGGAAGGGAATGTTTAATTTGGGGTTCAGCTGGGACAGGAGGCTGGGACAGCATACAGGGGAATGTATCCCACTATGGGAATTCAACGGCTGAAAGAGTCCAAGTTCCTCTAAAGGTTGAAGAAAAATAAATACCCTACAAGCCACTTCTCTCCAAGTGGGGAACTGACAGCTAAACCTCCTAGAAACCGGTTTCAGTGGGAAAAAAAAATAGGTTTCAATTAATGTCTTTGGTTTCAGATAGAAACACTTTGTTTCTGAAACAAGATAATCAAAGGGAAGATGAACAAATTATTGGGAGGGGCGTTTCTAGAGTTTTGGGATTTTTTACCTTGCATTGAAGATACTGTTAATAGGATGTCCTCTGAGAAGCTCACCACTCAGAAATCAGGCTCACACAGAGGTAAAAACTCCTGTACATGCCTTTAACAGCTGTGTTGGCCTTTATGTACCATTGACTCCATTGGTCTTGAAGAGTCATAGATAACTTACCTTTAGAACCAGGCTTGTTCCAAGCCATCAAGTTTCCTTATGCTGTCTTTCTTGCTTTATAGCGTTCAACAGATGAGAAAAAAGTGGGTTTTGTTTCCAATGCTTATGAGTTCATTAGTAAATATCTTTTACAAATCCCTGTGGTTATTTTTGAGGAAAAAAAAGACTTGCCAGTTCACTGAAGATATTAATTTTATTTAAGAACTATATTTCACACAAGACTTTCCATTTTCAACTTACTTTAATTACATAGTCATTAGAGACAGATATGAGAAGCACAGCTTATTTGAAGTATTTATTATTCATTCTTGTATTGTTAATGAATTAATGCCTGAAGCGCATCCGCAGTAAGAAGTCACCTTCTTGTTCATCGGTTTTTCAAGTCCATAAAATAAATGTGATTGCTTCAGGTACTGTATTACATAGATTTGGCACCATTGCTTTCCATATATAACATCTACATGCAAATTTATTCTGTTGTTCTTTCTTCAATAATTAACATTATCTGCTAATATATTCCTGCTCAGACCAGTTCCTTTAGTAATTACCATCGAGTGTGCTGTATGTATTCACTGAGCAGTTATAGTTTATTCTTTCTCTTTCCATCAAAAGGTCATTTTAAAGACACATCAACAACATGCTTTCTATGATCTGGAAGCCCTGCAAGAACCAAGCTGTTGTTTCAGCCTCTGGGCTGTAATTCCATATGCCTAATTCCATTACAAAATATGGATTTATCTGAAGCCAATGAAAAGCATAATTAACATTTTGGTATTTGGTGTGCAATAATTTATTTTCTGTTATCAAAGTTACATGGGTGCCGAATGTATGATACAGATTATGGGACAAACTGTGCTTAAAATGCAGGTTCTTTCAAAACAACCTGTTATTCCCTGTGAAGTATTCATGGGGAGAAAGAGAAGATTAAAATAGATAGGCTCTATTTTGCCTTCAGCTCTTTTCTGGCTCCTCTGTTTAAGTCCCAGTTCAACAAAGTACTTAATTGTTTGATTAGTTACAATCATTGGACTATTTCCACTGGGAGGACTAGTATGATAGAGGTACCATGATGCCACAGCTGGTTAAATCTGATCATTCAAAATGAAGGACCTGAGAAAGAAGGTACAGAGAACAAAAGAAATGTTCCCTTCTTTTGACTGTGAACTTTAGACCTGCCTGGAGAAAGTTGCTGGAGACCACTTTCCAGTCCTTTGTTCCAATCTATTTTAGGACTTAATTTACATGGTCCTGCTGCAATTTTTTTGTCTCGAATATTAAAAATGTTGATCCTAAACAATTAATTTTCTTTAAATTAATGCTACTAGATCCAGAAATGTTCTTCAAAGTCTAGAAGCTTCAGTGAATTAAATGCTAAGCATTTATTCTTTCTCTAGTCAAAAAAACCAGTCAAATGAAGCAACCTTGGCCATTTAAGCTCTGAGCAAGAGTGTTCAATATCTTCTGAATTTGAAGAGGTTCCACTATGTGTCTCATTCTTCCAGTGGCGTTCCCTTACAGCTGTAAGAGAATGTGTTCATCTGTGCTACACAATGAGCAATTTTTGGGCATAAAAAGGGCAAGGTCAGCATCATTCCTGACGTAGCTGGAAGGTAGCTGAGAACTGTGTTCTGGCCACTTCTTCTGCAACAGGAAGGTATAAAAGCAAGTTTTAAAAAAATTTCCATGCTACCTTTGCAGATTCAGTAGAGTGAAATTCTGTTTAAGTTCTGTGAGGTGATTGACCATTACGTATTGGGAAAGTAAATACATGAGGCACTGTGAGCTGATGAGATTCTACAAGAGTGGGGGCTACTTATGTGTTTTCAGATAACAGGGGGGAGACAAGAAATTAGGTGCAGAATGAAGGTGAAAAAAACCTTGGAGTTTTGCTCACCATAACATCTTTAGTTTTGAATTTTAGGTTGTCTAGCACTTTTTTTTTTTTTAAGCAAGATTTATTGTAAGAATTTCCTGTTTAAAGGGATTTTCTGTCAATTCTCCAAACACATAGGACCAGACTAGAAGAGGGGAAAGCATTTGCAAATTTACCCCTGCAACAGAGTAGGCAATTCCAATGTCCAATTCCTACTGATATTGGCACAATATTTTTATGAGCAAAAAGTTGAACTAGAAACAAAAAGAACTCAATATATTTATCATAAAATTCTGCAGTCAAAAGTGACTTTGATGCTTCTGTTCCTGTCTCATTAAGCTCCTCACAGGCAGCATAATCCTGATAATTTCAATTCCCAAGAAGAATATTCTCTATTTCATTTTCTTCTAAAAGACCAAATTATTAACCATGTCATATTGTAAAATTGTCATCTAAAGACTTCATGATGTGCTAAGTAGAAAGGAAATTGCCAGGGGCTGTAAGCTCTGGGTCAAAGGACAGTTGTTTGTAGCTCATTAGTATGATGTGGTGAAATCTGAAATTATATTAAATGTTTGTTTAAGATGTAATTAGTGAAGAATTCATGCATTTTCAAGTATTCCATGCAGATCTGTAGTCTCATATCAACAGTGGCAGAAATGCTTTCTTGGGTGTATTATTTGCCTCATCCAGAAGCAGGAAAACAATTCAAAAGCCAAAATATGTTGCTCAGCACGTTTGCTTTTTTTTTTCCTTTTTACTATTTCTCTCTTTACTGAGCTGCTCAACCCTGGCTGCCAGTACATGATTTTACAGGAGAGCTCAATTCACTCTGTCCTGTTCCCATTCTGCCTTTTGATGCCTGAAGAAAATTAAAATACAACCTGAGTTACCCTCATGACTTTGGGCCATGTAGGCCACGAGTCAGCTTCCAGGATGGTATGACACGAGCACTGAGTACCTCAGAGGCTCTTCCTCAGGTACATAAACTAAAGGCTGGATGATCTCTTTGCTCAGACTGGTAAGAAAGAGAATAAAGACTTTACAACAAAGACTTCGGCTGGACTCGTTGTTTTGATGTCAGGGAATGTGGCACGAAATAGGAGATAGCACTTTTCCTTTGGGAAGTTGCTGTCATTGCCCGTCTCTCCCCAAGCGTGCACATGTCACCTGAGCTGCATGCTCAGTTTAGTGGTTCATCCACCAGCAAAGCTCTGAGCAACCCCTATTTCCTTCCTTTAAAACAAACTCTGGGCGCAGACCTTCACACCAAACAGTGGAACACTTCTTCAATGTGTCAAGTGGAAGGGTTCAAGATCCTGTTTTCCACCAACACACTGAAAGGAAAGAGAGCTTGGCAAGCAGCCCAGTGAATGTGAGTGCCCACATCAGGAAAAAAATGAAATGGAAGGAGACAGAAAAATAATCTAAGTGTGCTGGGAGGGGGGGGTGGGGGAAATAGTGTTTGTTCTTATAGTGCCTGACCTGTTTCTGAAAAAAGACACCAAGTACTATAGATGCAGGGCTTATATATTTCTATCAGACTGTTGAATTAAGGATTTTGGATAGCCAAGTAGAATCTCCATTTGTTTGGTATTAAATCCTTCTGAAATCTTTGCACAGTTGATCTTGGTACTGGGATATCCAAACCCTGATCAGCCTGGTTCTTGAACTAGATTCATTCCTGCTCTGCCCAAAGAGCTAAAACCCAGGCAAATGAGATTCCATGCACTGTGGAGCTACGGCAGCTCAGCTGATTTTGGAATTCATGCTGGATCTCCGAGAGAATCCCCGGCTGTGCTGCACAGTAGAACTGTGCTGGCACTGATGTTGCTGCCTCAGGGGTCACTGCAAATGTGTTGTGGGCATGAAATGCCCTATATAGGACAGGACAGACCTGCCAAATATATTTTAGGGGAAGAAAAAATCCTATCAATACATCTAAAATATAAAGTGTATGTGTATATATATATGTATATATATGTGTACATATATATATGAAAATCATAAGGAGTATGTGTGTGCATATACATACACTTTGAGACGAAATACAGCCAATAAAATAAGGAGACCTTAAAATCATAAAAAGGCTAAGCTCTAAGTCACATACAGGATGCAAGTTGCAGTCAGTTATTCGATGTTTAATGCTGTATCATTGCAGATTCAGTCTATGTAGATTCCAGATAATCCTCACAAGAAACAAGGTTGTAGTGAAAGTCATATCTGAGGAATTATTGAAAAATAAATATGTCTAAGCAAGATGAACCTCAGTGCACTGGGTACATCTGTATTATGCTGCAAATTTCAGGATAATAAAAGTTTTCCTTTGGAAGAAAATAATATAATAATTGGTTGACAGCTAAACTTTTTCCCTGGTCGCCAAACAGATTTACAAATACTCAATTTAAAATAGTGACTTAACTACTGTATCTAACATAATTATGGAACACTGAAGCTTTATAAACAGCATTCACTGGTGTCTGCATAGTTTTTTAAAAAACAGCAAATACTGTGTTTTTCAGAATAACAGCCTTGGAAAATGCTATCTGATCACTTAAAAAAATGGATGCAAAATAACTTTAAGCACAGATTTCTGTAAATATCTCTAAAAGCAGAGTTACTACATATAAACTTGTTATTGCTCATGATAAAAATCTATCCCACATTAAATCTATCCCACTCTCATATTCAATCTGTTTATAAAAAGACAGTATTTATATAAACAAGGATTACTTTAAAAATAATATCTGATTTAAATTTTTTTATTTGTATAAAAAAATATTTAAATGCATCAATTGTGTCAAGTCAGGTGAAATATCACTGAGAGGGAATATCTATTGCTAAAAGCTTTTAGACTGAGTAAAAGCTTGTGTATTAAACGAGTTTTGTAGCTATGACAATGACCATGTAGAAACATAGACAAAAGGAATATGAATATTTATTAAAGACATATTTATCCTGCTTAAAATAGTATTGCGTATTGTCAAAAATTCCTGAGAAGAAACTGCTCTCGTTCCACTAAATTCCTGTAGCCTGCATCCATCCTATGGGAAGCCACATCCTAATGAATAACTGCAAGGACACAGAAACGCTTGCAATTAAATACACAGAGCAACCAATACAATTTGGCTTCTTGAGCAAGGACAAACAGCATCAGAAGAATCAGTTTCCACCCCTGAGGGGAATAAAATTGTGCCAAGTCATAATTCAGTCTTAGGTGGGAGAGGAATGAAGCCTGCCCAGATGGACGAGGTGGAGTTAATAGTAGAGCTTAATGGTAACAGTGCTAGAGGCACAGTCCCACAAGTGCTGGACAGAGGGGAGTTCTTCAGACAGCCCATAAATACTGAGCAGATTGTTTCCAGGTTTAGGAAGAATCTCCCTTGAAATTGCAGCTACATGACACTGAGCAGGCAGAAAATCTCTCCTTTGTTTTTAGCACTCCTTTGATAGCAAGCTACACAGCCTAGAGAAGCAGGAATTAAGTGTATTACAATGCACAGGGGTAAAAAGCTTGGGAAGGATAAAACAGGGATGACTAGGGACCAGAAGTTAAGAAAAGGGGAGTTGGAAAATGGCTGGAGACAAATGGATTTTGTAGCAGCAGACTTGCCCGTAGCTCCTGAATAGTACTCTGAATTCTGCTGTGGTTCAGCTTTGAATTCCTTCTGCTGATTCCATATAATTCTGAAATTCCATTCATGATAACCTTCTATTCACTATAACCTCCTATCTTACGCCTATCTCCATATGCCAATACCATCTCCGTATGTCAATTGCTATGACATTTTCCTTGGTTTATCAAAGTGACAGACATTGCACTCTGCCTCCAAATGATCCACTATTATGCACAAAGAAATACTGATATTGTTCCGAAGGTTCCAAAATTCTTGTTTTGATCCACTTGCTCTTTAAAAATTGTGCCTAAATTTTCTATTCAAAGAAAAATATGCCAGCAGCAAAGCAGTGAGGTATTTACCTTTAGGTATTTCTACTTTCTGATTCATTCTTTAACTGCTCAATCACACAGCAGTTATTTTCTGCCTGCTTGGCTGGTGTGTTGGTTGGCTTGGTTTGCATAAGAGTTCTCTTTCTTCATTCCCTTGGATAAATGTGGGATATAGTTTATATTTTCTCCTTTTTTTGACATGTTAAGAAAAAGAAGAAATTACTTTGAGGTGGGCCATTTTTAAAACAGCTTAAAGAGAATGCTATTGCTCTGTAGCACAACAGAATAGCACAGCTTAGTATCCCTTACTTCATCAGCAGACTAACAGCCTCAATTCACTATACGTGACTGTTTTTGTTATGCCTTTGTGTACTTGAATGGCCACAGCAAATTTTCATTTCTATCATCAATTAAATGTAATATTGTGGATGGAAAAGAAATGCAGTTAAACCACTAGACTTTCAGAAGCTTACACTCTCAGCTTTTAAGTTACTGGATGTTGATTTCTGGTCTCAAGAAGATGGAATACGTTTCAGGAAATCGATTCTCTTCTCATTTAAGCCAAAGGACCTTGATTTTGCTGCATATCCCTCTCTTTCTTCAAAAAGATTTATTACAAAATATGTAGAAATTCTGATGAGTTTCTCTGAAAACCTAGATTCCTTGAAGGCAAACTCTGCAGTGTATAAGTTCACTGTTGCACTAGTGTCTTATCTCAGAAACCCCTAAATGTTGCTGCAGATCTCCACTGTATTAGTGGGGTCTGTATTAGGGCACAGAGGATTATGGCGTAACCACACAGAGGAATCTTCTGCTCTACTGACTGCTGCTTTGGCTAAACTAGGAAAAACCTATATTCCCTCAAGAGATTAAAATCTAAAACCTGTAAAGGCTGAAACATCTAATCTACACAGTGTTAAAAACCACGCATAAACTTCACAGATTGTTAGGTCATGTACTAGAGCAGAGGAGCAATAAGTTACCTCCTTTTTAAACAGGTGAGCTAAGTAAAAGAAATGCTATCACCACTATGTGCCTTGCTATGCTTCCGAATATATCCATTTAGAGACATGGAGGGAAGGAACTAGAGATGTAGTTTCACTATTTATGCAGAGTAGCGCTGGGGACAAAAGTTATCACAAAGAAATGTGGGGTACAGCCACTGGCCTCAGGCCATTCTCTGTATTGTTGTGAAACTTGCTCTGAACTGATCAGTAAGATGGATATGTACCCCCTGGAGTACCTCTCCTGCTTTGCCAGCTCCTAAAGGGGGAAGAAAATGCGTGAACCCCGACCTCACCATCTCTTTCCTCTGGTGTTTCTCTGCCCAGAAAGCAAACAAGGAATAGTGAGTGCTCACAGAACCTGTCAATGTGCTTTGACTTTATACAAGATTACAGCTGCAAAGTCTCCACTAGTGTTCGAGGAAAGGCCAGCAGTAATCAAGGCTCAGAACTTTTAAGATGGGAATATATTAGAAGCAATTACTCTAATCGTTTGTTGCCTTCACAAACTGGAAACCTGTGGCCTTTATTTCATCTGCTTGTGTGCAATTAAGGATTGCTTCTGCTTTTGTTTGTGTAAGCAGAAAGCCACCTTCCCTTAAAATATCTACCAAGTGCTTCTAAGAAGTGGGCTATCTGACATAATTAATTCTTATTCTTCTGTGGGGTTAGAATATTGCAATTTGACTTACTTTTACCTTGTGAGCCAGAAAGTAGAGGGAGGGGTGAGGAAATCCTGAGATATCCAGAAAATCATTTTGATTTTTTCTGCTTGCTGATACCTGGGAGACAGGGGTTTTCATCTTTCACAAGACATAAATAATTAAATCATTATTTTAAACTAAAGGCTTACAAGTTCCTAAACATGTTCATTTTTAGGGAGGAAGAAACATTATTATTCCAAGAGATGATATCCCAGAAGTCAATCCTTTGTCACTGAATTTCAGCCAGTAACCAAATCTTTGGAACTATAACCTTCAAAATGTTGTATGCTCACTTATTATGAACAGTCATATATCAAATAATAACAAGAATAATCTGTTTCCTGTCCTTAAGGTTACCAAAGGCCATATAAAATGTATGATGGTCTTTCATCAACTTTTCAATTTGTCAGTTCCCAAAGGCTCCCATACAGAGTATTTTTTTCTAGCACTGCTAGAAAAAGTCAAAGTGGCGAATGGGTCTCCACTATTCATAAGGCAGGTGACATCATGCTGTTCTGAACGCTGAACAGGAGGTTGAAGCAGAACCTTAATCTTGTTTTTTCTCTTCCCTGCCCCTTTTGCAGCACCTCTGGGCTGTGAATCAAAGCAGGTTTAGTGTGCGGATCTTAGCTCACCAACAGTAATTCAAAATGCAATTTCATTTCAAAATCTAAATACAGAGGAAATCCAAAATAAAGTTAATTGAAAACCAAAATTATTTATATAAATGAACCCTTTTGAGATTAAATTATATTTACAACCCAGAAATTGTTTGTTCACACTTTGTTTTCTTGAAAACTTTGCCTTTCTTCCTATCTTTTTTGACAGATCCCCAGAGGTGTTTCAGTGTAGTGATATATTTACCTGTTTGAAATCTTGTTTGTTGCGATTAGTCATCAAGAACTCACTTGTTGATAAACATACTCTGTTTCCCTTATGTCCCTGCCTAGATGATCATAACTCATCTGATCAGAAGGATCATTTCTGCTTGAGAGAAGCTATCTCCATTTTATTCTGACGTAAATCATGTTTATGTCAAAGTCAGACATCTTAAAAGCATTCTAGTTCTCTTCCCTGTGTCTTTCTGACTAACTCCAACTGTATCCTGGTAAATTTATTGTCTTCTCTAATTTCTTTATGGCATATCATATTTATTTAACATGAGAATCTCTTAGTTTTCCAAGGAAATACGGCTTTGATTCTCTTGTATCATCAGCCCTTGTCCTGTCATACATTACACTGTACTAGATGCAATCACCGTACTGCATTCGCTCTTTCACCCACCTAATTAATAGGTCATTATCCTAAAATGTATAATTAACCATGTTATTCAGTCAGTTTTACATTAGGAGTTGTCTGTCTGTTCCCTTTTGCCACAAGCAGAAGTGCCCTGGACTTCTGAAACAGAGAGTAGAGGAATGCACTGTTGGCTGATTTCCCCAAGCAGGAAGAATAACATGTCTAACCCAAAATATTCTCAGACTTCATTTGCATTTCGACAAACATTCATCAAAAAAACCACAAACAGTCCAACATCCAACAGCTGCTTTGCTGTAACCCTTCTGCCAGGGCCTCCCACGTCCCAGTAGCTCTTCTCCAATTCTACCACATCCACCCCTCCAAATGAGGCAACTCCTTTATTAAACTGACTTTTTAAATGAGTTCTGCTGTCCTTGACAGAAACTGTGCTATGATCAGATTGATACAAAACTCTTCTGCAGGGTTTTGTATCAATCTGTATCAGATTGATACAAAACAGAAGCAGTGAGCTTCTGTTCCTAAAGCCATCTCAAAAATTGGCTGTAGACAGGAATGGTTTTGGCAGAAAGTTGAATAGCTGTATGACAGGATATTGAAGGGTAACACACATTTTAATATTTCCTATTTCAAGCTATTTTGTTATATTTTCGAAGCTTCTACATAGATGAAGATGTATCTGATTGCTCTCTCACAAACTCAGTATAACATTGAGGAATGAAAAGTTGTTCTGTTTTTCCTTGTTACCTCAGCAACTTTATACAGAAATACTTCATATTTTTTTAAAAGAGCTACTATAAAGAACAACTATTTCCCTGGAACTAAACTTACAGTGATAACTTTCTGAGATACAAAGAAAATTAACGTGAGCTGATGGATTGGCTGGGATGTGGAACATTATGTATTTTCCCCGATGGCTACTGTCTGTAGGGCTGCTAGCGATACTTCATTGATGAAATGACTATAAATGTACTGAAAGTTGTCTTTGGATAGACAGCACTATCTCAGGAACTGTGAAACAAATGTTATGGGTTTTGTAATAGGTATAACTGGGTCTGACTTAGGATTGAAGAGCGCTGACAAGCCAATTTGCAAGCACAGATGTGTGGGCAGGCACATTCTATGTATCCTGAACAATTCTGCTATGCCATTCTGTACGGAATTATTCTGGGTATAAGTATTTGATAGAGTAGCAAAGCACAGTGAAATTGATGCCTAAAATTAGATAATCTGATTCCTTTTTGAAGGTGGCTGGCAAAAAAAGCTGGTGTGCTGAATAGTTTGCCTCAAATTTGTTAGAAAAACGCTTGGCAGTAGTTACCTGCGTAACACATATGTTCACTGAAATATTCTCTTCCCTTGCCAATATAGTCCAGGTTTTTTTAAGAGACTGTATTTTTTGTATATTTTGGAAGACCCTCAGAGTTATTTTACTGTGCTGTGTATTCTTGCAATCAAAGTAACCACAAATTCTGCCTCTAAAACCATCCTCATTCAGCTGACATTCCTGCACAACCCTCATTGTTTGTCATAATCCATGTAGGCCTGTCTTCATACTCTACAAAAAGTAAGAAATAACAAATATAGAGTATATCCACCAAAAGTTTCTAATCAATTTTTTAGATATGAAAGTTTTTAACAATAGCTGTTGCTGATTTGATGTTGAGCTGCAAGGGTGAAAGGACAGATTGTGCAACTGTTTAACAAACAGCAGATCAGATTAATTGCAATGATCTCACCAGCACGAAAAAGAAAAAAATTCAGGCTTTTGTCTAACACACTATTTTAAACATAAGTCTACTATATTATATAGGGAAATGGGAACTTATATATCAGGGAAAAAAGCTCCCCAGTTTTCTGGTCGTTTTCTGTGTGAGTTTACCTAGGTATAAATCCACAATAGTTATCAAAAGATACCATAAAACTTTGCTAGCAGTTGGTATACATGATGTTTCACCTCGGTTTGTTTGTGGGTTGGTGTATCTACATTCAGCTTTGGAGCCCTAACGCTTCTCATAGGTGGGAGAAGCTTCAGCCTTACAATGGCAAATGAAACTTAAAAAAAAAGAGCTTCTTAAATTTCAGCTATGACACAAGTCATTCCTTTTCAGAATAGCTGAGTGTCAAGGTTCTGGTAATAGCCCTCAATTCAATCTTGTATGAAAGACACTCATGGAGAATGATTTAAATCTTGATTTAAAATCACATGTTTAATATTTGTGTGGTGGGGAACTTACACGACTTCTCCGCAGGATATTGCATCCTGTCAATCCTTGAATTTTATTTGTGGTGAACACAGTTTGCTCTGAAGTACTCATATAAAATCCCATCGTCTTCCAAATTTGACACAGAATGCACTGACATTTTTTTAAAATTAGTCTCCCATTATTTTTGTATCAGTGCATTCAGCACACAAGTTTGTACTGTAAAGTGAACTCCATGGACAGCACAACAAATGAAAGATATGGATTTACAAACATTTGCTAAATTATTTGCTCATTTGTTTTTGGTGTGTTGTGCTCCACAAGTTTGATGCTTATGTGGTTTGTAAAAAATCATGTATTGATAGTAAATTAGAAATTAATGCCTTTCTGTAAGACATTAGTATGAGTTACTATTTAAAATACATTAATATTCAGTGTGTTCCAAAAAATATGGGTAAACCTGATACCAACAAAGAGTATTTTCTCTTTTCTTCCACACCACACTCCCACAGAATAATGAGCTCAAAAATTTGGGTCTGTGGAATTTCATGGCAGAAGAACAGAAGGTAGAGCGGGAGCAACCAACAATTTGTACGAAAAAAGTTTAATTCTTTATATGAAGATTAAGTTTAGCTAAAACATATTGGTTTAGTATTGAATGCTGCACAAAACATTATTATAAACATTATTTATGTTTTGAAAAACATTAAAAAATTCTTACTTAATCAACACAATCACAATATATAAAACTAATCAACACAAGGGTATATTATAAATCTTGCACACTGGATCTGCACACCATCCTATAAAAACTGTCATACTGAATAGATATTTGGGGAGTGTTTATCAAGTGTAAATAGATAGAGGGGTTTTTTAAGTTTTCTCTCTTCTCTGGTTTTCCTACCTCATGCATAGTTGTTTCTTACATTTTGTCTTTTATTGCTCTGGGCTGTGTTTCTGAAGATTGTGCCAAATCTGAGACCTATTTAAGTTGTTTCCATTTAAATGCATAAAAGTAAATAATTTCCAGTTATGTAATTATTGTCACTCCAAATAGCTGTGTCTTTGTGATTTGCTTTATAACTACTGTCACTTTGCAGTGGCTACCAGGCATTCAAATACTGTAGTCTAGCTGAGAGCTATCATTAGCAAATCAAAGCAGATGTATTTGTGTGTGTATTTTTATTTCCCAGTCCTCAGAGTGCTCTGCTGTACTGCTGCTACTTTAACTTTTCACTCCTGCCAAACCATAAGTCTGCCTAGTAGAAGACATTATTTTGTCTGAATACTGAGATTTTTTTAACAAGCACTGTCCTAGTATTAAGGACAGAAAAATGGTGCCTACAATGATTTCATGCAGCCTTCAAGAAAGCGCAGTGTTGTAGCTACGATTCAGTTGAATTTTTCTGAGTCGTGTTCTGGAGAGACTGCCCTCATTCCTGTTCCCTGGATTTCACCACGTGCCAAGGAGCCTTCCTTTCCCAGGTGCTGTCTCATCCTCAAATGTGGTATCACAGCAGATTTGCCCTCAGCAAACACTGCTGTTTCCCACCAGAATATAATTGCTGGCAATTAGATTTCCTTGACCATTACAAAAAATTTCCATACAAAACCCTTTTTATCTCATTTAGTAGGAATCCCCAGCAAAGGAATCCTTGTGATTAAGAGTTCTTGAAGTGAGATGTGTGAGTTGTGATTTAATAACTGCTGCACCAGACCCTTGAGATAAGGACCCACACATTTTGGGCCACAGCTCTCCGTCTGTTGAATGAGGATGAAATAGTCTCCTCCTTTTAACCTTTTGTCATCTGTTTAGACTGGGATGTAGGTGATGCTTTGCAGACTATAGGTCCTCTCTTCAGCTGAAGAACCTTTAGGACTGAATCCATTACAGGGCTCAGGAGGAGTAGGGACAGATATTAAGCTGATTAAGCATCGCAGAAGAATCAGTCACTGAAAGGGCAAAAGATTACTAATAGGCAATTTTCCCTGAAAATCTGGAAGAAGAACATGCTCCTGTGCAATCATACCTACTCATTAACTCAGTAATAATCATATCTTTGCCTAGTGAACTCCTCGCATTTCAGACCTGGATTTTATTTAACTGAGAATACAGCCATTAGAAAGACTCACTCCTCTCTCTTCAACTGATTTTTTAGGCTCACTGTTGTGCTAAACCTAAAATAGGTTCATTTTTGCATCCTTCTGCAGCCTTCATGCACTAAGGTCATCAAATTTGTATCACTACTTTATTTTTGCTGTGATGCTGACACTGGGGTGGGTAGATCATCAATGTGCTGTTGAGGAATACATTTAGTGCAGTGGGAGCTGCAGGTTGAGCTCTGCGAGGTGGGAAATGTGGCAGCCCCAGGCAAGAAGCCGTGAACGGGCACAGATCCTTTGCACAACCAAAAAAAACCTGAAGAACACTCCAACAAATTCATCCTGATATTTTGGGAAGATGTATTAACACAAAAAGCCCAGTTTAGGGCATGATTTAATTTAACAGAAGATAAAAAAGGTAAAAACAAAACTCAAGGTTTGATTTTGCTCAATTTTTTTTTTCCTGCTCTGTTGTCCCCAGCTGCCCTCAAAAAAATAGTGCCTAGAAATTAAAGTGTCTTATTCTGGAACAGTTTTTTTGTAGAGAGACAGAGCGGAAGACTCCAGCAATTTTTAAACTAAGATTGTAATTTTTTTCTTTATAATTTTATTTAATAATTATGTGTATTTTTATTTCTCGGTCCTCAGATTGCTCTACTGTAATGCTGCTACTTTAACTTTTGACTCCTGCCAAACCATAAGTCTGCCTAGTAGAAGACATTATTTTGTCTGAAGGGCTAAATAAAATAATCTCAGTGTGTATTCTGGGAAAGGAAAGGAAAAGAAGTTGCTAAGCAGGTAAAGAAAAAAAATATGTGTTAGGAAGAAAGGTGAAGAAAACAGGAAGGATGAAAAAAGTCGAACTAAGAAAGAGAATAAATAAGTGATTCTGTGGAACGACAACTTTAAATCTGATTAATTGTTGTTTTGGTTACTTAAAGTCCCAGTTTTACACAATGTCTTGTGCATTTTATCCTGCCTTGCAAACACAAGCAGAAAAGGTAGCTCTGCTCTATTTAAAAGCATTCAAACTCAAAATGGCTGTGATGAGTAAAATTAAAAAGTGATCTTAAAAACTATCTCTTGACCACAAGTTTGCTTTCTAAAATTTGTTTTTGTAGGGCAGCCAAAAGTTACAAACATAAATAGTATTCAGTATTTACTGACTTTTTCCAGAAATGAAAATAATACTTCTATGATATTTCAGAAGACCTTTCATGGAAAGCTAATGCATTATATATGTTTGAGTCTTTTAGCCATTAAATGTGCCATTTGACAACATAAATGCTTTGCTTCTGAGACCCACAAAAATGTCTTTTCAAAAGGAGAATAAAGCTGTAGATTAAACATTTTTATTAGAGATTAGGGTATTGTAAAAGTAAGTGCTATAACTACTTTGGCAACTTAAGGGGTTTAAAAAGCACAGTAAAACACTCAGCCTGCACTAATTGCAGGCCCTGTTTTTTCTCCTATTCTACCCTAGCTTATCTTCTAAGGACATAAATTAAAGGAATTAGCAACTGCACTGTGCTGGCAAAGTACAATATTTTTTTGAGCAGAGTACAAAAGAATACAAAAATAACAGCAGGCAACACATGGTATCTAGGAAATGCTGTGTAAATAATAATTCTTGTGAACTCTTGGAGTGGAGATATACATCTCTGCTTTTCTCTCTATCCAAGCAGGAGACAAAGCTCAAAGCCAGTGGTTTAAGACTTCAGGCTTTGAGAAAATCCAAGACAACATTTAATGCAAGGGTTCAGCAGACAGAGCTGTGTCCCTCTGGCTGTATTAGGAGCATGCCTGCCTTGAGGAATACTTGAATTAGTGTTAAGGCCTCTCAGCTATTGTACCACACACAAGGCTTGCTGTTGTTGTTTTAGTGGTGGCAAAACCGAAACACTAAAGCTGTAACCCTAAACTATCCAGGGTGTCCATCAGCTTAAGCCAAGAATGCAGGACAAGTCTGTCTTTCAGCTAAATCTCGATTTCTTTTTCTCCCAAGGGACACATTTTGTCCTTGATGACAACTGCTGTGGTCTTAGAGAGGCTGAAGGAGGTGATCACCGTTCTTTAGTTAAGGAAAAAAACCCAAAACAACAAACAAAACCCAACCAGTCACAGAACAGTCACGCAGAAATGTTCTTTTTGGTATTTGTTGATTGGTGTCTGGCTTAATTAGTAAACTCTCCAAAAGAAAAAGTTGTATGGTGCCATGTGCTGTGTATCAACGTTGCATATATAAAGCTGTACAAAAATGTAGGCATGTGAGTAAGGGATCAGTATTTTTAAAAAGAAACCTTTCTTTCCAGTGCAGGGGAGTCTGCAACCACTTTGTACTTAAACACTGAACTCTGAGTGCTCAGGACAGCAGAACACATCCCTAAGTGGTTTGCTGAGCTTGACATTGAAACTGAACTCTCACAGCACTGAACCAGATTTACACAAAACCAGTCCCTTGTTTTCAACCAGAATGTGGCTGCAATAACCACATATCACACACTAGAAGCAGCTGAGCAACTGTGAGGGTTGTGAGAATCCAATTTTCCATTCTTGACACTTCTAACTCAGTTGAACTACTTTTTTTATTTTGATAGATGAATATGATAGAAAGATTAAGCACAAGATCAAGAATTAGGCAGGTGGAGGCATCAAACTTTGGTTTTTTATGGCACAAAAAAAAAGTACACAGGAGAGACCACGCTCAGCAGAAAGAGCAATAAATTATATGATATTGGGTCTTTATTCTCTCAGTTTAATAGTGATAGGAGATCCTCCAGCTGTCCTGAAAAATAGGACTAGAGGAGTTTATTCTGGTGAGTGCATAATGGTGAATGTGTCGTTCACACTGCTGTTTGTTCCCTCTGCTCAGAGAAAGCTACAATGTGCTTCTGGAGGGGCTAACAACACAACTTGCTCTCTGTTTCCAGCTACAAGTAGTGGCTGCTGGGTATTCTTCACACAGATTTTATGCTCTGACAGAGCCCACATTATCTCTTTTTTTTACAACAAATGAACACTGATAGCCGCAATGAATGTGCCTAATAACTTCAATGCATATTTTCAGAACAGCACCCAAGAGTGCCCTATTCACTGCCTGATATGGGGAAGCAGGAAGATTCCCAACTCTTACCTAGTAAAAAATTGAGGCCCGGTTGTTTCACATGCAGTTCTTTTCAAGGACAAGCAAGAGAAATGCTTACTTGACACAAATACAGCACATCCTGTCTGAATTGCCTCCATTATTATTCACGTTATTAATAAAATGACACTTTTGCTGTTACTTCAGTATTTTCCAGTGAATATTATGCAATTATTACAGTTTGCCACTGAGAACAGACTATATGATGATTAAGTAGGCTCAGTGGATAGGAAATGAAGGTGTCTGATAGCAAATACTGGGGATTTGCTAGTTATCTCAGAGTAAAGTAAAAGAGGAAAAATAATCATTACATAGATCAGAAAGGTTATTAAGTTAAAAACAAGTAGGAAAAAGAGAAATTATAGCAACACTTTTTGTTGGAAATGGGTGTGGCTGAGCAGAAAATTAATGGGAAATTAATAAAAAAAGTGTTCCTGAGGAAAACAAAGTCCCATTTTCCCCTGGGCAAGTCCATTTTTTCTTTATTAATAACACCCAAATGATGTTGGTCATACGTAACAGTTTAGTTAGGATATATCTAAATCCATGCATCTAAAATTTGATTGGATCAGAGTCTGAATTAAGATTAATTTTGAGGATTTCAGTGAGTACACTAGATCTAGGGTAGTAAGGAACAATCAGACAACAGTTCTCCTGAGTCAAATTTACGTGGGTGTGAAGTATAGACTTGGACCTTTTTTGGGTTGTTGGCCATTCTTTACCTTAAATACGCCCATTGAATAGAAATTCCAAAATTAGTTCTCCAACAGGGAAGGAGAACTGATGGGGAAGGGAACTGTACATTCTGATTTACTGTCATAAACTGTGAAGAAGGGAGGCCACAGCCTGGTATTAGAAATGATCTCAAGCTGTTTCTTTGAGGCGTGAGTAGAATAAAATTCCAAATGAATTAAATTTATTTCAGTGAGGGAAATAAATGTTCTCTGCTGTGTCCTCCCAGGTATCTCAACAAGTAATTTTAGTATGGTCTTTCTGTGAGCTGTGGAGCAGCAGCCCAAAAACAACTTCAGTGAAGTTCAAAGGACCAATTAGGTCTTTTTGTCCATCAGACTTCTTTTCTTTCAGAGATTGTTTTCCAACGATAAACAAAGTTGCCATACTGTAAATCACTGCTGTCAGTTCCCCCTCTCCCCCTCCTAAGTCTCAAAATTCTTAATTAGATTTTCAGACAACGAAGCTTGGTAAATTCTCTCAGTAGAGTCAGCATTGACTTAAGGGAATGTTCACTATGTCACATCAGTCGTGGTCTTTATTTTGGAGCAGTACTAATGATGGAAATCAAGCTGCTAGCAAGCAGCTTAAGAACACAAAAACTGTCTTTTACAAGAGACAACAAACTTCCATCTGCTTTCAGACGATCAGTGAGCTCTCCCTAAAGGCAGAACGGCAAGAGAAGTGTCCCCAGATGGCCTCTGCCTGAACAATGGCAGAAGAAATCAACCTCTCCAGGCTGTCAGAGGAATGACCTACAGTTTCCCATTCAAAGGACTGAGCTGTATCAGTGGCAGACAATATAATCCAGGGGTGAGGCGACAGGTAGAAAGAGTGTATGTCAGTGTTTTTGGAAGACTGTGTGGCTTGAATAACAGAGCACAAATTTTATGTTGTTTTACGATGATGTGAGCTTGTCTCAAAATTTTTTGTAACACAATATCTTCCCATTACTCCACACTCTGGCACGCAATGTTTTCTGTAGAGTGGGCTGTACTGAAATTGTCAGTGTGGCGTAGCTTACCCTGTGATCATTCTGACACTGCTGCACCAATCTCTCCTCTGCTGGCCTGGCACCACAGCTCTCAGTGGGCTCTTAAACATTCTCCTAAAGCCATCAACAAAAGCCACCGGATAGACAGAAAGGCTGGATGGAAAGCAAGTGAAACATCTGTCAGATGAGGTATATGCTACAGTACTGATGTTATGATGATTTAGTTATAGATTTCCAGTAGGAGGATAAACCTCAGATTCCAGCTAATAGGAAGGAGGAATGTTTTGCCAGTTTCATGTCATGCATGATGCCTATACTCAGGGTTTTTTGTTGCCTGGTAATTAATCATGTTTTGCCGGCACAAAACTAAAAGAGTATAATCAGAAATGTTTTGCATATAGAATAATAAACACCGACAGTTCTGGTCTCTTCAGCTTTCTCTACCTTTAACTATTTTCCTGAAGTGGTGATCAGTATTCTAAGTCAGACCAACCATTAATTCTCTCACAGAAAATATGGATCAGGCCTTTCAAGGAGCAGATGAAACAAGCTGATTGTTGCCAGCCTTGATAAATTTTGCTTAATTGGACCTGGCAAACGCACAACAAACACTGTGCTGTGGACTTAATATAGCACCTACTCTTCGAAGACTTTGTAGAGCAGTTGGCATGGCATACAAAAAGTTCTGCTCTCTACATTTAAAGTGCTGCAGTAATTTATTCGAGAGATTCACAAAGAAATTCAGTGTTGGGGTTTTTTGGTTTTTTTTTCCTGGGGAAAAAAAAAAAAAAAAAAAAACCACAACAGAACCAAAACCTAAAACCCCAACTAAGTTTCTTTTTACCCCTTTCAGTCTGTTAACAAACAGAGGCTGTAGGAACAATCTGTTCTGAAGGAATGACCCAGCATATAACCTCAATTAACCATTAGAAATCAGAAGAGCCTTTTGGGCCCTGCAGGTTTGTAGGAACTCTAACACTTAAAAAGATGTAGATGATGTTATTTGTTTCTTTATAAAGTTAGAGCAGTGAGGTCTCAGCTGAGCAAAAGCAGGTTCCTGTTCTACTGCTCTGCACCCACCCAGCAGGATACAACCTCTGCCTTATAATTAATCATTCCAGAAAGACAAAATGACATGATTGTTCTATTATGTGCATCCCATAAGCATTTGAGCTGATGCCAAATCAGGAATTAGTGTCCAAATTTCTTCAGTCCTAAGAGCACTGTGCTCACCCAGAGCCCACCCACTGCAGCACAGCACAGATCACTGACAGCACCACAGGACAGTGCTGCTGGCAGACACCCTTTACACCATGTTAATTCGTGGTGGACAGCAGCATTCCCAAACCTGGACCCCTGCTGCTCCCTGCCCTTGGGGGAACAGTTCCTTTTGTCCACGAGCTGGTTTCATCCCTATCTGGGCCCTAGGGAGTGTGTAAGGTGCTGCTGAGGATGGCTAATGGCTGGCTATTTTTGCTCTTGCTCCTTGTACCCTGAGGTGGGATGGTCTTGCTTGTTTTAGGTTATTTGGTTTTCCAAGTTTTAGTCTTACTGAGTTTCCGTTTCATCTCTGCTTCCCAATAATGTTCTGCTTCTGTAAATCCCTCTAACCAAGTGTTTGCAAACGGAGATTCACAAGCACTCCTCACCAAGAATTCAAACAATATCATTCATATTCATGAAGGGTTGAAATGTGGGTTTATGTTTTCTTTCAAATTATTTTCAGTAGTTTTCCAGTGAACCTGGCCATTGTTCTTGCCAGCCAGTGCTTGTCAGAAAGGTTACAGCAGTGTGCAAAAATCTGGCTACCGCTTTACTGGGTGTAGATAGCTGGATTAGCAAATATGGGATCTGCAGTACAATAAGCACCTTTGTTTGGGGCTTTTGCAAAGTCTGGAAGCACTGGCACTGGGCCTAGTTCAATGTAGTTATTAGAGTCTTTTCGTTGACATTAATTGGAGCTGGATTAGGGCCTAATCATTAAAAAAAAATCTTCACCCTGCAGCGAGCAATGGTCACATTTGACCTCAAAATTTCAATAAGAGGCATTGGTAGGGGAAAACTAGAACATAAAAGATAGAAAAATAATGTTTTCCTGTCACACGACGAATGATAGATAACTATATGTACTACACTGACCATATGCCTCAAATTTGTCTTGAGCTCCCCAAATTTTTTTCCACATAGGATCTGTCCAATTTTGATTTTTGGCAACTGCCAGAACACAGTGGAAGAGAAGGCTGTTTGTCTGCCTTTAGCTGGTGTGGGATTTGCTGTTGGCAAGCACAGATGACAAACACTTCTGTTCTGTGACCAAATGTCTTTGCCATTGTTTTTATTAGACTGTGGGATGTTTTGCCTGATCTGTGGCAAGATATTTTGACAACTCATTGCCATATAATAAATGAATAAAATATCAGAGAATATTATATTTTATGTGCATGTGTAAGTATTTATATTTTAATGTATAAAAGTACCATAAATTAGTAAGTGGGGGATTTTAGAAAAGATTTTACTGTTCCCAAAGCCAGTGCTGTATCACTGGTATAGATTTACAGTGATTGTCCATCTGTGTCTCTTGTTCTTTGTCTTCAGTGTCTTTTTATTTTCCGTGTACTCCAGATGAGAGGTGCCACGCTTCACGCCCAGTGAAAGCCCAAACGGAGTATTTGAAGTGCAATGGAAGCACAACTGAGCTGAGCCAGAGATTAGTAATGCAGGAAAACATAAATTCTGTAATAATATTAGTTCTTCTATAATTAATTTCTGTATCTTAAGTCTGCTTTTATTTTTAGGAGATTAATTTTTTGACAATCCTATTAGGGAGTTGTGTTTTGGTTTGGGTTTTGTAACACGTAACATATTATGAGTTATTACTTCTTGTTGCATTCAAAACATCTGTTATTTGGGAGGCATGAGAAGAATAATCTGTTTTAGTTTTATCATATCGACCAATATGAGATAAGAGGTCGATGAAATACGGTGAAAAAATTCATGTTAATTTATCAGTGTCACAGAATGGGGAAGGCTGGAAGGGACCCGTAGTGGGTGACCTGGAGGTTCCACCCTCCAGCTCATGTGGTTAGGTGTCCTGTGAAATGAGCCTTTTTTCCACTCTGAAAAGCCTAAATAATTCTGGTAACATTTCCATTACAGGAAGAAGTTTCTTTAGCACCCACTTATCATGTTTCTCCTCAAGCAATGAAGATCTTTATTCCTGGCATACAAAATGCTAGTTGGGTTTTTTCCTGCTCTTTCTGATCATGAGAGCATTATTACTTACATGCAGTCAAACATGGCAGACAGCTGGAGAAACTTCAACATGGGAATAATATTGGTAAGCCTAGCAAATTGTATGTAAAACAGTTTTTTCAGTGCTATGATAGCAAGAGATGGAAGTTGCTCCAACGAAAATTTTTCTTTTTCTTTTTTTTTCCCCCTTTTGTTTTATGTTTTTCTTCATTCCAAGGCAAATTTTCTCAAGCTAATCTGCTTGATTCACATACTGATGGACAAATGTGTCAAAACTGCCAGAAGCAAGTGCTGTAGGGCATGTGTTTTAAGAGACTCTTGATTAATTTATGTGCTTATAAGTTTTCTATTTTTGTTCATGCTTAGCATACTTCACCAGCCCTGTCACACCAGCTCAGAGACTGAACTGAACTCTTCCCTTTTAATGGTTCTCTCTTCTGAAATATCTGTAAAGTGTGTTAGTTTGGTTTTTAATAAAATCCCTGCTGGATGCATAGCTACACATCCAGTTTAATTCACTATGACTACAGCACTTCTTTGTCATCCAAAAAATCATCTCCTCCTGGTTACACCAGTTAAAACTCCTTTGCTAGCTGAACAACAGAGACAAAATATTGTCATTCTTCAGTTTTGTTGGGTTTTATACTGTCGGGTTTTAGGAGCTGTTAAGAAGGTTCAAAACATGCCCTTGTGGTTTTCATGCTCTCGTCTCGTGTGGGTTCTTCTAAATTATGTGCAATGAGACCACCTGGATGAGAAATACTTTGCAAATCAGGCCATGCTTTCGTTTTTTTAAATCAGAAGTTAATGACCAAATTCTTTGTGCTTATGGGGGAAAGTAAGGCGACCTAACAATCATATTTCTCTGAAGAATATACTAGAATATAGAGGGGTTATTGCAAGATTTGACTTCTGTTTGAGGTGACAGAAATCCCTGCTGGCTTCAAGGAAAGCTGGTCAAGACCCTTGCAATGAATCCTAAGGATTTAAGACTAGGAAGAAGTGAGGGTGATGAGGAGACATTTCAGGGAAACAAAATCACAAATACAATTCTGGAAATGAGGGAGAAGTGTTGTTTGAAGGAGAGTTAAATCACAGAAAGAAAGATTGTGGGACAAGAAAATTTGATAAATTAAAGGCTAGTTCTCATCTTAGACCCTAAATATTTCTCTTAGCTACCAAAATAACCTTGGAGAGTGAATTAAACAGTTGGGCAAATATTGTACAGTCAAGTTTCAAGCCCTGCTCAGAGCTGGGCTTTTTACAGAGCTCTCAAAGCCAAGAGAAGAAAATTAAGAAAGTGAATGCCAGGAACCATCAAGCTGTGGAAGACAGGGCTGGAAAGCACAGCTGTACAGAAAATGACTTTTCAGGGAATGGGGAACTTGCAGGCTGCAGAGGGTGGGGAAAAAAAACTAAGTGCAAACCCAGAAAAAGCATTAGGAAAAGAGAGGAACAGAAGATCCGTCCCAGGAAGGGTTATGAATGCAAGCAAATTGATTTAAATTACTTTTAAATTGAGTAAAAATGATTCATGCCAGAAGAGTACATTGTTTTAATTATTTTTAGCAGAAGACAAGCAGGGTATCTGCAGGACTGTTCTAGGCCTTGAATTACTTTGAGACTCTTTCCGTAAAAGCCTTAGAAATTCAGAACTAACATTCAATCAAAATGAGAAGCCTGTCACACCCCTCTGCCACCTGCCTCTTGTTTTGGGCCTACCTCAATGTTAACAGTTTCTGCTGTTTCTCTGTCACCTTAACTCTTGGTAACACGTCTGCCATGCAGACTCTAAGGATGGCAGAGTGCTGCCTAGGATTAATGGGGCTCGAGAGCAGTGTAATAAATGCCAGCAGGAAGCATCCCTCCTGTTTGATGCACAGCTTTGACTTTCAGCTGTGGATGTGGAGGACCACACATTCTGATCTAAGTGCAGTTTCTTTATGGATCATCTAGTGCCATGTTCATAAAGTCATTGCTAGACTCTTAACTTTCAAAGTCAGGGAATACAAGGAAATATAATAAATCTGCCATGTAAGGTTATAGGTATTGCCTTTCCCCATAGTTATACAGCTTTCTCCAAACATAAATTTTAGCCACTTGTGCACCCACTGGGACAGGGATCAAGTTGGTTTCTCCAAGCCCATGTAATGTCCATCATAGAGTCAACTCCTCTGTTCCATTCACCATTCAAAATAAAATTTTGGTTTGTGGATGTAATTATTTCATGTCACAGCAGAAACTTCTTGCTTTGTTTGTCAACCAGAGTACACTAAACCTAATTTTTTTCATGTGAAAGTCTGCAGCATTAATCAATTTAATACAGAACTCTGAGAATATATGCTTATTTCTTCTCTGAAGATGTCTGAGCCTGTCATCTTGCTTCTAGTGCATAGGCAGAAAAATCATATTGGCTCCGAAGAATTAGTACCACTGCCTCTTAAAAATTTCAATGGCACAGAAAGATAGTAAAAAATATATTCAACTGTATTTTCTAAGGGGCATTTTAAAACTAACCTCTAGTTTTGCATAGTTTTCACACAGCCTAGTGAGCTATGTGAATAACCCAAAATCAATGTGTACGAAGAGGACAGGTGTCAGCAAACTGTGAAGGAAACTTCCATATCAGTGTGAAGAGAATAACATCTTGAATCATGGAACCTGCTTTGTTTTCCTTCTGCAGCTGTCTCTTACAGCCATTGTGGCCATCTCTGAGCCTCTTTGAAATCTTCCCAGAGCCAGGTTTATGCTCCTGGAATTCTGTTCTATCCCAAGGCCAGGAGCTAGCCCCGTGTGCTGCCCTGCTGCTGCCATGAGAGGGAAAATGAGGTGAGGGGAAGTACCAAACTGAGATGAGGGGCAGCCTTGGGCATCGGGCAGCCCAGTGCTGCCTACGGGGACACCTCCAGCCCTGCCCACGACTGTTCCCCAGCTTTCCCCAGCAGCAGCAGGAAGCAGGCTGGATGTGCTCTGCCACAGCACCAAAATGAGCACGGGGCCAAGACCTTCAGAAAGCCCTGCTCTCCCTCCAGCTGACAAATGGGGCCAGGTGATTATTTGACATCCCTTGATGTCCAGCTGAGCAACAGGATCACTAAGTCTGGCTGCTTAATAGGTGACTTTTGGCAGCTCCTCCGCTCGGATGTCAGTCACAGCAGTGAGTTTTTTTCACGTAACTGTATCCAGATGTCAGCTGCCTAAAGGTTTCTTATGCATCCTTTGTAGTGTTTCTGCTCGGTTCCACTGTTGGCTCTGCTGACAGCCTCGGTGCTGAAGGAAGCTGAGCACAAGGACTGCAGTGTTACTGTGGTAGCACTTTGTGTCTCCAAACGTCCTCCTGCTTTCTGTCCTGTTGGGTGGAGGGTGTGTGCTCCGAATTGATGAGGTCAGATTCATCAATTCCTCAGGAGCAGAAGAGGGTAAGATTGGTTCAGAGCTGTCAGAGGGCAGTTACTGACACATGCCACACACCACCTACAGCCCCGGTGCTGCTCCTATAACTAATGTTTGTCACAGTAAGAGGTAGACCATATTTATTTTGACAGTCTAATTGCAAAATGTAGATTAAATATTGAGAAATTGGTGACTATAACAGCAAGTGTGCAATGTGGCTGTTGCCTCTAGACCATTATTTAGTTGTCCAGAAATGTTATAATGCATCTTTTCCCTCATCATGCCAATTTTACTCCAGTCTGGTCTCTAGTTCTTTGCTAGCTGTCAATAACAAGTAATTTTCCTTTTCCTCTGCCCATCACTGCCACCACACTGAATTTTTGGTGGCTGTGATGTTGTAAGTGTAGGGGTGGGAGGTCATGGCAGGGAAGAACAAGCAGTGGTTCTACAAACCTCAGGTTAGGGTGAGACAAACTACATAGAAAACACCGATTTTTCCCTTTTCCTTTTCAAAAATTCTCAGGTTGGGGGTATGTAAATGCATGGAGTGGTGCTATTGTGAATCATGTTGGAATAATATGATTCAGCATGGGCTTAAATAATAAGTTTTTAGGGCTAAAAATAGGAGTCTTATAGCTTTAAATGAGTCTGTTCTATATTTGTTACAGAAGTCCTCCAAGGAGCCGGATAACTGCACGCGCTCTTATCAGATCCCATTGGGAATTGATCAGGAGTCCCCTACAAAGAATTAAAAAGGGAAGGGGACACCTGATCAGGGAACCCTATTCAAGGAAGGGCTTTTTTCTTTCTTTTCCGAAGAAAGAAAAAAAAACCCTGGGGAACTAAATGCAAGGAATTTGTTAGTATAGCAACTATATATATCTATATATATCTATATATATAGATAGATAAACTGGTGTGAATCACACAGCTGAGCCAAGGACTAGCAGGGGCAAGGCAAAGAACAAAATTGCTGGTTGGATTCGCAGTACCTGGTGGGTATTTTTAACATACATTTTGTACCCCATTTCAGCTGGTGATCTGGTGCAATCCACTGCTGTGTGCAAAGTGGAAAAAAAAATTAAGCTGCTGCACTCAGTTCTCATATAAGTCATGTAAATATGCCAGTGCTATCTCTCTAGCTATTAGCTATAGGTAAGCATTATCTTTTTGGCAGTAAATGTTGTGACAGAATGAGTCCTTGACTGATGTTCTGATTGCAGGCCGTATCAGTAACAATAAATGTACTCCACTCTTTCGCAGTTGTTTTCTCAAAAGTGTTCAAATATCTCCAAGTGCTCTGAGTCTTCCCATGTTTGTATTTTGCACAGTTCATTTCTTGGGTTTTGGAAAACTAAAAATGCTTTTTAATGATCTGTAGTGTCTTGGTATTGCTCAGGGAACTTCGGATTCCAGTCACCAGTTAGCAAATGCGTATGGGTGATTTTCTGAAACACAGCAAGGTTTTGAACACCAGTGCTAAGTTCTGCTCGTGAATTCTGCTGGTTGCAGTATTTTGCCAAACACAGAATTACCAGCCATGATCTGGGCAGACAAAACTCTAACTGAAAATTGTAGCTTCTGTACATCAAATGTAATGAACTGTTTAATCCTATTCCCTTTTTTCTACCTGATTTATGCCTGTTTTACGAAAAATACATATTTCCCAGTAATTCATGTTTCCATCTTCTAAATGCTTTAGCCTGAAAATATAATGGCAGCATCTACATATTTATTGGTTTTACTCTCACATTCTAGCACAGGCTACAAAATGCTTTGACAAATGAGAGACTTGATTGATTATATAATAGAGATTCAAGCACAAAGGAGCAGCGAGAGGATAAAGCTTCTTGCTGATCAAACTGATGGACCTTTAAACTTTTGCCTAAATCCCCAAAGCCAGCAGTTAATTGGAATGGTACAGTTCACTTATATAAATCTCCCATACACGCTGTGTATTTTATCACAAATCACAGTAATAATTTGGAATTGTATCATTCTCTGCAAAATAAAACACCCTTGTGGTCTCTGAAGAAAAGGCCCTGCAATGCTGTGCTGGAAAGTGAGCAGCTTCAGCAGGGGATTTCAAATAGACAGGTTGTAATTGCTCTAAAAGTTTGCCTGCCACACATCACGTGTACTTTTATGAAAATAGCCTGTGAATCCTCTTGGAGGAACAAACAGCTTCCTCTTCATCCTGAAAATATGGTTAGGGATGTGGAGGCAGTAGCGTTGGCAAGAAGCAGTATTTATTTTTGGTGGAAACTTCCAACATATCCTGGCAAAGGGTTGACTAAGGATATTAATTAATGGTTCAACACCAATCCACAGGAAAAAAAAATGTTGCATTGTTGTGGCTTCTGGAGCTGTAGTGGGTTCTGTATATGGTGATCCAATGCAGTCCTCAGAAGGATTGAGTTGTGATGAAAAGAGCAGGATTCAAGCAAGGATTATTCCTGGAGACAGAATGTTGAGCTGCCATAAAGCACACACAGTAAAGAGGGCTGGTATCATGAGGAGTCTGGCTCACAGATGCTTTGGAGCAGGTTTTGTAAATCCTAGTTTCTTTAGCCTGTACCCTATCCTTATCTTTATTCTTAATACCATATGAGAGAACATGATCCTCTCCTACAGCAAAATGTAAGATGGTATCTGCCAGCAATGGCTTCCTCCCTAATCTTATTGTTTATCTGATGTTTAACACTAAACATATCTTCTAGATGCTCCAGTCCTAACCCTAACACCAGTTTTGACCCTTCTCATTCTTCAAACCCCTTCTCTGCTCTATCTTCTCGTAAAGTACTCTTAGAAATCCTAACCCTGGCCACAGCTCCACACCAGGACCTGCCCAACCACTCCAGGAACACTCCATTATGTTGTGATGGTTAGGTCCCTGTAGGCATCCATTCCCCACCAGGGGAAAAAGCCACTTGCTTTTACTTGCACCAGCTCTCACGCTTGCCTTGCCTCCTTGAAAGCCTGCTCCACTTCAGTGACTCCTCCTCTGTGACTCTGCAGGGCTCTGTCAGCTGGGGAGTGAAAATTACTCACTGTGATATGAATAAAACTGGAAGTAGGGTAAGTTTAGGAAGCAGATAGACTGGGGATTTGTGATCACTTCTGAATGCAACTAAGCCAAATATCTCTTGCCGTAAGGAAACTGCAATTTCTTGTTGCCAGGAAGCCTCAAAGTTAATTTCAGTTCATGTTGGTTTATGCTGGAATGTTAGCACAAAGCTAAGTCAATCCTATCAGTCAGCTGTATCTGAAATAAGAGTTTAAAACTGGGCCAGTCACATGCTTAAGAAAATGGAACCAGATTCCAATAGATCTGTCTTTCTGAGGAGTAAAGCCAATGGTTTCTACCTTGTGCTCCATCAATTTAGCCTCAGAATCCCACGTTGACCATCCCAATGCACACCTGCTTGTCTTCCCTCTGGTTTAGTTCTCTAAAGCAGGATAATGACTGAGGGAGGCACATTTGTAAATGTAGGATATCAAAGCAATTGAAACATGAATTATTATTATTATTATTATTATTCCCAAGAGATAAGTGGAAGTATTTGAATCAGAAAGTAATTATAGAGCTGTTGTAGGCATCTTAACTACTAATCTCCAGCCAATTATATAAGTTTTTGGGTCCACTGGAGAGGAATCTTGAGGAAGACATGTAACCTCCAGATGCAATTTGTTTCACCTCTCATGCAATCTCCAGTTCAATATAGAAAGGCATAGAAAGGGCAAAGGGCTGACACAGGGAGCAGATCCTTCTGTGAAGGACTGGAGGCTGGTTCCTGACAGAGGGCACTGAACACACCAGGTGGGAGAGAATTGTTTCCTCCTGACTAATATTATTTGGGCAATGTTGCCACATTCTTTCTTTTCTGGTGGAGGAAGATGATAGCAGTTTAAATTCTGAATTGCTGTGGCACTCACTGAGCTGGCTGGCAGAAGCCTGACCTAGTCGTGTGTCAGTTCTACCAGCAGGTTATCTGCCTGTTTAAAAAATTAAAATTAATAATGCCTATCCCCAACATTCTTTGAAGGACATGTTTGCATTTAAGTTATTTCTATTGCACTCAGAGAGTTGCTTGGCTTGTGTGTAGTTAACATGAGTCATTTAATCCAGAAATAGGATTTGCACACACGTTTTGCAAATCTGCTAACAGCCTACATTAGTTCTGCACTCAGCCGTGTTTGCAGCAATGCCTTCTGGGTGCATATCCCGGCTCTTGGAAATCCAGCTTGGTCTTTCCTATTTTCCATTTGTTCATATCTCATCTCTTTCTGTTCAGCTGATTAAAGAGATGTGTTCAGTCACAGACTTCAGCTTTCATAGCAAGGGAAAGGTCACTGTTTCTAGGTTTTTCTATTATATTCTGATTTTTCTTCTGCAACACCTTTGTATCATAACAGGAAAATTAAATTCAAGAACACCTACAAAAGTCAGGTCCCTTGGTGTACTAGAAAAACAGGATTTAGTAGTCCAAAAGCTTCTTCGTAAAGCTGCAGGTAAATGAACCTGTGATAAATCAGTTCAGGTACAACAAGTCATGCAAAATATAATCACTTAGAAGACCAAAAACCCAGCTGCATTTATATATAATGTACAATCCTTAAATGAAATGCAGGAGCCATCCCAAAAGGGTGTATTTTGAAACAGATATTGTTTTGCTATCCTTACCCTTATGTTTTTTCAGAAGATATAACTGATTCAAATTCAGTAGTCATGGATTATGGCATATAAAATAGCATATGAAACAAAAATGCTGAACTGTTGGTCACTTAAAAAGTCATCTGGGTTTTCCTAGATGGGGACATCTTTTCTTCTGGTCGACAGAGAAGTTATGGCTTTTTTTACATTATTGGGGGTGTTTCTTTAATATATAAGAAAATTAAAGCTTTTCTTGAAACGTTTTATTTGTGGAGTTCCACTGTCACAGCAACAAGAACTGCTTTGTTTCCACGTAAAAGCTGCACTCTTGGGATCAGACGTGCACAGATCAAGGAGGAGACAGACAGGTTGCTGTGCCGTGAAACACGGAGAGCCTTTGGCACACAGGGAAGATTTGAGCCCTGATCCATTATTGGAAAGCATTAGCATAAATACTCTGCCAGGTCATTGACATCTGCATTATCAAATCCCCCTATGGGATTAGATATTCAGCACTTCGATCATGCTATTAGTCCATGGTATGGTAATGAAATAATCAGCAAAAACACACACGCCTGAGAACCCCTGAGTTAACACAGAACTGGAATAAAATTAAAACTGCACACGGCTCCTTGTAGTTTGGAACGTGCTGTGCAGAGGATTGCTTTAATGTTCTAAGCACAGAGCTTTGACTCACGTTCAGACTGATCCAGAGATTTAGGTGTAGGTAGAGCTGGTCCTGCTCAGCCCATAATGCTCTTTAAGGAGCTAAGTCATGCACAGGAGCTGCATTACAGTTAGCAGAAAACAGCTTCCCTAATTGCAGGCGCTAACCTTTGTTGACTGGATTACCTCTCATCTTGGAATGATTTTCATATGTTTCTTGGAAAGGGCCAAGAAACCGTCGATGGTTCGAAGCCATCCAGTTAATTTTTTGGAGTTAAATATACCCTTCCAAAGAGGAAACAAAGGTGCAGGATGCCAGAATCTCCTCAAGTTATCATTGATACTAAAGAATTTGCCTGAGAAGTAAGTTTAGTCAAAAAATCAGAGGTGGGCGTTAACCTCTCTTGGAAGAAAAGGATTGCAGGGATGGTTGAGACATCTATCATTTTCATCTTAAAATTCTCCAGTACTTTTCCTTTAACCCATCATCAGAAGGCCATCTGTATTACCTGGATATTGGAGGAATTGTAACTTTTTCCATGTGTGGGGGGTTAACCATGACTCCTGCAGGTTGTTAGTGTATCTATGCTCTATATTACACAACCGCAAGGCCCAGACATTGGAGAGAGGTGCCCTGGACACTAATTTCTTGTTCTTCCAGCCTGGCAAAAATAAAACCAGCCATAAACTGAGCAACACATACAGCTCACCTTGAAATCATATTTTGCTTACACTATGTATAGTCTTTGGTCTGATATGTCTTATGGACCTGATGTGTCCCAGAATGTTTCTGGGAATTAACTGGAGTAGGCATTTTCTTATTTTCTTAGCATTAATCTTAACCTAAGTGTCCTGATTTTACAACTTAACAACTGTGGAGCAGGAGATAAGCTGTAAAACTGTTTTTATCCTACTAATTCACGCCAATGTTATTAATAAGGTACGTGAGATTTACGGTAAGACAGTGGAGGTAGATTTAAGTTTAAAATACAGGAAAACTACATTTTGTTTGCTCCAGGTTCAAGGCAGAGAATGCTAGAATTCTTTAGTTTACTTATCAGTAAGCTACTTTACAAATAACACCATAAATTTTACCCTACAACTTCAATTACCGAAGGCTTTGGGCACCTCAGTAAGATAATAAATTTCCATTCAGGTAATATATGTGCAGCATTCCTTTAAAACAGAGAAATAAAATGTCCTAGAATAAATAAAAATCCAAGATCCTCCATGGGTAAAACGTGTGTTTCATACATATTGTGGGAAATAGAAACAATACAAGGAAAATGAACGAACTCATCATTCTTACCCAGGAATAAGATTGCAACCATCAGCAGCATCTTACAGTTTTCAGTATTTATGATATTTATGTAATACTTTTCCCTCTGCCATTTCAAAGCATTTTCTTTATATCAAGCTTCACAGAAGCCTTGTGCAATAATATTACCCTGATCTAGGTGATGGGAATGCAAAGGTGACAGTAATTGACACCTGAAAAGTGAGTGTCACACTCAAAACACAACCAGCTCCTAACTTGCACCAGCTCTTGTACACATACTCACTTCTGGAAGTGCCTATTCAACCTTGGGGCTTTGTGAACCTTGTTCTGATTTGTTTTAAATATATTATGCATCTGAAAAATGAGCTATGATCACCACTATCAACTCCAGTAAGCAGCAGTGTGTCTCTTCACCCCTACATTAGCACACTAATTAATATAAATATAATAATTTAATATAATAATATTAAATGTACAGGGAAATGGCTTTCTGTCTGGTAAAGTATGCCAGAGAGATTAGGACATTCTTCATTTGTTTTGGTTGTTGTAGCACGTGGCACACTTCGTGGCACATAAATTTGGGGTCTCTGTGATCTGTGTAGAGACGTCACCACCACAAGCCCAACATGAAAGTCGTGTTCTGAGCATTTTCTCTTGGAAAATTCCCAGCGAGGTGGAGATGCTCAGCATATTGAAGGTATAGCTTTATGCATCACTAGCTGAAGAATGAGCATGCTCCTACAATCCCTCGTGGCAGCTAAAATTTCCTTGGAAACGTCTCCTGAAGTTACTCTGAAGTATTTGCCTAAAATGACCCCGTTCTGTTTGTGAGATCACAGCTCACAAATAAACAAGCTATAGCAGCTTTAGGCATTGATCCTATTACTCCAATACTTTATAAGCAGGCACTATATAATTACTCTTGAAATTCTGGTCCGAAGTGCTCTTACTATTGATATATCCTGGAATGCTGGGAGTAAATATAAAATATGATGGAAAAATATTAGAGAGCCCAGAGCACAATTTCACTCACAAATTTTCTGATGTTTTCTGTCCTTAGATCCTCTAATTAGCAACTCATGACATCACCTGACTTAAACCATTTTGGCTGACATTTTCTGCACTCCTTGCCACAGGGAGAAGTTGCTGTGGCTCAATTTCCCTTTGTAAATAGGAAGCCATAAAGGCCATTTAACTCACAAAAGTGGTAGGAACTAGTTTAATTAATATTGGTTAGGCACTTTGATATTGCAATGTAGGTAAAAAAGACCATGTGGGAGTGAAAAATTTTGTTTTCAGAATGTGGTTTGAATGTATATGAGGCCTGGGGCTGTGCACTGAACCAAATGCTGAAAAATCCTTCGGCAGCAAGCACCATCCATTCTGTGCATGACTGAGTCTGGAGTCTAGAGAAGAAATTAATATGTGATTGTGTAATTAGACTGCAGAATAATTAATATACACAAGGGAAGGATAACTTCAAATACAGGTAATTGTAACTCCACTTTTTTTCCCTGTAGTTAATTTTGCGGCCTTTATCTTCTTTCACTCTCGCTTTTCTCTGTGTGATATATGGTATAAAGGAGAGAAGAAGGGCGGGACTATTAGCTAATTTTTTTCCCCTTTATTAAATGTTAATGTGAAATCTGCAACAAAGAATGTGACTGCCCATATGTTATTCTACAAGTTTGGCTTTGCTTGGTCTTTCAAGTAAAGAAAACTTCACAGTCATTTAACCAAAAAAACCCAAAAAATCTGAATCTTTCACCTTATCTGCCAGGCTTCCAACTCTCCTAAGTATATGCTTGAACTTTGAAATTTCTAACACTCTGTGCAGTCATGAATTATTTCTAGTTCACCAGGAAAGACACGTCTCTATTGCAAACACAGCGGTGTGAGGGGATTGCCTTACAACATCGTTACACCTCAGCTTGGTTCCTGCAGAATTAAGATCTGTAGAGGGCTAGGAATTAGTTGTGTTGAGACTGGACTAGAGGACAAACTTTTAGATTTATTATTAGTTATATTATAAATAGAGAGATTTGTGATTGTGGCTGCTCTAGCTTTCCTGGTCACCTTTTTCTCTTCTTACAGGGCTGGAAATTGGACTCCACTGAAGCTGTAATTTCAGCTTCCAGCCCTGGCTAGCCCAGCGCAGAAAAAGAACAATTTGTGGTTTACTTCTCATTAAAGACATCAACAGAACTCTTAGAAATCAATAGTAAATCTCTCACTGAATTCAGTTCTGCAAGATGAGGTTCTAGACTGGAAAATTCGGCAGATAACCACCAGTAACTGAGAAGAATCAGACCACTTGGGCAGACAACTTTAAGGCTCCTATTTCTATTCCTCTATAGTCAAAAGCACGTACTATGGTAATTCATGCTTCTGGCTGAGAAAGCTTTTACTTAGTAGCCTCAAAAATGTTGAAATAGAAGGTGAAATTTAAAACCTAGGATGTACTATTACAAGAAGAGCAAGAAATAGTCTGAATTATTTTGAAGGGATTTGCATTCAAACAAGGGAAAACTTTGATAAACCCAAACAATATATTTTTCAAATTCTTGTTCTTTGTTCAGTAAATTTAGGAACATGTTTTTGACTCAGATTTAAGCTTTAACTATGTAGAATTCAAGGTATAGTAATCCTCTACAAAATTAAATAATTGCCATACTGTTGTTTGGTATTGCATTACAGTTTGAGCTGAGAAAACAAATCAGATTAACTTCTTCGTCTACTTCCACATTTTTCACATTGCAAATTGTCTGTGGCTGGCTAACTCTTTTTCTTGAAAGTCAGTTATTTCACAGCAGTGTATTCAACTATCTATTCTGAGTAGTTTTTAATATCTGGGCTATTGGCTTTTACTGAACACAAAGGTTAGCTAGAATGATCCTCCATCTTCTGATCCTCAATTTTGCATGAGCTTCCTGAACTACAAAATAAAGAATTGCTGTAAAGAACTGTCAAAAAAGTGAAGCCATTCTGTAAGGATTAAGGTCAGGAAAGTACATGTGCTTGTGATATAAATGTTTATGTTCTTAGTGTCGTTGTGCCTCATGATCCTCATCACTTGGCTCATTTTCTTCAGCAGGTCTTTGCACTTGTGTTTGGTTGCAGACTATAATGCTGAATTAAATATGGCCTACAGGGTTCTCAAACATAGAAACAATCATTGGGAAAATGCAACTGATGAGAAGTCTCATGAAAAACTAGACAAATATTGAGGAACAAGTACTGGGGCATCTGCCAAGATGTTGTTGTGCTGCAAAATCGGCATTTTGCAATGGCAAGACAAGCAATCAGCCAAATTTTCCTCTGAATGTAATGCAAGCTCCATGCTTCACCCAAACCTCCTTGAAGATTCTGGCTAAGAGCACAAAAATGAACACAGTTTTACACCAGGGGTTGTAAAAACACCTGAACCCAAGTCAGTGATACATATTGTTTTGGAATTTATAAGGAAAGAGTGGAACAGAACTGAACAGGATTCAGTTTTTATCTAGAGTATGAAAGTACAAAACTTGGGCAATTTCCTTTACAGTGAAATACTTTCTCGTCATGGACTGCTATGGAAAAATACCTGACCAGAAAGGAGACCAAGACTGTTCTCAGCCTACTTTAGAATTACAAATGCTTATCACCATTATTTATTACAAATTACTGAAAGGAACCTAACGTGATATGGCCACCGCCTGTGTTAGGGCCACAGTCCACGTTGGTCCCTGGTGCTCTTGTCCCAGATACATAGCAAGTAACGCACCTCATTGAACACACTCCGTTTTTCTGGGGGAACTTACAGTTCTAAATGTGGCAGCAAACGAACATCAGACAAGTATTTAGTAGTTAGGAAGAAAAATGTAATTCATGCAACAAAATGTCAGATTACTGCTTCTTCGTGTCACTAAGACTTTATTTAGCAAAGGTTTATTCCTGTTCTCAGCCACATGACTGGATTTGCAATTAAAGTCTTTGTTTAATTTCTTTAAAACATCATTCCTGTTTATACATTTTCTGCAATTCCTTTTTTAAATGTAATTGCTTTAAAATCTCAGAGGATATTAATAGCTGCCTGAACTGATATGTTTTAATACTAAGTACAGTGATTTAAGGTACTAAAGAAAAAACTGAACAAAGCAAACTTCACACAATTCTAATCATGTTCTGGCAGCTTTAAATAAAGATTCTCTATTTTCTATCTGCACCACTTTCTTTAGTGTCTGAAATTCAGCTGTAGGTTTGCAGTTCCATAATGCCACACTGCCTGTGTTTACACGGATGATATGAAAAATTAAGCAGGCCTTTCCTGCATTAGAAACCACCATTCCTTCACCTTACTTTAGGGTGAGGACACTTTTTGTTGACCTATACCTTTGGAAACTGGACTTCTTATTCCTGGTCATGTCTCATACTTTTCCAGAGTGCTATCCTTACTGAGAAAGCTGTCACTGAGCTTGTATCTATATCTGCAGACAGCTCTTTTCAATAGGGATTTCAGCAATAATTTTTTTAATGTCTGATGGTAAAGGACACCTCTGTTGTGCAGATATCCTAAAATGGCAGTGGAAGGGTCTTTCTTCCTCGCTGAAAAGTCCAATTTTCTGTCTTCTTCACAGGCAGATGGTGGAAATGACAATCTTTAAGTTCAGGAATGCCTGTAGAAACTGACAAGAACAATTTCTTATTACAGAGAAATCGAGAAATTGCATCCTCTCCAGGCTTTCCCTCACCCCTCCCATCTTTTTGCTGGGTGAATGACTGTCAGGCAGGAAAGAACCTCCTCCACTTAATGTAGCTTCTTGTCTCCAACTGCAACCTTTGTTAGAGCACAATTCCTGCTCTATTTGATGACACCCATGTATGGATGACACAATTTGTATGGAAAGACTGGGATAATCTTCAGGGAATGAATCTTGATACAGGCAAGGATATATCATCAATGCTGTTTTAACAGCAGCATAGTCCAACCAATCTTTTCCACACCCTAGCTACTGAAACTTCAAGAGTATGAGGAGTTTCAGCAGTGCTCTGTATCACACCCCCCCCTCAGAGCCTTGTAGTCAGTAAGCACAAAACTCTGGGGGTTTAGCTCTTACAGAGAGTCCTGATCTTTCTGGATTTACTTTTTCCCTCCTTTTACTGTTCCACATAAAATACTGTTTGTCATTCTCATATGAGTGTGTGCGTGTGTATGTAACATATGAGTGAAATTATTTTAACAAGTCTGTTCTTCAAATTTCTACTGAAGTGCTCTGGCAGCAGTAACACTTTACCGTACAGTAAGCGATTTCAAAAGCATTTTGCAAATTGGTTCCACCTGTTCTGCCGTGAAGATCTTGCTGGTGTCTGAACGATAGGATGAAAAGGCATTTCTGTGTTTTCTGCCTTAACCTAATTTCCTTAAACAGTAGCTCCATTTTTTTTTTCTCTTCTAGGGAGCATCTTACACTTACTGAGGAACATAACCATGCCAAAAAAAAAGAGCTCTATGTAGACCAGCTCAAGAGAAAGTAGAGAGGTAGCAATAAACTGTCTGAACACTTCTTGGTCACAGATTAGAGCCACCTCAGTTACCCTTAAGGATGGCTAGCTGCCTGTGGCTTGAACGAGACCTATCAGCAACCAAGGATCAGCACTGGAGTACTTCACCTGCTGCCTTTTCCATGAGACAGATAATATTTTTCAGATAAAAAAAAAAAAAAGCCTGCCATAAAATGGTTTCATCATATGTCCAGCATCAGTGAGTTTAGGCAAAGGATTTGTGCAACAGCCAAATCACAAGTTCTACTCTTTCTTTCAATATGGTTTTTTTTCTTTATACTTCCTTCCCTTGCAGTCTACAGCTATTTTCAATCTCATATCTGTCCTGTCACTGTCTCTTCACTTGTCATCTAAGTTCTTGTCGACGGCATTGGATATTTATGCTTCCTGCTCATTCACAAACATATTCCATACAGCCCCTGACAGAGCTGTCTCTTCCAGTTCCATCATGACAACCTGTTCACTTCCTTTTTCCTTGAGTGATGCTTTTCTTCTGCATGGTCATTTTTTGATCCACTCTGCCTTCCTGGCTGTGCTTTTAGAATACAGATGCATTTCCCTCATAGCACCCTCCCTTTTCATGTCATATTTTCATGTCGTTCAGAGTTTTCCACGCTTGGGACCTGACTCAGTGATTCACATCACACACCTATTGTCCAGCAGCTCCTCTAATTATGCCTCACTAGGAACCGAGCTATGAAGCCTGGACTAATTAACAAAGTTTTGTAAGATGTGTCGGTGTAGGCAAAGTGGAGCTGCTCCAGTGAATTGCACTGGTGAAACTTCCCAGGGTGGAGCCACCGTCGCCTCCCCCGCACGAGAACTCAGGCACAAAACCCCCTGTGGAGATGCTTCATTAGCCACGCAGGGCTGCATTAAGACATTCCAGTTTTTCCTTTGATTATGTCTACCGTGGAGATTTTGCCCAGGCCAGCTGTAAAGAGTTGTCTCAGGAACAGAAAGAGCCCAGCTGCGACAGGTTGGAGTTTCATTTCGACTGATTTCCCACTTGCTGTTCACAGCTACACAGGGTGTTTTCGGTCAACAGCGTAAACACAGCACTTTCCTTCCCAGGACTGATAATCAAGATAGCAATGGAAAAAGAGTTCTAAATCCTGAGCAGGTACAATGTCCCAGGTTATATACCCACCTCCCATTTGCACTCCTATTGCTCTCCCCACCGAATTTCACTGAGCTGCTGTAGCCGGTCTTACTGGATGAGTTAGAAATGGGAATTAGCAATACCTGCATAAGCAGAGGCTTTGGAAAAGGGAAACAACTCAGAGACAAACTCAGTTTTGCAAAACTGTTGATATATTACATACAACTTGGATGTAACAATGATAAAAGTTTTGAAAACCATCAGCAACTTACGAAATAATCTAAATTTAGTGTAATCAGTTCTATGGTACTTGCGCATTTGATTTGGGGATTATGGTTACAAAAGTCTGATTTCCCAATAAGAATAATGTTTTGGGTGTAAGAGAAAAATGTATTTTAAACAAGAAATATCTTTTCCTTTTATAATAGCAACAATAATAAGTTTTTGGGTTTTCTGTATGATTTATTTGCACCAAAAATTTACCTCCAATAGGATTGCGTTTTAACTTTACATTAAATACCCTAAATAGATCACAGCATGACAGCAAATGAAAATGAAATGAAGTGTGGGGGGAAAAGGGAAAATTAGAAAGTAGTCCAGTGGTTTTGAACATCGTTCTGAATGTGAAAATTTATTTTAAAAAACCCAAATAAAGACAAAAAAAAAAAAAAAAAAAAAAAAAAAAAACAACATCCAAACCGACATTCTGTGTTTCTGATCACATTCATCAATATCCTTTGTCATTCGTGAGTTTTTATCTCTTGAACAGGCAGTGATACTTTTGGTCTGGACAAAAATCCTGTGCAATTACCAGGAAAGCTAAGATGCTCTCAGCAGTTTAGGTATTTCTTTCTCTGTCTTCTTCCTTTTTTGCCTTCACTCCTGACTCACTTTCCAGTACATCTTTTTTTCTTACAGCCTAGTGTAGGATTACTTGGGAAGCATAGCAAGAAAGCACTTCTGCAGTTATCTTTCCTTCTGAGTAATGTAGTGCTAGGAGTGATGGCCAAGGCATCATTTACATACAGGACAGCTGACCCAAGGTTGGGCCAAAAAATCACACATCAAAACAAGCAGACAAAATTGTGACCAAGAAAAATCAGAGGAACAGAAAATATTATAAAAGCATATAGGTTACCTAAATAGCAAATACATCTTTGATACACCACTTCAAACCTGTTGTATTTTTTTCCTTTTCTTCACTGTTTTCTTTTTCTGTTTGGAAACTGTTCAGTAAATGGATATTGTTATTTTCTGAGGCCTGTCAGCCAGAAAACACACTCCAAACTTCAGTCCAGTTAGTCTGTGTAATCTGTCTTACTCCATGTGTTCTGCTTCAGCCAGTACACATTCACAGGAAGTGAAAAAAAAATCAAAAAACATGAACATTTTCATTCTCTCAAGCCTTCTAACTTTATCTGGGTTTGTTCACAAAATTAATTTAGGAATGATTTAAGTGCATTTGAGGTCTTCAGACAGAATTCACATTTGTTACAATCTCAAGAGCTGGAGACTGTAACTTTTTTTTCTTTTCCTATAAGCTCAAGACTTCATTGGCAAAAACTGCTTCTTCCTGTACTACCCAAATCTGTCTGGTCTGAACAATCCTCAGGCTCTCTGTGCCATATCTGCAGCCTCTCCCCAAAGCTATAATGCTGATACTTCTTCCAATGACATTTTCCTCCTGGGGCAGTTCCTTCTTCATGGAAGTGGTCAGAGCACGAGCATTAGCTTGGGACTTTCTGATGAAAAGATGTCATGTTTTCTGGGATAATTGCACCAGAGGGATCCATACTTCGTATGTGACTTATCATCTGATAGGGAGTGAGACCACCCTGTCCCTCCTCTCCCAGCTGAGCCATGTGTAATACATCATGGGTACCAGAGGGATCATTTGCAGTCTAATTCCGAGCATTTTCTGGCCTACGAGCAGACAGAGCACCACGGCTTCTGGAAGTGGAAATCAGACAGAGCAAATCAGAAAGCTGAAGCACTGGGACAGGAGCTGCATGAAGGGAATCAATACTTATCTACATCAGCATCTCAGTCGTGTGGTAGAACTGAGTACCTTCAGTTTTGCCTTCCTTCTCTCCCCCTTCTCTGACCCATATAGACTCTAATTGTTTGTTAGGGGATCATCTTTCGGCCACATGGCTTCTTGTTTGTTTCCCTTGCATGACCTCCAGAGGGATGTGTCAGATAGGAATCTTTATCTTCAGCCCATAATCTCTTTAAAATCTTTCCCAGCTCATGGCACTCTACTCAGAAGAACCTCATAGCTGTATTAAGTTAGTTAGCTTTGTTATTTTTATATGGTTATTTATTAACTTCAGACAAGGTTTTTAAAAACAACTTGGGGACAAAAATTCAAAAACCCTCATAAAAAATTACACACATATTCTGTTCTATGCAAGTCAAATTCTGCCCTGTAAGGTATGTCTATAACAATAAGTTTTAAGTACGTATCAAAGACAAAGCCTTGAAGAGTTCTGTATTTCAGAGTTCAGTTGTAATTCTGTAATTGCAAACTTCTATATTACTTCTATTCTAGACAAGGATCTTCAGAAATACCTGAATATGTATCTAAAGGCAGTTAAGGGTTATTTTTATTTGAGCTCATTAATAACAATGGTTTTTAGCTTTATAAGGACTTAGAAATCAGGTCAATATTTAAATATTGGTGGGGAGGCTGTCCCATATGAGTGGATTCTAAAATGACATGCTCTGTCTGGGAGATGCTTGTTACACTTCTATGTTGCAAGCCAGTGTTCTTTCTCAAGAATATTTACGTCTATTTATATCTAATTATGTCTAAATTAGGCTAAAGCTGTAACAATCTTTGCCAACTGAGTCCCCTTGAAAAGGGGGAAAATTCCACTTCTGGCAGGCAGTCATTGGAGCGCTTTAGCACGCCTGGACATAACTATACAGACAAAGAAGAGTTCATCTTTGTTGCTGCACTAGGCTTGCTAAGATAAGCCAAGAAAAACAATAATAATCTAATGTAGAGGTTAGTTGATGCTGCTTTTGTGACTGTGCAGTTCAACAAGTCCAAATATTCCATAACTTACAAACAGAATTTCATCCTACCTCCCCCACTAATAAACAGGTAGCTGCTGGGTTGATCAGCAAGCCCAGTTGTGGCAAAATAATCCACAACCCAGAGAGGACTGCCAAATGTTATTTGGACACTGACCATAGTCCATGCAACTGTTCTGACATTTTTTGTTCAATGAAAACTGGCATACAGTTATTAAAAATAATCAAAAATTTTCCAAGCAACAAGCAGGATACACAGGGGTGTCATTCCTCTTTGGCACCAGAGGATAATCAAACACAGCCCTAAAGACCTCTGTGTCTCTCTTAGACTGTGCTGAAATGTGCATTTTCTTTGTTGTGTCCTTTTTTAGAACATTTTCACAGGGCACAGGCTTGTGGATGTGGATGTGGAGAGTACAAAACCTGTGACTCCTGGTGAGCATCTTTTGAAGACAGGTTTCCAAATGAAACTTCCAACACCGGAGAGTTATATAGGGAAACAGAGACCAGGAATTAATTTATTTTTGCACTAGAAATGTGAAAAAATGACAGGAGCAACACACTGCCATGTCACAGTAATGATACAAGTGCATATGAAAAGATACAGCACGTTCAGCTTTATTGGGCTCTTCACCTTTCATTAAGAGTGGGTGAAAAAAATAAGAGGTTTGGAGTAGTTTGTTCCAGTAGAGCAATTCTCTGCTGCATCAAACCGTACTAATGAAAGTTTAAAAACCCTTACATCTCTTCAATAAATAAGCAAATGGTGTGTATATAATGGTACACTAATAAAAATGCTAATTATTTAATATTGGAAAATAATAGATCCGCTCGCAGTAGCCCCGTGTTAATTAGTAGGCTTTTTTTCCTCAGTGCAGTTTTATTTTAATGAACAAGACTCTGCTGTTTCAACAGAGAAGGCTTCCTTTTTTGGATTCTGTAACTCTCCAGGGCACACTAGACAGCGAATCAGTTATGCCCAACATGCAAACACTGAGAAAGCAGGAGACTCATTGAAGTTATTTTGGTATCTTCTCTTTGATTTATGTGGAGTAATTTCAGCAAAATGTCCTATAGGAAGAGCTCAAAACTTTTCTACACATTGCCTGCTAAATTAGACTTACTCTGGGAAAACATCTACGTCAAGCTCAGTATTACAGTGCAGTATTAATTTGGTTTGGGAAACTATATAAGAGATTTTATGACTAGGAGTATCTGAAGAAAAGAAAGGAAAGTCATGATGGCATTTGGTATATATTCTCTAAGGCATTGGTTACACATTAGTGAAGCTGGATAATACCTCCGTTACGAAGAGGTTTTTGCCAACCTTGTGGGTAAACTAAAGATTAAAAAAAAAAACCCTATATTATATTACTGGTATTGAAGTTGTTGTTATTTCCCTTCCAGTAACCTAAGCAATGGGGTAATGATAATGTAAACACAGCCTCTGGATTCCTGCACACTTCTGGGAAACTCTCTCCTAAGTTAGAAGAAATACTGAAGGTTATTACCTCCACTAACCTCATGGATTGCACACTAACACTCTTCTGGTCAGTGCCCCAAAAACATAAAGCCACAACCCACCTATATTTAATGTCACTGACAGGTGCTGTATATGATTTTTTTTTTAATTTTGCATTCCATCTACACTTTTTTTATTTCCTCTGAGATGGTGAAGAACAGTTTGGAACTGTTTTCTTCTACAATTACCTGTTTGATTTGGAAAGCAGGGGTACAGAGAGGGGAGATGCTGGCTGAAACAGAGGAACACATAAGAATGAAATGAACGTCTTTAAACAGAGGTATGGCTTAAGTCTCAGTGATAGACCAAACCTGGTTGTGTCACTGTAGTCTTGCTGACCATGAAAGACAAACTACACTAGATCTTCTGCATGATCTTTTGTGTCAGGTAGAGTCTGTCCCATTGAGTGATCTGAATAAAAGCAGCCTTTAAAAAATGTAAGGTTACAGTGTTATTCTCAAATGATAAATTATAGTGTCAATTATAATTTACTCATGGAGAGAAAAGAGAACATAATTTCAAAAGAATATTACGGGGAAATCTTCCATAACAATCAAGGAAAACACGTATATTATGAATGAGTGCTGGGTGGTATTATTATTATTAAAGTTATTATGGTTATTATTAAGACTGCCAGGCACTATCTGTTCCAATACCGGTTTTTTAATCTGACAGTCTTTTACTGAAAGTGCTAAAATTTGCCATATTAGATAGATATCTCCCTCAGTCTAAATGCTAAGTACAGCCTGAGCTGCATGACCCAACTATATCAGTGAATAAGGATAATGAACAATATTTTTTCCCGGTTCTGCTGATTGGGAAAGTGAAATGCACAGTGCAAATGCTGGTGAAGGGTGGTTCTGCCATGAGGGAAGAGTCGTTGGATGAGGAAGCTGAAAGGTGATGCAAGGAAAGGAGCTGCAGCAAGTTACCTTGACCTGATGTAGCACAGGATACCAGAGAGCTTTCAGCAGGAACAGGCGGAGAGACATAGGGCAGAGAATGAGGAAGGAAACTCCCCAGCAAGCCCAAAGAGTCCCTGTGGCTGGGAACAGGTAGTGTGGAGGGCATGGAAACAAGGGAGAAACAAGCTGGTCTGAATATATTATATTATATTCATTATATACACACTATTTGCTTATTTATTGAAGAGATGTAAGGGTTTTTAAACTTGGCCGGGCAAGGAGCACAGAGGAAGAGCTGGGAAAGAGCTGGGCACAGCTGGGGCTGTTTCTGAGTCCTCCCATTTTTCTGCCCTCCGCAGATAAAAACTAAAGACAAAGTGACCTATTCTTCTGCAGAGCAGCTCTGTGGAAACTGCTGGAGTGCGTTGCTCCTTGCTGACTGTAATACCAGTCCTCAATTAAATGGAATTCCTTTTAACAGCTTACTTANGAAAGCTCTTTAAAAAGTTAGTTAAAATAAAAAAAAAAAAAAAAAAAGGAGGGAGGAGAGGGAAAATTTCGTAGAGTTTCTTTCCCTTCCTTGACACTCAGGTAATGTTTCTCAATCACGGTATGGTCCTTTGTACTCTTATTCTTTTATTCAGCACTCATAAATACCATGGCATCCCCAGCTCTAAAACTGTGCTTCTTGTCAGTAAAGAAAACTAACTGCCCTCCAAAGGAGTCTGACAAACTCCATACACGAATAGAAGAAGAAATAAAGAAATTAAAAAATTAAAATGATGGAAAGCAGGTTGCCTAGTACGAGAGTCAGAGAGGCTGGAGACAGGGAGGGTCAGACAAGGACACAGAGTGGCTCAGAAGAGCAGAGAAATCACAAAGTTGAAAGGCCAGAGCATCAAAGGAAAAGGCAGGCAAAAGAATAACCAGTTATGTGCACGAGTCATCAGAAATGGCATTTGGCAGTCCATGGTCAGCATGGCCAGAAGGTGTATTGGTATGAAAATGATGTCATTCTGCTACTTTCTAAATCTGGTAACAAGAAAATAAACAACTCCTCGTGTCTCATTAAAATCAATGGTACTAAAGAAGGATTAATTATATGAAAGGAAGAGATTTACTAAGGTGGTGTGGTGGGTTGGTCCTGGCTGGGTGCCAGGTGCCCACCAAAACCACCCTAGCACCACCCTGCTCAGCTGGGCAGGGGAGAGAAAATATAATGAAAGGCATGTGGGTCGAGATCAGGGCCGGGAGAGACCACTCACCATATTAAAGTCATGGGCAGACTCAGCTTGGGGCAATTAGCTTAATTTATTACCAATCAAATCAGAGTAGGATAATGAGAAACAAAAAAGAAATCTTAGAACACCTTCCTCCCACCCTTCCTTTCTCAACTTCACTCTCGATTTCTCCACCCCCTGTTTCCCGGTGCTGCAGGGGGACAGGGATAGGGGCTGTGGCCAGCTCATCCCTCATGGTCTCTGCAGCTTCTTCCTCCTCAGGGGGAGGATTCCTCACAGTCTGCCCCTGTTCCAGTGTGGGGTTCCTCCTGTGTGAGACAGTCCTCCATGAACTCCCCCAGTGAGATTCCTTCCCACAGGCTGCAATCCTTCAGGAACAGGCTGCTCCAGGGTAGGTCCCCTGCGGGGTCACAAGTCCTGCCAGCAAACCTGCTCCTGTGTGGGCTCCTTTCTCCACAGGTTCTGCCAGGAGCTGCTCCAGTACAGACTTCCCACAGGGTCACAGCCTCCTTTGGGCATCCACCTGCTCCGGTGTGGGGTCCTCCATGGGCTGCAGGTGGATCTGTGCTCTACCATGGACCTCCCTGGGCTGCAGGTGGATCTGTGCTCCACCATGGACCTCCCTGGGCTGCAGGTGGATCTGTGCTCCACCATGGATCTCCCTGGGCTGCAGGTGGATCTGCGCTGCCCCATGGACCTCCCTGGGCTGCAGGAGGATCTGTGCTCTACCATGGACCTCCCTGGGCTGCAGGTGGATCTGCATTGCCCCATGGACCTCCTTGGGCTGCAGGAGGATCTGTGCTGCCCCATGGACCTCCCTGGGCTGCAGGGGCACAGCTGCCTCACCCCGGGCTGCAGAGGAATTTCAGCTCCAGTGCCCAGAGAATCTCCTGCCTGTCCTTCCTCACTGATACGGATGTCTGCAGAGTTGCTGCACTCACCTGTTCTCATTCCTCTCTCTGACTGAAATTTCCATTGCACAGGGCTTTTTTTTCCCCTCTTCTTAAATCTTGCATCCCAAAAGTGCTCCACTGTTTGCTGGTGGGCTCAGCCTTGGCCAGTGGTGGATCCACCCTGGAGCAGGCTGGCGCTGACTATGCTGGGCATGGGGAAAGCTTCTGCAGCTTCTTACAGAAGCCACCCCTGTACCCCCCACTGCCGAAACCTTGCCGTGCAAACCCAGCACAGGCCTCTCAGTGCCTAACTTGAAGTGGTTTTATTGTCTTAGGCAATTTTGAGTATCTTACCCTACGTGCTCTGTTTCCAAAGCAGAGGGAACCAAGGACAGTCCGCACCCTTTGCAATGGATATCTGAATTGTATTCCCACATTTTCAGGCCCAAATGCCAGTCATACGAGTATTTGTGGCGTTTCAGTTGCCTAGATATTTTAAAATGAAATTATTTTCACAATGGGAATGTAAAGGATTTACACAAAAGCCTTTGAATGGTTCCCTTAGAATCATCTGAGCCTCCTGAACAGAAGTGTACCTTTTTCAAAGTGAAATTTTAGCACAATGGATTTCAGCAGCTGCTCTCAAGCATCTGCGGTGCTTTGTATGGACTCTGCTTGCAGTATTAATGCCTCATTTCCTCTAACTTGACATTCTCTATGTTTGTTGAATAATTGGTGAAAACATACCATCGTTTAAAATGTTTAGCTCTCTATTCTAATGGGAATAGCAGTAAAAAGGGAAGGGCAAAAATATGTCATAATACAGAAAAAGCAGCACAACTGCACCCTTCAGAGAGGCCTTAGAATGAACTATGAAATTCGTGCTGTTGAGAAACTACTTGGCTTCCTTCAGATATTTTTACTGCTTCTTTCTTTTTTTCATGTGGTGGATGTTTGCATGAAAACAAGAGGTCAAGTTCTGCTCTCGAATCAGCATAAATTTGAAATTCAACAGTTACAGTAAACAAATAGCAGTGTAAGCAAAAGAAATCCCACACTGGCTTTCTGAGTGTATTTTATGGCCAATGACCTAGATGCTGGAATGAATTTTTACCCAAACTGCACTGTACTCATAACTCTGGAATTATTGTGCTTCAGCCTGACTTTGAATGGAAGAGATCCTAATTTTTATCTTTTCCTTTCTTTTTTTCTCTCTTTTTTTCACTAAAGATCTAGAGGACATCTCATTGCTTAGCTGATAACCAGTGAGTGTTTTGCCTGGAAGTGTAGAAAATGTGTTCTGGTGCCTCTTCTTGCCCAGAAATTCTGTCCGACAGCAGACAAGTCAGCTCATATACTTGTGCCTCAGTTTCCTCCCCTTGGGAGTGATGCAGACTGGCCTTAAAAAAAAGCTTAGAGGGACATTTAGTGGCATATGAAAAGTGCTTTGTTTGGAAGGGGCTACTTAACTCCAGCAACAGCCAAATAGGTGCAGTCATGTTGCTATCCAAAGCATCAGAGCAAACAATGCAAGTTGGAGCAATGTGCTGTTTCCAGAGTGTGACTTTAAAGAACGTGTTATGAGATGATTATGCTGTTGCCATGGTTACAGATCCATTTAAATAAGTGAATGGACTAAATACTATTATGAAAATTAAGTAAATATTAAGCAGCAGTTTAAAACACGGGTGTGTGGGAGTCAGTGTTTTTATTTTCGTTATTTTAATTGCTCTTAATATTTGTGAAAGTGTCAGGATGAAACAGCTGTCCAAAAAAGGATGTGATGCCTGGTTAGTGCTTGCAAGGCAGATCTCTGATGCTTATAGTCACTTTTCAGAGCCCCAGTACCCTTCACCAGTTCTCTCCCTTTCCTCCTGAACTTATTTAATATGCAATGGAGAATCATACTGTAGGAAGAAAAGAGAATAAAATGTCCTTCAATAGGAATTGTTGTGTCAAACCCAGGATCTTACACAGAGGGTGACAAAAATCTTGCTCTTCACAACTTACACATGAGGATAAGAAGCTCTGCAAGCTCATACAGCCATGGAAACTGTGATGTGGGTGATATTTTATTATCTGTTCCACCATGGAAGCACTTCCAGCCCTGAGTCAGTACAGCCAGACCACATGGCATCTGTCCCCAGCGGCCCCTGTGCTGCTAAGCAAGCACTCCCCAGCCTGGGTGCTGCTTGTTCCTAGTGCAGGTATTCCAGGGCTTCCCAGGCTCCTTGCTGAGTGAGCACGCTCGTTTGCTCCAGGAGGGAGCCAAGGGACAGTTGGCAAACTAATTTGCTCCAGGGTTCACTCCAGGCAGCAAACATGAACTAGATGGTGCCAAAACGGGCTCTTTTAGCCTCGGACAGACTCCTGACACGATGCCAGCAGGTCCCGTGCCCACAAGGGCGAGCACACACCCTGAGGACAGGCTGCAGGGCACGCAATGCATGCTCTTGGCATCGTGCTCTGGAGGCACTGCTCCAGGAGGCTGCAGTACAGATTTCACCTTTTTTTTGTTTTTTTTTTTTCAGATTATCTCACTTTGAAAACACAGAATATTCTAGTTAAGTCTCATGCCCACAGAGCCAGGAATTGCTACCTGGCACAGATGAGTTTGGTGATGTAGATGCAGGAAATTTCAGGAGGAGGTGGAGCTATTGATTATTAGCAAACTTTGAAAGTTTAGTTCGAGTGTTAACTTTTTGTAATCATAGAAGGGGCATGCAATTTATAATGAATACGTTCAAATACATGACAGGTGGCTGTCTGTCAGAAACTTATATGTTCTCTGAGAGTTTGTACCAAAAGACTTGAGCTTTGGGAGAGACTGGGCATATGGTAGTTAGGGAAAAGCTCTTTTTAAAATTGCACTGCCACTATATCTAAATATAATCCTAAAGAGAGAGAGAGAAAAATATCGAAATCCAGGACTGTAATTATGCTTACCAACCTACTTCATTTATCAAAGCACATTAGGAAATGAGCAGAGAATTTAACTCAGGGAACCTGTACCACTTTCAATTATCAGCCCTATAAATTACACAAGCAGTGAAATGCAGTGAGATCAAAGACTCTGAACCATTTGATTTTCTCACACATGAGTGAGTGGCTACTGGGCACGCTGATTACTCACCAGTGCTGAATAACTAGGGCAGTATTGAACCCCACACATGTGGCACCACTGACAAAGGCACAGAAATGAACCAGGGGATACTCTGGAGGTTTGTTCAGCAACAGAAGGCTGGTGTATAGATAAGCAAATGTCTTATGAATGTGCTAATGAGTTTGCCTTCTAACCCCATCAGCTAAAAATGCTGGGGCTAATTTATTTTTCTTTGTCTCTTTAGAATATGTATCACCTCTATAAATTGATATGCAGTCTCCTGAGTGTATTAAGAACAATTTGTAATTTCTGACCTATTCAAGGCATCCTCCAAAATTTGGATTATACCACTATCAGCAGCCTGGTATTGTTTCAGGACATATTTGTTACGGACTAATCAACTTCATGCATACATCATCTATCTGAATAGAGAGGGTAGATGATTTGACAATATTTAGGAAACTAATTTCATAGAAATTATAAAAGAAATGATAGAAAATGCTGTCTTGAGTGATGAGTGTGATCCCAGCCTATTAGCCTTCCTGTTTTCTTCCAACAGGTTTTACTGAGGTGTTGAACAATTCTGCTTTTTTCTGTACACTCCTGAGTAAGTTCTGTGTGTACAGGGGGAAAGGAGGCCGGGAGAAAGGAAGGAGGAAAAAAGTCCATGTGAAGGCTTTGTGTCTCCTGACTCTCTGAAGTGTTTTGACACATACTCCACGTGCTAAATAACCTGTAAATAGTCCCTGCAATAAAGGTGATGCTTCTTCCTGCGCAAGGATGGGCTGTGCACCACCTACCTCCAGTGACCTGGCTGCTGGGGTTCCAGCTGGTGCCAACCCAGCAGCCAAATCCTTCTCCTCCTTCTCCTCCCAGTAATAAGGGCAGTAACTGAGAAATCTCAAGTCCATCTTTAGCTTGTCACAACTGTGCACCATTCCTGATTTATGCTGGACTGTAAACTTGACAAGCCAGCCTTGAGTTTTCACTTCAGACTTCAACCTTGTTTCTCTTTGCCCGTAAAGACGGAGATTTTGCTGGTCACACAGCCAGTTTGTGTGAAAATCTGTGTGTGCCAAACCAAGTTTTTTGCTAAAGAGAATTTCAAGGCAAAGAGCAGAGGAGAAGAGACAGTTCAACTTAATTAATGTCAGAGTTTGTATAATCCACTGAATGTGTAAAGGACTGTATAATTGCTAGGTGTTATTACTAGTCTTGACTGAGTAATTCATGTTGAATTATGTGTTTGCCAAATGTCAACTCTCTGTTTGTGAACTGTCATTGAAAGAGCAGGGGTTTTTTTTTTCCCCCTGTATTTGTTCAAAACTCCTCTCAGAATAGCTTCTGTCAGTAATTCTTAGCCTGCTGCTTATTCATGAGCAATTCATCATAAGTGTCTGATAGCTGCAATTTGAGCTGTTTTGACTGCCCAGTTAGGTATTGGATCTGCTTCCTTTCAGACATTCGATGACTGCAACTTTGAGCTCTGTAGTCTGGATACTCACCCAAGGCAGAATTAAATTTGGGTTCCATCAATACTGGCTAATATATGACTTAGTGTGGAATGCAAGGCTGTTTAAACATTCGTATTATGGTACTGACTAGAAGTCAATCAATTTGAGAATACATTATTTTGGAAGAGATACAAATATTGAGTAAATTATAGTCCCTGTTCCAAACTATTTACAGTATAGACAAAACAACTGATCTCTCTAACATTCTTGACTGCAGGAGAATAAATCGAGTGCCAGTAAGGTGATCTGAAATTGGAAATGGAAATTAAATGTTTTCACAAGAAAGCCTCCAGACCTATTTATCAAATAGCTGCAGATTGCTGTATTTCAGAAAAATGTCTGTACACATGAAATAAACCCTAACCCCTTATGTTAGCTGGACAAAAACACATGGAAATACATTGAACATTTTCTGAAGGAAAGGGAAATTAAGATGTAAATCTGAAATACCAAAGGGATGGGCACTAATTTCTAGAGCATTTGCCTAATCCTATCTCAATGCTGCTTCATGCTGAATGCACCCAATATTTTATCCACTGCTATTGTCTGCAAAGCAAAAGTAGCTGAAAACTGTGAACACTCTAATTTTTAAAATTATTTAACCTCTGAAGTCTCTAAAAATTCAAAAGCAATGCCTCTGTGAAAGTTATATTTATTATTAAATTAAGGTGTTTCTTTTTAAGAAAATAATATAAGTTTGCTACTTGCTGGTGTCTAAGCAACTACCAGACAAGGGTATTATGAGAAATCCAAACGAACTGGATGCACTAGATTCCCTTCACTCCAGTTAAAATGCAGTTGGTGTAATTAAAAAAAAAAATCATAAATTCTCTGCAGGAAAAAAGGAAAAAAGGAAAAGAAACAAAATTAAAGTGAGGGTTAAAATCTCTTTGTCAATGCATTACAGCCTGTCTGTGGAACAGAACAGTTCCATCAGTCTTAGTGCAATTGAGATTGTTTCCACCTAATGTTTTTCAGAATAGTGCACATTCTCCATTATGTTTTAATGAATTGCTCTTTTGAATAATTTCATTTTTCTCTTTCTTGCATTTGAAGTAACAGAACATTTTGGAAAATCGGTGTGCTTACCTATGTCAGACGAGGACACCTTCTGCTCATGTAGAAGGTTCCAGGGAAGGTGGAGAGAATACCCTGGTTTAAGTTATCCCTGAAACTATCATGCATCATCTTTTGTAAGAATACAAGTTCTTCAAATACTGCAGTTCTTTGTACAAAAGTGACACAGAAGGTAAAAAAAACAGGTTTTAATAGGAACAAGGAAAAAGTTAATGCTTTAATTTTACTGGGAAAGATTATTTGCAAGAGCAGCTGTTTGAATGGAAGAATGGGAAGGAGTTTGTGTGATGGCAGAACTTTCAGGCTGTGGGGGAACTCCACGTTTCTGAGTGCATTTTACTCATAAGTAGTGGAATATAAAGATTCCTGGAGTACTTGTGAACCTAAAAAAGATATAGACAGGATTGAAACAAATTCTAACTTGGACCTAATCTTGCACTCTTGGAAATAAGTGGCAAAACACCTCCTGACTTCAGTGGAAATAAAACCAGGAACCACTGAAAACACATATTGATCCACATTCTACCCTGCTGGATAGCTCATTTTATTCCCTTTGAATTTGAATGTAGAGAAGGCATTTGTAAGTATTATGCCATCTTCTTGGAAAAATGAATAGATCTTTCATTTTCAAAACCCATTTGTCTTTAAGTATCTGAAGTTTCAAGAAAGTGAAATAATATAAAATACCAAACCAAAAGAGTTCGTGGCCTTATTCTGTCATGATTTATATCCAGTGCATATTATTTGTCTTTGCTGGGGTTGCCCAGACATATGTAAGGATAATTACAGGGGAAAGAATCTAATTGTACAGTACAGAGCTGGTTTAAGCTGACAGATAACAGGTTGCTATGTATAAAACATGTGCATACATAGAGTAACAACATGTTAAATATCTCATTACATCTTGATAGATAGATAGTGTTGGGAGGATGTAAATTAGAGTACCAATTATTCTGTTGCAGTGGTAATGAAGCATTAGAGTCTTTATTCACATGCATCTCTATTTGTGCAGCTCACAATGACTCTCCTCAGGGAAGCACATTGAATGGTTTGATGTTGACCTCCAAGCTATTGCTCCCACTTCCAAAATTTTGTGTGCTAAAGATGCATCTGTGTGAGAGGGAAAGAAAAACAGAACAGCACAGAGCAAGTAGAATATTTTAGAGTGAAGGGTAACTGGGGAAGAGGGGACTTGAGGCAAAGGAAAACAAGCTATGGGACATGACATAAAGAACAGTGTCTGAGACAGGAGAAATGCCACAGAGAGCCAGGGAGTTGTCATCATATGCAACATCAGTCTCAAACACTGATCCATTGCTCTCTTTAAAAAGGTTTCCTTATGCATCTGCATTCCACAGTTATTTGTCAGTCCAACAAATACACGAACAAAGATGAAATGTCAGCAAATATATCAAGCTCTTCTTCTGTATGTTGTGGTTTCCCAAAGTGCCAGTCCAGCCTACCAGCTCCCCGGTCTGCAAGATGGAGCTTCTTTCAGATCCTGTAGGAGCAGATCCTGCCAGTAGCAGGGAAGGGCTTGCACTGTGGCAAAAGCATGTTCAGGTTGGACAGAAGGACCAGATTCGTTCATTCTAGAATTTCCTTTGCAAGCTGGCTGTTTTTCCCCAGATTTTAAAGCTTTTCTTTTACCTCTTATCTAAAGAGCTATTAAATCGTGCCAAGCAATCCTCCCTCACGTTGCAATAAATAGCTCAGACAACTCTTTGGTAAAGCAGAAAATAATTTACACCCTCGGAGACATCAGGAGGCACAGAGTCACGGGCAACAAAGCTGGAATGCCGTGTCCATTCTCAGATCCCCAGGATAAGAAAGTCATTGGCAAAGTGACACGGGTTCAGTGTTCACTAACATGGGTTCAGACTGCCTCAGTGGATCAGGGCTGGAGGCCCTGCCTTGCAGGGAGAGGCTGGGAGCTTGGAGAAGAGATGGATCCAGGGATTCCTCAGCACCTACCCACCCCTGTGGGGAAGAAGACATCAAGAAAATGAAATCACAGTGGTGTGAGTGAAAGAGACAGCAGGATTAAACTGAAACGTGAAAGGATCACACTAGCTGTGAGGAAAATCTTCTACTCCATGAGGAAGAAAGGAAGCAGAGTAACTTTCTAGGTTGTATAGATGGAGAATTCATGTCTAAATTACACCGAGCTGCACAAGTTCAAGGACCCAGAAATGACCTTCTTTTCTGAACAGGAGCAGAGATTAGGGAGAGTGTGAGGTGCCCTCCAATGGGGTTTCTGCAGGAATTGATTTCCATTCCAGACAGACTTTGTGTATCTCCTCCAAACCCAATTCCTTTGCAGCCCACCCACTGCTTACAGAACAGGAGGAATCCAGCTCTCTCTTGGCCATAATTCTGTAGGTGAAATGCAAAATTTTCAAGCCCAGCTTTAATATATGCAGAGGACATTTCGGAAGGATGAAAGTCTGATCTGTTATTGTGGAACCCACCGTCACATAGAACAGGAAGAGGTAGGAGAGGATTCTCAGATATGTGGTGAATTCTGGCATTGATAAGGAAGCCAACACTTTGAAAGTCTCTGTAGGATATGCGGAGAATTTCAACGAAACTGAGGAAATAACAGGGATTTCAGGGAAAGTAGGACATTCACATTCCTGCCTCACTTTTTCAACTCTTTTGAAAATCAGACCTGGAGAGTATATCAATCAAGTATTAAAGAGATGAGCACTGGGAAAGGAGATATGCATCCTGGATGCATCTCTTTTTCTTTAAATAACATTTTAAACCCAAACATATTCAATGTTTAAAATAACTCCGGCAATATTCAGGAATTACACCATGAAATTATAGCAATACAATTTGACACCAATTGGTGTCTCAGGGGTTTTTTATGAAATTCAAAGAAGGAAGGTTATAATAAACAGCAAGGTACAATGGAGTATAATATTACACATACATTGCACGTTTGCTCCCTTAAACTTGTGGGGTTTCATATTCTTTAACATCATTTTATCTATAATTATCAAATAGGAGACTTCAAAGAGATCAGTGTATTACAGTGGATTTGTCTGCTCTTCTTTGGTTATTAAAAGACAGGAAATAAGGGGAAATCATGGACAGATCATTAAATGCAATAACAAAGCATTGGAAAAGATAAAGGGGAGACATCTGTTTCATGCAGGATTTATATTTAGTGCTGAACAGTGGGGATTTTTCCCCTGTAGTTCTGCAGATCAGGTCATTGGAGGCGGAAGAGATTAGAGGAACATTTGCAGTGGGGTACAGTATTATTTAGGTTTGAAACTGATGAATTGTGAAACACTGATGAAAATGGAGAGTGCTACAAATCACTGCAGTTGAACCCTTTTAGATCATAGTGAGCTGCTGACAATTGGAAAGAAACTGGCTACTCTCTAGAAATATATTGCTGCAGTTTGGCTTGAAAGCTCTTTTTGTGAGTCACTCCATCTCTTCTGTAAATAGTCATTATTAGAATGGTTTGAACCATTGTTGGTTCTGGCAACACTGAACTTTGTGAAAGACTTCGTTTGAAATCAAAACTTTTTTTGCCAATTGGGATCATTTAAAAAAAAAAAAAAAGAAAAGAAAAGAAAAGAAAAAAAATATATATAAAGATTCCTTTATGTGTTAATGTTTTACAAATTGAGACTTAATTTAATTAAAAGCTAGCATGGTCTTGCGTAGGCTTGTGGACCAAACCAGAATACTCAGTGCTATGGGGTTTATTTCAGAGTAGGGTGCTCCGGAGTAGTTTCATCTCTGGCTAGGAACAAACCAGAAAACATTCTTAAATATTTAATCCACAATCAGTCAGTCCCATGTGTAATCTTGTGCCTTTTGCCAGGACCAGGCTGTTGGAGGAGGTGTATCCACTGAGGTGTGTGTTTGCTGCGGTTGGTCCGTACGGAGAGGGCAGCGGCCTCTCTGGGACATCACTTGTTCCCCCTGCAGAAAGCATCCCTACAGCTGCTGTCTTCCTGCCTCAGCTTGCCCCGTGAGACTGTCAGCCAAGAGAACAGGGCACCCTTCCCCAGGCAGAGAGGTTGGTATGGACACAGAGAGATGTCATGGTTGTCACTGTATGTGGGGAAAATCAGAGGACAACGCACCTGGCAATAGCATGCAAGCAGGAAGCAATATTTTATACCCTATGATCAGCACACTGAAGCTGATGTAATTGAGGAATAAGTTTCTAGATCACCACCACTCTTCAGTCATTATGTCCATTAAAATTTGCCATTTATCTTAGCTTTATTTTGATGAATGATTTAATGTGTATTTGGTAAAACTGGCTTTCATCTGCTCATTGACTACATGGATTTTACAAGGAGCTTCTGGATCTTCTACATTTACTAACATCTTCTTCAGTAATGCAAACATCCAACTTTTTGCAGTCATATTGGTGACTTAAATGCTAATAAGATTGATGTTGGCAAGGTTATAAGAAAGAAAATATATAGGGAGCTCAGAAGTGATTGCATCTGTTTAAAATCACACATCTATAATGGGATATTTGGACAAATTGGAAACTGTGATTAATCTATTTACGTTTTAGGAGTTTTCTGGTTTACAAGAGATTTTGAAATAACCTATAGTAGCCATATGACATAGAAAAACCACTTTGCCAGTGTGACATTTCAAAGACTTTGATTTCCTTTCTGTAACTAAATTACCTACAATTAATTTATATAAGCTTCTGCAGAAAAAATATTCAGCTTTCCACCAGGCTGAGCCTTCACTTGGTCTGAGCTGCTACAGATTTTCAAGCTTTACAAAAACAACTGGTAAGCAAACCACTCTAAGCTCCCAATCCTTGACAGTAATTTTCCTTGCAACTTCAAGATTTTTCATCAAGTGGCAGAGGCAATGTCTAGACTGGGGTATTAGAGAGATACCTGCTGGACAGAAAATACAACAGCTACTTATTGTTAGAAATTCTGCTAGTGAAAAGGAGAAGGAACCTGTTGTTAGAAGCCAGTAGTCACAAACTGTTCATACAGGCCCATAAAAGCAAAGCAGGGGGTGACCTTGGGAATGTGGTGACAGAAGGAAAGGTCCACAGTACAGTGACCCCACAGGACAGTGGCGTTTGCCTCAGACCATCAAGAGGTCCTCTGCTCACAATTTGAAAGGAGCAATATATTAAGGATGATTCCAAAAACTGCCAAACGATTCGGCCAACATCCAGGCATGAATCTAGATTCTGCTTACTTTAATGGATAAGAAGCTCTTGAGTTGCAGCGGCGGATATTGGGAATGTTCTGGATACATAAACTGTATATTTGCTGTGTCTTTACGTCTTGTCTGGACATCTGGCAGCAGCTGTGGGCAGAGAGCACAGCCCCTCGCTGAGAGCTGCTGGGTCTCTCCCTTCCATCCCAGGTACCTGTCAGATGGACTTTGCAGGCTGAGTGGATACAGGACTGAGATTCACAAGGTGAGAGGCTAATAGGTGCACACGGGAATGAATTCTTTAACTGAGGAGAGTACACAGTGTTGCTCTCCAAATACTGTGACTTTCTCCTTCAGCCACTGCAGAACCCCCTGATTTCTACAAGGTTTCTGACAGAGGAAACAGCTACAGCGTTGTTAGTTCAGGGCTTGCTGTGCGGTGTGAGCTGCATCACAGAACCGCTCGTTACGGATGCGAATTAGCTGGTGTTGTGTTAACTAGCATTATGGAGCAATCTAATGCTAATTAAAATTGCTTGTCGCTGTTCTACAGTATTAAATTTTAATTGGAGTGCATAGATCTCTCTCTTGGCTAGTGCAAAATTAAATAATTAAATAATATCCTGGTTTGATTCCAGATGCTCGCTGCCATCTCACTGTGTTTTCAATAACTTCAGCAAGCTTCGAAACATACCTAAAACCAACCCTATAATGAAATTTAAAGATAATTGTATTTATTCTAAATGAATTCCTCTCTTGTGTTCTTTGCATTTTAAGCTTGCTTTTGTAATCTATCCTGTTCAATTATTTCTGAGGTCCTAATCAGGGCTACCTATCTCCTGTGATGTATTGAATCACCCAGGAAGTTGTCCATTTGTTTAACAATTAACCAAGCTCATTTCTACTTCTGGCAATAAACATTTAGGACCTTTGAACTGATATTTGCCTCTGAGCTTTTAAAAATTTACATCTGTAAAACAAATAAGTTAGCTACTAGAAAATTCCCATTTCTTGCAGGTATCTAGGGGAAAAAGTGAAGAAACTGCTTTTTTTCACAGGTGTTGCAAAACAACCAAGGTATTGCTTAGCCTTTAAAGACTTGTCATTCCAAATCTGCTCGAAAAATGAAATAATGTTTTATTTAAAATGAAGGATTTATCAACAAACACATGGAAATTCACTGAAAGCTTCCAACTGTGGCAACTTGGCAAAGCAACACATTTTGGCATTTTATTCTCTCTGTACATATGTTTCACTCACTTAAATGTCATTGAGAATTAGGATGCACATTCATCAAGAGAAGTCTACCACTTTAGGACCAGATTTGTCATCCTTTATCTAACAAGCAGTCTCACTGAAGTTGGTGGGTGTAATCCTGATTCTGAAATAGTTAAGAGCAGTCAGTGAGCACACATTTGCACCAGGAGCTGTGGGCTTCTATCACACACTGCTTCCCAAGGAAAGTGTTGAAGGGCAGTAATCTGATACTGTGGCTCCATCTTGATTTCTGGGGTTTATTTACCCAAATTCCTTCAGAGTTTCACTTGGACAGTCCTGTCTCTCTCTCCTTTGTTCCTTTAGCCGAAGTAGTTTATGCTGTCACCTCTGAGAACCCACTGATAGCTGGGGCTTATTTTCCACTATGAGAGGTAAAAAATGAAAGCCACAGACTTCTGGTTTTTTTTTTTTTTTTTTCATTTCCTGGAACATTTATAGCATTTTAATTAACCCCAAACCAGAAATCTTGCAACTGTGCCTGTGTTTTGCTCCTGAAAAAACAAAAACAGTTTGGCATGATACTGAAAACACTAAAATAATCATGGAATTTATCTGCTTAAGAAGGAATTTTGCCAACTTTTTTTCATGAATAGGGATACTTCAGCTCCCCATATTTGAATAGGGGGGTTTGTTTTAAGGCAGGCAGTATAAAACAGGCTCTCCACTTGATGCCAGCTCTGTTAGCACACGTTACCCAGCAGCACACAGGCTGTCAGCAGCTACTGCTTTGTTCTGCACCAGTCCTTTAAGCCATATGAAACAGGGACACAGTGGGAGAAACTCGCATTTAGGAACTGTTTAAATAAAGAAATAGGGTGTTTTCTGTCTTTCACTCAGTGGTAAACAAAAATAAGTCTGGATGTGACTCATACAGATATTGGGTCCTATTCTTGGTTGCTGCCAATGAATGTGAATGTAACACGCTGTTTAAAAGTCTCTTAGAAAAACTTGATATTCCAGCCAAAGAGCATCAGTTTATATTTGTCAGTCTCCTCTGCATCTTTATAATGAAAAGTTCTTATAAATCTGTCCTAGTACTTTTTATTATGGCAGATAACTCAAGAGTATAAAACAGAGTTAACGAGAAATTTTACAGGCACACTTTTTAATACAAAGAAATACTCCAATTTTTTTGGTGTGAGCTGTTCATTCGTTTTATTACAGCGAGTTAATAAATGCTTCATTTTCCCCTCTCTGCTGAAAAGAGGTAATTGGAAATGACATCACCATTTGCCATTGGATTATCAAGAAGCAGGAAATTAACAGTTACTAATTGCATGAAGCCGTGTCAGGGGTGGTTTAGGTTGGATACTGGGAAAAGGTTCTTCACCCAGAGGCTGGCTGGGCACTGAAACAGGCTCCCCAGGCAAATGGTCACAGCATCAAACGTGCCAGAGTTCAGGAAGGGTTTGGACAACACTCTCAGGCTCATGGTGTGATTCTTGGGATGTCCTGGATAGGGCCAGGGGCTGGACTCGATGATCCTTGTGCATCCATTCCCAGTGAGGATATTCATGATTCTGCAATAGTGCAAACGAAATCACATTACTCTAGTCAGTGGACCTTTCAGCTGACCTAACTGCTAGAAAATACTGAGTGCCTTTTTTTAATTTCTGGTACTTCCAGGGAAGGTAGACATGAGAAACCAAGATGCTAGGAATCTGGCTGATTTTGGTACTGCAATGTCCACGTTGCATGAGGGTAGCCTGAATACTGGGACTGCAGCTTGTTCTCTAACCCCAGAGGAGCTCTGGTGAGAACCAAGAGGAGGGACTCCACATAATGACTCCATGGGAGCTCAGCATTTCACAAAAATGTGTGGGAAAATATTCCCACGGGACGATAAATTGGGACGTGTTGATTTCTAAAATGATAGTGTTGATGGAACTTTTTCTGAATTGACAGAAACCACTCTGACTTTAAGCTCCTTGTCCTTCAGATGGTACCGTAAGGTAGTATGTGACCTTTTAGGATATTTATGATGTGAACTGAACTGCCTTTAAAATTATAATCCTTCAACTGTCAGTACATCCTTGCAAAGTTCAGTAGATTCATAAATAATGGAGGTTAATATTTTACTACAAGACTTATGTAAATTATAAAGGCAGATATATATTGGCTGGAAATAAAAACACAATACTTTTTTTCCATTAGTATTACTTCAGGTTCAGATGTGAAAATATTGCCAGAGTCATATCCAGAATAAAATTTGTACTCCTGATTCTAGTAGCTTATCTTTTTCTTTCAAGAGAGTTCATTCTTGCATTTTCCAGTGTGCTGGTTTAGTCCTCTTGGCACTTACCCAAATTCAAAAGTAAAATAAAGCCTTGATGCTGCAGTAACATTTCCAGCCTCCTCTTTATCTCCATTGTATTGCAAATATTTATCCTTTGCTCTCATGCAGCCTCCCACTCAGAAGAGTCTGCCAATCTTTTTAAAAGCTTAGGTCAGGAGATTCTTCTCAGCACAGCAAAGCTTTCTTGGAAACACAGGAAAGGTCACACAACAATAAGAGTAGCATCAACATTTTGGCTACAGGCCTTCATACCTAAATGGTTATGACTTCTACTGGTATAATCATTGGTTCAGTAATAAATGCTTATGGCGAGGGCTGTAATTTAACTTTCCAAAACCAGTGGTGATTTTCCTGGGGGAGCTTTGTCTTGTGGAGGATGCAAACGCTGCTTTTTTGCATTAATTAGCGAGCTTTTATTAACATGCTGGTTTTATCCTTTCCAGAGCTGGAAGCTGAGGTCCAGTAAGATTAAGAATCCCTGTCAAATAAAGGATTTGGTTATGCAGAAATAAAGCTCTGTAACTCCTGAGCACCTCCCCTTCCTAAACTGTGTTGCACACACGAGTTGCCAGTGTGCTGCATGGAAAACATGAGGTATTTTGTAATAGCATTTAGAACAACTACCATGCAAAACACCAGCAGCGTCTTGTAAACCAACACATTTGAAAAGCCACAAGCTGGTTCCAAGCAGCAAGAAAAGAGCAGATCAGTCTTGCCCCTGGGAGGTGCTGGGAAGTAGACTCTTCTCTTTCCTTTCAAGAACTACCTTTGCTTTATTTTTCTGAAGCACTGACTGAAGGGAAGGGGCAATTTTGGCGCACTTTTCTGGTTATACTGTGGATTTTCAAGGGAAGCTTTGCCCCCACAGCTGCTCCTCTGCAGTTCAGGAAGAAAGAGAGAGGAGAGGGAGGCAGTTATCTCTGTCAGCAGATTCCTCCTATTGTGTGACAGAAGACAGAGAGAAAACACCAGTGATTTGGGTCAGGGTTAGGATTAGGTTATTTTAGGTTTATTTAGAGATGTCTGGTGCACCTGGTGCAGCAAACACCTCCTCCCTTCAGCCTCGGTTCATGTTCTCTGCTGCGAGGGAGAAGGCTACACACGGGTGTTGACCAGTCAGAGGTGGACAAGCTGTGCTCATCCATCCCCAGCCTTGCCCACAACACCCACTCCTCTGTCCCTTTACTCGGGAGGGAGCAGGATTTATCTGGGATTTACCCTAGACACATGGGGCTTTAGCTTTTCACCTTAAAACACTCACCATTGGTAGTTTTTTTCTAAGCATAGAGTAGTCTGAGCATCACCCAAAAACATTTTATATGCAATGACTTCATTCCTCAGCTACATTCCCAGGCTCTCCCCATATCAGATATTTGTAAAAAGCAGTAATTTCCTATGATAGACTCAACCAAGAGCAATCTAGAAACTTCTCCAGGCTTTAAATATTCAATTTTATCCACTGTAAAAATGTCCTCTCCTTTTGACCACTCACGCTATTCAGACAGGGGCAAAATTTCCTGCTTGAAGATTCTCCAGGAACTGTCATACCTTCTTACTCTCCAAAGTTTGACTAGTGAATAATAAACCTAGATAATTCTGTAATGTTTTAAAATACAACAGTAAAACCATCAGGTTTGTGCTTTTCTGCAGGGAAAATCCATCTCAGTCTCATGGCTCACATTTGAGAAGACTTATTATTCAAAGTAGTACATTAAAAAAAACCCTGTAATGTTAATTATATATCCATAAGGAACACAAGCAAAAAAAAGTGAGGAATACAAAATATTATGAGTCTTTATTCCAAGTAGAGGAGAATGCTTTTCTTTCTTTTTATTAAAGTTTTTGCTTCCTCATTTACATACCTGCTCACTGCTTAGGACAGCAAAGCAGAAAACCTCTTCGGTGCAACCAAATTTAAAAAAGCTCTTGGCCTTCCATTAATGCAGAATTATTGGATGTATTTCTTATTAGCACAGTTTGTAAGAACTGTGCCACACCAGAGATTTCTATTTGCTGTCTTTGCTGTCTTCTAGCAGTTCAGACAGGAGCATCTATTTTTGCTCCAATTTTTTGGGATGTTTCTGACACATTTCTTGCTCACTCCCTCTGAAAATCCAGCCTTATGGATACCTCTGCATTGCCGTGGTTAGCGCTCCAGAAATGCTGTCAAAGCCAGAACTGGCACCAGTCTACAGGAGACAAGCTCTAAAGCACTCCCAGGGCCAGCTCTGGAGAGGATTCCCTACAATTATTAGGGAAAGCCTTGGCATATGGAGGACTCTTCAGCAGCATCCAAAACACAAAGCAGTCACACGCAGTGTGAAAGAGTTTGGGACCTCAGGGTGTCCCACCTACCCTCTGAACTCTGCTCTCTCTTTGTAAAACAGCCCTAATGGCACCTGCCACAAAGACAGATAAGATTCCTGAGTCCTGGGAAAGGCAAATTTCTAGGCAAGCCTCCCACATTCACTTTGACCGGATGAATACAGAGCCAGGCAGTGCCACAAGTTCAAACCATTCCACAATTTAGCCTGTAAGTTCATGGCACAATTTTTCTGTACACTTTGTGTAATGCTGGCAGCCTCCACTGAGTTTTGGGAGAGTTAATGTTTGTAACGGTCTTTGGAGCTTTAGAAACTTAAAGAGCTTTTGGGAGGGGGGCAAAAAGTGAACTTTCTTTACTCTTTGCAGAAGGAACTGAAAGTCCTCACTCCCTTTTTGAAGGGTGTCTGGATGGATGCATCTCTTGAAGCAGATGTACTGGAACTAACATGTAGTGACTGACTGACATTAAACCCCTGACTCTTCAGTGTTAGTTAGCCTAGATTGCCTAAACCTTTGATTTCACCTAACTCCAGGCATAATTCCATTAATTCTGCAAGGTTTTGGTTTGCTTTTAAAAATTATTAGTGATTTTTTTATTTGTCCTTCTGGTGTGGCCACAGAGTGTTATATTTACAAGTTCATTGTATGACAAAAAGATTTGCTGGTCTGTCTCATCTCAGACTTACTTCCAGTGGATTCTGGGGGCTTTTTTCTTTTCAGCTTCACTTTCTTTTCAGTTTTGTCATCATAAGTTTTCCTATTTGGTTCACCAAACTCTTTGCACCTACAGCTTAAACTCAGGCAGAGGCATTACGAAAAGATCCTTAGTGTGAACAACTTAAAATGTGTGAGCTTCTAGGAGTTAAATCAAAATCTTACACTTATTGTACTCGTTTTTCAGATCTAAAAGGCATGAGCATCTGTTAGTTTCTCAGGTTTTGGCAAGGGTAGCTTTAGGTATACATGAAGGACAAAAAATAACCAAATATTAAAAATAATATGAACTGTATGTGGAGAGTTTTCTCAATTTCTTGAACAATTCTATTTTTGCTGGCAGCTAAAACAAGGCAGAGAGATTCCTATCTCTTGCTGCTATGCTTTAGCACAACAAGGAGAGCCCATTTCTTTTATTCTTCATTACATCCATTCTGCTTCATTTTCAGATGCTGTTGGACTGTCATAAAGCTCTGGTGCAAACAGCAGCATTGAGGTGGCACTGAACACATCTTACACAGACCCTGCCCTGCATGGCCCTAATCACTCCTCAATAACTGACTTGTGTTTCGTATCATTTCCTGTGAACTAATCCAAGGGGAGAAGTTTAATATGGTCACTGTCCAACCCATTCCAGCTCCAGAACACATATCAGTTCATAGGTGGCAATTATAGAGGTTTAGATGTACAGCTTTTCATCTTTGCTATTTGCAATCCCACATGGTTTATCAAAAACTCCCTTGCAAAGTGAAATATCGGGTTCAAAAGTTGCTTTGATGTGAAGACAAAAGCCCTGATTCTTCCTTTGGACTAAAGGAAGTCTGTTGAAGACTGTATTGGAATTTCACACCTTTTTTCTACCAATTAGTTTTACTTAGTGTCACAGTTTCAAACATGCTCCCAAGCAAACAGTAGAAACAATCAAAGAAACAACTGCCACAGTACTTCCCTCAAGAAATTACTTCCGTCTAGAAATAACCCTGTTAGTTTGCATTAATTTGCTTCAATTATTTAGTCTTAAACCCACATATTTAAATATAATTATCTGCTGAAAACCTCTCAGTACAATCAACAGTAGTCACCGAGAGCTGCTTTTTTTTTCTTTTTTTTTTCTTTTTTTTCTTTTTTTTTTCCCAATGAATAGGTTACAGAAATTGTCATTTCAAGAGAAGGCAAAGACGACTAACGTAATTTCAATCATTTCATATTAGGCAAAAATTCTTCACCCTGCACAAGCGCATGTAAAAAGGAAACTGTTTGGTTTCTCTGCAGACTGGCGGATCCTCTGATAACATCCAGAAGAGCAGAGTTGGATGCAGGGCAGACCCTCTGATAGCATCCAGAGGAGCCGAGTTGGGTGCAGGGTGGACCCTCTGATAACATCCAGAAGAGCAGAGTTAGGTGCAGGGCAGACCCTCTGATAACATCCAGAAGAGCAGAGTTAGGTGCAGGGCAGACCCTCTGATAACATCCAGAAGAGCAGAGTTAGGTGCAGGGCGGACCCTCTGATAACATCCAGAAGAGCAGAGTTAGGTGCAGGGCGGACCCTCTGATAACATCCAGAAGAGCAGAGTTAGGTGCAGGGCGGACCCTCTGATAACATCCAGAAGAGCAGAGTTAGGTGCAGGGCGGACCCTCTGATAACATCCAGAAGAGCAGAGTTAGGTGCAGGGCGGACCCTCTGATAACATCCAGAAGAGCAGAGTTAGGTGCAGGGCGGACCCTCTGATAACATCCAGAAGAGCAGAGTTAGGTGCAGGGCGGACCCTCTGATAACATCCAGAAGAGCAGAGTTAGGTGCAGGGCGGACCCTCTGATAACATCCAGAAGAGCAGAGTTAGGTGCAGGGCGGACCCTCTGATAACATCCAGAAGAGCAGAGTTAGGTGCAGGGCGGACCCTCTGATAACATCCAGAAGAGCAGAGTTAGGTGCAGGGCGGACCCTCTGATAACATCCAGAGCAGCAGAGTTGGGTGCAGGGCGGACCCTCTGATAACATCCAGAGCAGCAGAGTTAGGTGCAGGGCGGACCCTCTGATGACATCCAGAAGAGCAGAGTTAGGTGCAGGGCAGACCCTCTGATAACATCCAGAAGAGCAGAGTTAGGTGCAGGGCAGACCCTCTGATAGCATCCAGAAGAGCAGAGTTAGGTGCAGGGCAGACCCTCTGATAGCATCCAGAAGAGCAGAGTTGGGTGCAGGGTCTGCTCCTGCTGTGCCACGATCGCACAAGACCGGAGCGCTAAGTGGGCAGAGTGGTCTCACACCAGAGCTCCAAGGCCTTGACCTGCTCACTGCTCCCCATTACCCTGTCACCCCTGAAAGGAGCAGGGACTCTGCCCCAGGGCCACCCAGCCACCACTCCACGGCCACAGCTCCCAGCCCAGGAGCCTGCAGGGGCTGGCAGAGCAGCTCAAGGGCTGACCTAACACCTTTCCTTTAAAAAGCGAGGCTTTGCTGTGCTACCCTCACACTTTGATTTCCCCCCTGCTCAGCACGCTCACCTTACAGACCTGACCTGCCAAGTATCTCTCCCTTCTAGAATTATTCTATTTATTCTATTATTATATATATTATATATATATTACATATATATATTACATTCTATATATATCATTCTATTTATTAGAATAGTATTTCTGTAATTAGAAGGAAATAAAACGATAGGAAGGAAAGAAAAGCAGGCAGAAACTCAAAAAAAAAAAAATCTTATAAAAAGAAGCAGGACCTTTCACTAGAGTGTAAGAATCACATATGCAAATTAAATTGCTCAGCACGTGTACCCACAGGCACCATCTGGGGACACTGACTTGCTAATAATTTGTAAGTGAAAGGAGATAATTCTGCACAAAGACTGGAGAACACAGACTGGGGGTGGAGGGGTGTTTGGGAGTTTTTGGTTGGCATGTAACCAATTCTTTTGGATCTTCCCTTTGACTCAGAAAGACAGAGATCATTCAAGATGCTCCTACAGAGTCCCATAAAGCCTAGAACCTGCTCTATAAAATTGGGGGATATTCCAACAGTGCCTCTTTAAGCTAAACCAGAAAAAAAAAGAAATTTACTTATTAGAAAAACAAGTTCCATGCATATTCAAAGGCAAAGAAGTGGCTACAAAGCTTGAACACCAGCTTTCTTCTTTGCAGACCAAGTACCACCCACATTCTGTGAACACAGATATTCTGAATGACTGAAAGCTACAGTCAAAGCAAATCTACCACTACAAAACCAGATGAGAGTCCTGGCTGGAGTGCATTCAGAAATCCAAAGTTTCCTCTCAGGATGCCCATACATTTAATTGAATACAATGCTATTATTTTCATTTCAAGTTGAAATTTGGTTTGTGGTTTTATGTGGTGTTTTGTTTTGTTTTGTTATGGAGTTATTTTTGCTGTTGTTTTTGGGTTTGGGGTTGTTTTTTTTCTCTCCATTCCAAAAAGGAACAGGACACTTTTGTTTTTGTAAAATCATCAGCAAACCAGAATAGGCCGTGAAAAAAATTCAGAGAGACTCTTCAGTTTCAGTAATTTAGTGCCATCCACATCCATCGTCAGATGTAACTGTTAAAGTTGCTGTGCATCTTCAGACAAACAGATGTTTTGGAGTAGCTGAGAATGCTATTTGCTTTTAGTTGAATAAAAACCAAAAATAAGGGAGAGAAAGATTTCTACCTGAAGTCTCATGGTGTATTTCCCAAACTGTTAAGAAGCAAAAGCAAATCTGAGCTCAAAATCACTGTTATCTACATACTCACACACTCTTAAAACCAAAGAAAATACAGCAAATAAATGGAAAAAATAATGACAGCTACAAGCAGCTCAAGTTTAAACCCCAGTGTGCCACTGGCAGCACCTAGATTGTACGATAGGCTTATCTTGTTCTGCATTTCTGTTTTTGAAATTGGGATCCAACCTCTTAACACCCACCTGTACAAGAATGTTTGAGCCATGTATTTAAAAGAGAAACTGCAAACAGTGTTTGAAAACTGGAAGGCAGATCATTAGGAGACCACAGCATAATCTAATTCTCAGTGTCATTATCAACACCATCCTCCAAAATGTCTACACATAGTAAAAATTCCTGTATGACAGCTATGTGGAAAAGACATTGTGGCAGTGAAAAATGAGTAAACATTTTTATGGATACCAGTAATGTTCCATCCCCAGTGTCTGGTACATGTTAAGCAGCAGCCTGTCTCAGGAAACAACCATTATAAAGGCTCGTTGTGTAATTAAGGCTAAATTGAGATCAAATGACTGGTACCATTTCACTTTTTCTTTTTGCTGAGCTATATGAGAGCTTATAAATATTCAGTCCTGATAAAACACCTGAATGAAAGAGATAGCTAAGAGTGTGCCACATCTCAGATAACAAAAAAGTCTCGTTATGGCATGCCTGAGCATTTTGTTTTGCTGACAACTCAGAGCATCTATTGCAAAATCCAGAAAGAACAGGAGTAAATTGTATGAATACTTACAACGGAATTACTTGAATTTTCTATGTGTCTTGGAAAACCACTTATTGTTGCTGTCAAGCTGAGCAGGAGAGTGCATGGTTCCAGTGGCCAAGTAGAAAAATGGGTTTTTCTTTGACACAAAATAAAACTGGACTGTTTTACAGTTCTGTATTTCTCTGAAGATAAGTACCTGAATTACAGTCCAGCAGTGGTCTAGGAGTATAAGCTGCAGTGTTTCACAAACAAGTTTAGCCTTCTAGCAAGAGAGTTACATCTATAAGCAGGTTGCCCAGACTGGTTAGGCTCGTTATGTTGACACAGCCTATTACTTTCTGCTGAGGGAAATTCACTATTTCAGAGGGCCAGAAAAATTATATAGCACCGAGTGCCATCAGCCTGAAATGGCCCTTGTTTTCTGGTCACCAAAAATGACTTTTTAAAGCATCTTTAACTTGAAAGAGAAAGAAGTTTTAATATTTAATTTGGACAGGTGTTTAAAAATGATGTAAGAGCCACCAGTACCTCATGTTAGTACATCAGTTAACATTATTACCTCCACCTTGCATCTGAGGCCTTGAGTAGAAAAGAGAGACTTGGTTGTGATTCATGGGCTGGAATCTTTGCTGTGATTAATTTTTTTTTTTTTAATGATGAATTGTCACAATTCAGCCCATCCCTAATATTAATGTTTTGTTGGATGAAGTGCCTTGGTGCTCCTATAATCTGACCACAGTACATGCCTTGATTAGAGAAGGCCCTGCATTGAAAGATCCATAATCTTGTGTTGCATCGAGTGACTTGGATCTGCAAATTCAGTGTACAGGGAGATTTCAATATGGCTAGAAAATCAATCAGACTTTTTGCTTCCGGATGCTAACTGCAGCAGCTAAAATTTACTCTAAACTCTACCAAACATGCTCACCAGGCCTTTTTTTGCTCTCTGTAATGCCTAAGACATTTGCAATACAGCCAGTCCTCAAAGCTGTAGCCTTGTAAACAGAAGAAACAGAAAATGACAGAGGACATCACATGGGCAACTGCTGGATTCTGGAAAGAGTGAATGGAAAACAGAGGAGGAAAAATGTATTTAAACTTAATTAAAAGTCATTTGCACTTCTAAGTCAAGAATTTGAAAGTCAATTCATCTGTCACTCACCTGCAAATCTTGGGGATTTTTCTCTTCTGAACCAGTAGATAACATTTTACTTTCAGGATAACACTGAAAAATGGAGACATTAAAGCATAAGCTGACAGAAATGAGTCGGTAGTTACACAATTACATTTGACCACCCATGGCAATGTGACAGAAGTTTAAAAAAAAAAAAAAAAAAAAGAGACTTGGAGAAGCAGAACACAGTCTTTCAAAACATCTTAAAACGTAAAAGGTTTTAAATTATACAGGGCTGTGCACCCCTAAAGCTCATGCTGGGCTTCAGCCAGTCACAAGGATGTCTCATGTCACACATTTTCTTTGTAAAGAAACTGCAGCACAAGTGCAGCCCCAGCCCTTGCAGTGATCCTGTGTCACCAGCGCCCGGGCTGCTTCCCCTGCACGTACCAATAAAACCAGATTAAAGGCCCTGCCCAGGTGGGGACAGGAACCAGCCTTCGGTTCAGCAAGCTAAAAAAGAAAGGAGCTAAAGTTTTTCAGCTGTCACACTCCCAGACTCCTCAGTAACAACCCTCATCTGCCCAAATGATTATGGCAGAGAGGAAATCACTGCTCAGTACCCAGAGGGCTGCTAAGTCTTCTCCGGGGAGTTGTCAGGAATAGCCATGTTTACAGCAGAAAATCAAACTCCAAAGATATTCCAGCAGGAAGAAAGTCTTTCAGACTGGACAGTCGTTGGGTAGGGTTAGCAGAGATGCTAAACCTCCAGTTTTAAAGGCTGCCGAGCCCCTCAGTTATTCTGGCTGACAGACACAGGGGAATTAGAAAGGTATCGGGCTATCAAGCCAACCTAGGGCTGCACTTCTGTTTGCTCTGCTTGTTTACCTGCTTTTAGTAGTCTGGATGATATCCTGGCATTAAATCTTGCTCAATAAATGCAAATGTGTGTGTTTGCATGGTTCTGAGGGAGGAGTTGCTCTGACCTACCACCTTTACCTCGTATTTTGAGTGCAAAGTGCAGTGAGGTGAAACAGGCAAACCCAGGTTACCCCAACTCCATGAGGGAAGCAAATCCGAATAAAGCCAAATACGCAGAGACTTTTGAAGGCTCTGTGTTTGCAGAAATATGACAGACATGATAGCACCTCTGCCAAAACGCTCAGGGCCAACGTGAGGGCTGGCACATACAAACCTTGGGTGTTAGGGATATTTCCTCTCTGGCAAACAGAAGCTGGAGCAACAAGCAGAGGTGTTCTTTGCTGCTCTGGCTTTGAGCAAGTCCAAACAAAACTCCCAATTTGTCAAACAGAGTGCAGAAAGTGAAACCACACTGTAGTTTGGTGCTTCTCCAGTGAAGTACTTGCTATTTTCACTGTATTTTTTTATATCATAGGAATCCAGTACGTGGAGTTCCAGTGTGGAACTCACACAACCACAGGGAGCAACAGCAGCTTCCCAGAGCTGTTTGCTGAGGGTTGGCCGAAGTGTTGGACGTGAACAACTGGGTGAAATCTCTGGTTTTCCTGGGAAGCAAGAGCTCGCTTGGTTGGCATTAATCCTGATTAAAAGGCTCGGAGGGGCTACGTGCCAGTGACAAAGCTGGTGACAGCCACACGTGGGTTTACATAACCAGGCTGTTCCGTTTTGCACACAATGGCTCACTGTACAGTGGGCTACGAGGGAAAGGCCATGGGAACACAAGATGGGAAAAAACAAGGAGGCCCAGCTAAGGGGCACAGGTTCTGTATATCGTTACTTAGTGGTATTTCACTTTTCAGTATCAGGCACGGGCGGCTGAGAGGCAGAAGGAGCTGGCAGAGCAATGCAACAATCAGCTCACCTGTGGCAGAGACAGCTGGGGGTGTTGCTCTTGTTTGTGGCAAATGCTAGCAATGGATGATGGAAAAAAACATTATCCATGAGGAACCAATGGCAGTAGAAGATGTTCCATGTGTGAAATGGATGTTACAACAGTTTGAAGTGAACAGCTAGGAGTTTGAGGAAAAGGCAAAAATACCCAAACGTGTACAACAGGACTTTGAGTTTGACTTTCAAAGGAGCAAGAATTCTTTGTCTTATGTATTAGCATACAGTTTTCCAAATTGTTTTGGTGTTTGTTTTCCTATTCAGTGTGGAGTAAGAGCCTTCAATTATCATAGTAAACCTTTTTAAGGCCTCAAAAGCACAGGGCTTCCACAGTGCACCAAGGGCAAAATGCATCTGCCAAACTTTCTATTTTTGCCTCTTTTAAGCTATTTTAATACCACTTCATTTGGGAAAGAAAACAGAGTCCCTTTTACTGTTAATAATACACTATTCTGGTCTTTTGATCCTTATGTTTTGCTTTCTAATTACCTAAATGTCATGCATGCCTAATAAATTGGATAAAGGGTATTGATTACGCCTCTGGTTTTTGTAGTTAAAACATAGAGTCAATTAATCTGCATTGTATATTTAGGAAGATAATCAGTTATTAAAATTGAAAAGAGGCAGGCAAAATTAAACTGAAGAGTATTTCAGCAGATGAGTCCCTCTCTAGTAGATATTCACAAGATTTTCCCAGGGTTGTGTTTCAAAACAGCGAGCACTGGGAATCACTGGAGACCTTGAGGAGGTGCTGGGTCAATGTTTTATCAGTTCTTGCAAATCGGGCTTGGTTTATCAAGCTTTGTCGGATTTTTACCAGTTACTTTAAAAAGAACAGACCAAAAAACCAAACCAAAACAAAACAAAAAAAAAAAACCAACACAAAACAAGAAAACCCTCTGAACAACCCACAGAACAACGAAAAAGCTCAACACTTGGAGCTGTGGATGTGAAAGTATATATATGCTTAGTTTTCTTAAATGCAGTCGGAGCTAGAGCAAGGGGAGGGGGACATCTAGGAAGTCATAATGTTTTACCACGGCCTTTGCTCTCTGAGCACCGCATGACTGCGATAGCGTGCAGAGAGTCACCCCAGCCGAGAGTCGTGGGCTCAGCCGCCGGGGTTCCAGCCGCCCCAGCGAGTGCAGCGCCCGGGGCCGAGATCCCAGCCGGGTCTCCTCCTCGCCCCGGGGCAAAGGTGCAGCTGGGGTGGGGAGATCGGGGCTTGAAACGCGCCAGGATCTGGGCTGGCGCTGCTGGGAGCTCGGGACAGCCCCAGCTCGGCCGGGACAGAGGGAAGAGGACGGGGATGTGCCCGGGCTGCTCCCGCAAGGACAGAGTGCCCCAGCTGAGCTGAGTACGTGAACCCCGCGTTAAACGAGGCTAATGCTTTCCTATCCCAGGGAGGGAGAGCGAAGATAAACATATTAAAGATGCTCACTTACTGCAGCGCTGGCGGCTACATAAGCCAGCGTTGGGTGCATAGATTAAATGCCAAAAAGCCCTCCAGCAATGATTAGTCTGCGGCTGCACTGACTGCTGCTTCAGCTGCGATGGCAATCACCTCCCTCCGACCGCGCACCACCCCTCGCCTGCTCTTCAGCTGCTTCTCAGATTCTGCTCAGCTATTGCTGAGATATTTCTATTTCTCAGCTATTGCTTCGGAGGAGCTGGACAGTGAGCTCCTCAATGTGTTCCTACAGCGCACACACAGTGGGGCCCCGTCCCTGGCGGAGACCCCCGGGCGCTAGCAGGGTACAAACGCCACTGCTAATTGCATCCTCGTGGAGGGTTCAAGGCTCTCGCCGGAGGAAATGTGATGGCAGGCAAAGAACGACAAAGATTTTGGGCTTGTTTTCTGCCTTTCTCTTCAACTTTTTCTTAATGGCAGCATTTGCTTCTTCATTGAGGAATATGACTGTTAGTGCACCACTGCATTTTTGGTTTTCTTTTCACTCTCATGTTTTTCTGATTCTCTAAAATAATCTGAAGGAACCTGAAAATCTTTAATCTCGGTAAGAAAAAAGTTATAATTTCAAGTATAATTTAAAGTATGTACTTTCAGAGAGAAGCGGCATTTTTAACTTTCAGCCTGGGTCAGTTAGGAGAACACACAACAAAATATTTGCATTTTTCTCATCTTTAATATATACAACGATTCTGAGAGAAATCATCCTTCTGGTCTTAAGGATTTCTAAAATGCTACGAGGTACTAGAAGAGAAAATTTTTTCCCCCAGACTAGTTTAAAAACGGTAATATTTTTTCTCCAGTTAAGGGACTATGTCTAGAATCCCTTTAAATATTAGCAAATTTTACAGGCCAGAAGGATTGCATTTTCTAATTGAAAGCAAATGAAAAACAGCAGTAAAGGTCATTTTTTTTCTTCAGGTTTTATTTAAGCAAATAGGTAAAAGGGAAGCTGAAACTGTGAATTTTTTTTTTTTTCAAACTTGCTTTTCAGTTTCCTGACTCAAACATAAATGCACAGCGAGTTCTGCTCCCATTAATATGAAATTCTGTGTGAGGATTCAGTTTCCCCCAGGAGGAACTGAATCCAGAGCCAGGATGGACACAGTAGCCCCAGTTCCACAGAGGAAAACCACTGGACATCACATGTTGGAGGGGACCTCTGGAAGTCCTCTGTTCCCACCTCCCTCTCAAAGCAGGGTCAGCTTTGAAAGTTGGTCAGGAAGCAGCAAAATTGCACAGGATGGAGAATCCACAGCGTCACCAGGCCCCGAATTCCCTCCTTCATCATCCTCCTGGAGCACTCTCCATACATGAGAAAATCTAAAAGCACTGGTTATTTGGTTTCGTGGCATAATTTTTATCTAGGCAGTCCATGGGTGTGCAAAATCAGTATAAGCAACAATTTCAGCAGACAAAGAAAGGTTTGGTGAGTAGATGGTGAGTAATTTCTTTTGTCTTATCAGTAGTGGGGGGGAAGGAAAAAGGGAAGGAAAAAGGGAAGGAAAAAGGGAAGGGAAGGAGAAAATCCCAACCACATCCATTCAAGAACTATTCTTTATCATTTATTTCTGGGATCAGTCTTTTTCTAACTCGCCCAAAATAACTTGGTTTTAATCAGTGTTGCAATCACATTTCCATTGTAAATATGAATGGGAATGCTGAAGGGTGAGAGTCAGTAAGGCCTGAAGGGTTGTGCCTTGGGCTCAGGCATCAGAACAGCTGTATCCCATTCCTGCCTCTCCTGCCTACTGCGTGTGTGAAGTACACCCAAGCTGTTTCATCTCCTCAAGCTTTTTACCATCTCTTTTTTCCAGGGCCTGAGTCTGCAGAAAACATAGAGAAGACTTGCAAGATTGGCGACTTCATTGAAAACTCTCTCCAGGGGGTATTTTCTCTCTCCACGGTTCTCCACACCTCCAACTTTACCATGAATGTCACTGAACTTCTCAAGGCTATCCCCTAAAATTAGTAATTAAAGACAAAATTGAAGGGTTCAAAACTGATACTTCAAAAACTCAGTTTCATTTCATTAATGCTCCCTGCACCCCTTCTACTTCAATTAGGAATTTTGTCATAGATGCTAAAGTTCATTAATTATCGTATTTCGGGGTTTCGGCAGGCAGTTTAAAAATAATCCCATAGCCTTTGGAGCTTTGGTTTCAGAGGATTCATTCAGTGTACTCTGAGTATACTGTTGTATAACTACTGTGCTTGTTTGTCTGACAACAACAACAACAAGATGTTAAAATCAGATTTTTTCCTTCGTTCTTTTTCTGTTTAAATGCATTTTCATCGTCACTCTGTTGTGAAGCCAGGCAGACAAAGACAAAAACATTGCCAGTTGCAAAATCCAGATGTCATGGAAACTTAAGTAGCCATTTAAGTTGCTTTGTGATAAACATACATAGATTAAAATCAAGATACTGAAAATTATTATTCTGTTGTTCACCTAACTTATGTGCCAAAGATATATGCAAGAGAAAAAATGGTGCTTCCTACACGTGTAGGCATAATGTAAAAAGTTGGAGGAAAAGAAAACATAGCAAATACAACAGAAGATGCATTTTGCTCTTTTGAGAATAAACAATTACAGAAAATTCCAGGCTGCTCCTAGAAAAACACGGCTGACATTCCTCTAGCAGTGTTACGTAGTGGATTACATCTCCCATGACCAGTCTGGCTGGAGTTTGCTGTTATTAATTTCTATCTATAGATTGCAGATAATACATTCTAAGAAGAAAATTTAACAAAGGAGGTCATGATATTTAGGATTATGAAAAGAAGGAGGAAAGCATAGGTAAAGGTAGGAGGTGAAAGCAAAACCAAATTGCAGAACTGCATTTTTTGTTGCTGGAGATTTCTTTGGTTTGGTTTGGTTTGGAGGTTTTTTGTTTAAAAATGGAATACAGATATTTTGTCCAAGTTCAGTACACAGAGATCCCCACGAGAACCGTTGTTGCTGTTCTGCCAGAATATCAGATCTCTCTCTGCAGCTCTTCTTCCTCCTCCCCGGCAGCCCCTGTGATCTATGATTCATCCTCCGGGGAGAAACTGTGGAAAGAGTAGAGCAAGCCTCGGTAACTAGACTACACCAGAGAAGAGATGCCATGTCAGCAATACATCGAGGAAAACCACCCTCAGCTAACTCACACAGCTCTAAAGAAAGAGCATTGCCAGGAGGTGGGAAGATGCAGTAGGTGTTCTGCCTTCCAGCAAGTCTCCAGGATACCTGGCAGGCAGAGAAGGAGGCCCTGGCTTTTCAGAGCTTGTGACACAGCCCTGGCCTCGGCCTCTCTCTACAAGGGTTTAAGGGCATCTCTAAAAGTTTTAATTCCCATGTTCCTTATCACAAAAGTCACAATCTGGCCATTAAATCAAAACTTAAGTCACACATTTCCTCCCATCAGGGCTTCTAAGCCGTCTTTATTCCCTCAGCCAAACAAGAGTGTGATGAATGGAGATATTGTGGCATGGGAATAGAGGCTGGAATCTGCCTGATGTTAGGCAGATATGAGAATCTAGCGTCCTTTTGGAAGTACCACCCTTGCTTATCCCTTAGGATTAAGAGAGTCATCTTTGGGGGAAGGGGCTGCTCCACTTAGTTGACTGAAGTTTTGGAATGCAAAACCTCACAAATAAAAAAATCATATAAACCAGGATTAATTCAATTATCATGAATTTATGAAATTCCATTTTGAAGAGCATGTCAGAGGATGTCATAGGAGTATATTTAACCCACCACATCCTTATCTGGAACAGGTCTTGGGTTAATAGAAGCAGGCTGAGTGTCTGGCTCATGATACTACATCATATTGCAGTTTTCATTCCAAAGAATTGCCAATTACTTTACAAATGATCCACACAGCCTGCCCAACCACTTTAAAGCAATTGCTGGTAGGGACAAGCTCAAGCAACATAAAGAGCTGTCAGAGGATATGTAGCTGGTGGAAAACTGAAGCTGTGTCTGGAGTGACCAAGGTTCAGTTTGCTAGTCTGTGCCACTAAAAAGTGGCAATCACTGCAGGGTGTGATCCACTGAACAACGCAGAGGTGGCCAGAGAAAACGATGATTGTAATTTTGTAAGTTCCTTCTGTGTATACCTAAACAGGAGACATCTCCACCCCAAAATTACTACAAGGTGCATTACTTGGTTTCCAAGGTCTCATCTGAAAAGAAAACCTGGTGAGTAAATTGTAAGAGATTCACTGTCTGTATTCCAGAATAGTGTAAGGCTCAGTGGATCTCACAAGACTGAAAGCATTTGGGTATTCTAAATGTGATGCTTAAAAGACTAAACCATCCCCTCTGGGAACTGAGTTAATGTTTCGATTCCATTTCACTTTAAAAACATCTTACTGGCATGACAAGCGAGAGGCACGTTGCCAGAGCCTGAGGAAGGTATTCCAAGTGTTTGTCAGGGGTGGATAATGCACTACACTGCTGGTTTTTCATGTTTCAACACCACAAGGAAGCGCACTGTTCCAAACCTACTCCAGAGCCACTGGAGACCAGAGAAGCAGTTCCCCAGCCCCTCGGTGTGTGATGGATGCTCTAAGGTGGCTGGGAGGTGGCTGCAGTGAGATACAGGACCCCTGAGGCTGGGAAAACTGGAAGGTAAGGCTGAGGAGTTCAGGAAACAGGATATCCACTCTAGAGCTGTAAAAGACCATGAAGGAGAAACTGCCTTGGATTAAATCAGCTGCTGGTTTTCTGAAGGGGAAGAAACAACTCAGAGACTGAAGCACTGTTGTAATAGTGGAGATTTCTTTGAAATCCATCTGTTGCTGCTCAGGGGAAAAACCAGAGTGCTGCATTCTCCGAGAGCAAATCAGGTTGTTTTCTGAGAGAGGGAGGAAAGGGGGGGCTGGGTTTCAAAGTTTTTTCCCGCTGAACAGAATGAGTGATGGCTCCTGTGTCTCACCTACTCTTGGTGGCCAAAGGGGTTTGTTTCTCCAGACGATCAGTGCAGGACTGGAACACGGATATTGCTCTCCGATGCCTGCAGCGACCACCACATTTTCTGAAAATACCAATTACAACTCCCTAGTTAAAATTAGATATATGCTAATTCGTCCTTTAAGAATTAGCAGCTCCATGCAAATTGGAAACAGATGTCTGCGTCTTCAGTCAGTGCTAGTTAGTTTATGCACTTATTCTTCACACAACCTGTTTTACCATCTCCGCAGAGCCACAGCCTCCTGAAGCACAGCTCCACCACTGATCACAGGGCAGGCAGCACTAGTGCCTTACACACACCTCTTCTGTGCTAGACAGCTCTGTAGCTTGCCAGTGATCATTTCTGGCATTTTATTACTGTTTTCTTTAGTGAGGTGCCAAACTCTGATGATTTGAAATTCCGGGCCTGAAGCCAATCCTCTGGGCTTTTTGAAATTCGCTTGTAACCAGTGTAAACCTCGGGCCACTACTGTGGACAGGTGACAAATTCTCCCTCTTGGCTGTAAGCAGCCCTCAGTGTATGTGCTGTTAGTACAGCGCGTGCATGTAAATGGAACTGCTGGCAGCGAGGAGAAACACTGACACTGCTTGCAAACGCTTGATGGTGTGGGGTCAGTGAGGCAGGCAGAACCAGCTTTCTCTGAGTTGCTTCATCACTGAAAGCCCACAGCCCACACACTTTTAACTCTTCTTTTAAGTGCTGCGTTGGTTTTAAGTAACACGTTGGAAGTGGCTTTACAAAGATCCTTGCTGAACAGTATCTGCAGTGCTGCTTCATTACCGTCCATAATGCCCCAGTGAATCTCAGCACCTGCAGAAAAATGACAACAATTCCCCTTTGTAGAGTGTCTGCTGCAAGGGGAAAAAGTAAGCCTAGTGGAAATATAAATAATAGATTCTAATACTCACAGCTGTTCATAAATAAGAATATATATACAAAAACAGTCTAGTGGAACAGGCACATTTCTCTCCAAGACTGACTCACTGGATGATTTTGAAGGAAACACTTTGTCACCTCTTGGCTCAGTTTCCAAATATGAAATATAAACTGATACAATTCTTACCACTCAATGTAAATACAATGCTTTGAGAACATGAATACAAATCGATGTATAAATGTTAATACATTATTTTCTAGCTAAATCCACATTCTGCAAATACAAACAGAGAGCGAAGATGGATTTTTGCTTTTTGCACATCTGTGCCACTAGTGGAAGTTTTGCAAGCCAGATTAGGTCCTTGGGGACATAAGTGCATTCCTACTGCTCACAGAGTGTTTGTACAGTTGCAAAGTGGCTTAAACTACTAAGCAATTCAGCTCATGGGTGTGCAAAAAATAACAGCCGTCATCTTACCCTGTTAGATGCACAGCTTCTTCAGCGCTAAGCAAAGAGAAAATTGCACCCAAAATATGAGAAATCAGGAGATAAATGATTCATAAAACACAGGAAGAGCTCACAGCCGTATAGGGATGGGAAGAGACCAGTTCTGCCTGGAGAAGCTATTGGCTTCCACCAGCAGAATATTTCTGCTAATTCTACTTGTTAAGAAATTGTTCTCAAAATAGCAAGAGGCTTCACTTAATTAAATGTTAGCAGGTCCTTGCATAATTTATATTTCATTTTGGTCAAAAGTCATCTGAGAACCCCCGAATACTGTGGCAGGGCTGCGTGCTAAATTCTCTCTTCATTTTTGTGGCTGCAGTTCCACTGAGGTCTACAGAATAGTGTGTGATGATTAGGTCTTGTTAAATCTATTTAACATAGAAGATGAAACATTGGAAAGCTGAATAACTTGCCCAAGGTCAGTGACACAACGGGGAGCTGAATTACCAGAAAATGACGAGTTCTATTTGCTTGCTGAATTCACTGGACTCATTGAAAATTTAATTTCTGCTCTGCTGACTCACGGGTAGCCACATAGGTGTGGCTGCAGTACAGGGCATAAAACATCTTTCTAGGGACGCTGCTGAATCACGTCTTCTTGTCTGGGCCTATTCTGCGTGTAAATTCAAAAAGGATTGCCAGGTCTGGCCATGGAGATAGCAGCTGTTCAAACTGAAATATGATGCTGCTCCTGCTGCCATGAAGCACTACAGTTTTTCTATTAGTTAATAAACAGATATTCTCCTCTAAGGTTAACCACAAAAATGTCTTTCACTTAAAGAACAATACTTTCCAATAAAGATAGAAAAACAAAGTTAGAGGTGTATATTTACACATGATCTATTAAAACAAATAATTTGGAAGTTTTAATGCACTTCTTAATTTTGAAGTGTACAGCTTTTAAAATATTTTTAGAGTCTGTATGACTCAGGAGAATAGTAACAGCGTCCATGTACTTATTTTTTTTTTTATTTCCTAGTATTCCCATTCAGCCTGGGGTCATGCTCTGGCCAAGAGTTAGACAGCAAAAGACTTGGCATCAGCTCTCACTGAGACTTTTACACATGCTTGTACCCAGTGACTAGTCCTATCAAAGCCTGCAGGAACTCTCATGTTTTCAAAATTTAAGCATATGTTAAACCTCTAAAAGATCAGGGGCTACATCAGCACTGGTTACTGCTGACTAAATACAGGAAACACAAAAGTATTGGAAGTAATCTGGCATTTAGAAACAACTTTGTGACAGAAATCAGACTATATTTTTGTAGTGCTGTATCCCCTTATAAATAACTGTTACCTATATCTATATCTATATCTATCTATAAGTGAGTGAAATACATTGCTGCCAAACAAATGATCCATTCACACCCACGCTGATAAGAAGGTGTAACTAATATTGCACTAGTTACATGATTTTCTATCCACACTTTAACAACACTTGAGCTTTTTGTCATGGCACCGACATTAAATGTTCAAATTAAGATGAATATCTTTGAGACCTAATCTTTTTTATTCTTTACAGGAAGTCTGTTGGCAAACATTATGGAAGGCTTATGGCAATTTCTGCTTTGAAATTTCTGTTGAATCTTATCAGCATTTTGGATAGAGATTTTCTGCTAAAGGTTTGGAGTATGGGATAGACAATGGCTTGCTGAGGCTTTTTGTCTACAGGATAGATTTGATCAGGTTAGAATGAACCTGGGCCCTCTGGGGAACTCCTGTAATTTTTACTTTTGGATCTATACCTTCCGAACATAGTGCAGGGAAGTTGATGAGGACAGTATTGATGAGGTGAATATTGCAACCTCTGTAAGAACACGAGAGCGTTTTGTCTGATACCACTACTTCAGAGTGCAACACGTCTCTGAAAAGAGACTGGGGTCCCAGGAGGAGTCTTGACTGAGAGGGGGTTGCCACACTGTCTCCTAGGCCTGCAGAAAGCATCTGGTTGTCCTGCAGAGGAAGGAAGAAGAGAGTGACTGCTTTCAGCACTGCAGAGCAGCAGCCTTTCCCACATGAATCTCACCTCACTTGAGAGCAAAATGGCATTTCCTACAAACTTGGTAAAGGTCATTCTTTGCAAAGCTGCACTCTTTTCAAAGATGACCTAAACGTGAAAAAAAAATCGAAACACTTACTGAAAGGATGAACATCACAGCAAAACCAAAATATGAACATATACTTAAATGGTTGGCAGTTGTATGGTTTTTTAATTTCTGTGGTTACTTAGCATTTTGGAGCAAATGTAGTCATGAGAACAGTACAGCCCGTCACTAAATGTCAGAGTAAACACTACTTGTAACCCCCAAAGAAAAGTCTTTATACTAATAATACACTCACAAAATCCAATGCTATCAGATAATAAAAAAGAGAATTCCATAAGAACTTTCTATTTTTATATTTCATGAATCAGAAAGGTCACAAGCCCAGTTAAAAAAAAAACATGCCTTGCAGGCATGAAGGGTAAAATGCTGAAGATGAGATGTAGTTTATTAGAAAATATTGTACACTGCATGTCACAGGAATGTATTCTTAACATAATAAAGCAAATCCAGGAGAGATTTGCCACCTGTCTTTACCCTCTTACCTCACCTTTAGATGTTCACTCATCCATTTCTTACTGGGCAATTTTAAAAGCATCTCGCTGTCACTTCCATGCCATTCTCCTGATCTTCCATGCTGAGCTGATCCATTTACTGAACTTGAAGGAGCAGAACTACCTGCCCTAAGTTACTGAGTACATGTAACCAGCAGGAGACAGGCAGAGAAGAACAGTGGGATTTTAAAGACGGAGGGGAAGAGGTCTGAAGGTAGTACAGAACTGAAAGGAGAATGTTTGACAAGCTTCTGACATCTAGTAAATTTAAAAGAAAGTTAATAAATAGAGGGCAAAAAGGGAAAAAAAGCATTTGTGGATAGAGAAGGTCATTGGGCAGAACATTAAGTTTTGAACATGTTAGTGCCAAGTAGAAAAAGGAACTGGAGACAACAGGCATTAGTAGAGATCTGAGGAGAAGTACAAAGAGTGGAGTTGAAGTAATAATAGCTGTGCATTAAAGGTCAAATCCTACAGACTACTTAGAGTTTGGTTCTTTCATTTATAATTGCTTAACATTGATGTAACTCTGCTGACTGAACTACAGCAACCTTCATCATTTGACTGATTGCGTTGGGTGTTTCTTAATAAAGCAAATCATTCCTATTTCAAACCATCAGACCTACTGATACTCTGAATTGGATTTTAGTCATAAACAGGAATCCAGGAAGTGCAAAAGAGCATTTATTAAAAAAACCTAAAAATAAGAAAAAAAATTTAAAAGAAGAAGAAAGGTATTTAGGATAAAAGATATTGGACATCTATTTATCTTGGCTGCTCTGACTACACAGAGAGAGAGAGAGGGTTGAATCCCTTCCTGCATTCCTATAAGTTTTTATCCATTCCTGTTCATATGTGGACAGAGCATGTAAGTTCTAATTCCCTCTTAAGTATAATGACTGACTTTCAGTGGAGTAAAATTTCAGTAGCTCTACTGGATCAAGGAGGTGATCTGACTTCAGTTATTACACAGCAGGAGATTGTAGCCTATCGAATATGAAAAAAAAAAGTGGAAAATTACCAGCCTAATAAGTGGCCAAGCAACAGAACCAGACATTATTGTTATGTAATATGTAATATGTTTGGCTTTAATGCTCACCGGTTTCTATTCTAAGTTTACAGAGCTAAGGTGAAATTATCCCAGGCTTTTGACAAGAAAGGTCCTGCATCACTATAATCTTTTGTGATTTTCACGCCAGTCAGCAGCTTTCTCACCAGGACTCCACCAGGCCCCCTTCAGTCTTTCCTTTCTTAGCTGCCTAACAAGAGCTGAGCTCATTTAACATCTGTCACAAACACCATGCTTACACTCCTCAGTGCAGTGGAAACAGACCCCAGTTAGCTTCTTTACAGGGCAAATTACTCTGCGCAGAGCTCACCAGCAGATGCTGCTTCGGGCACCCCACCTGATCTGATAGAAGCATCTCGAGCATCTCAGCTTGGTACTGCGCGGCGAGGTGGAGACACATTATCACTCGCTTAACAGCTTACGCCACTTCCATTATCTTAAAATGGGGTTGTTTTGCTTCCTTACAGGAGTGCCACAGGGATAAAGTCAGGCACACTACTGGAGTGCTCAGCACGGTGAAAGAAGCCGTGCAGAGCTCCAGCACATCCCTCTGTGCGCGGTGCAGGCTGAGCCAGCCCCTCCCTGCATGCTCCTCTGGCCTCCCCAAGCCCTGTCTGGATTCCTCCCTTCCTTCCAAGCGCCAGCCAAGCAGTGGATCCAGCATGGGGAAACCAGGGAAAGAAGGATTACTCCCTATCCCCAGTCAGATTAGCAGCCATTCAAGCATCGAGTTTTAGAGGAATATGCTAAGTAAGAAAAGAAAGAAATTGCAAGGTGGTGAGAGGGCAAGAATGGAGAGGAGCTTAATTAAATTAACTGAGGGAATATTTACACTTCCCATTTCTGAGATTTGCAATTCTGTAGAATAATATCCCAGAGGAAGTAATGAAAACCTCATCACTGAGCCATTTTAAATGAGTTGGAATAGCTCTACAGTGAACAACACTGTGGGGGCTGTGGACTGGCTTATGGATCCTCTCTCTCTCTTTATAACTAATGAAGCACACTCCCCTTAAATCTCCATAGCATGAACTATGGGATAATCCATATCAACTCATGAATGTATTTAACTTTTAAAACCTGAATAGATACCTATCCAAACAAATTGGTAAGATTGCCAACAGGATTAATGGACTGCTGTTTGTCACACTTCTGTTTCTTGCAATCATACAATATCAATGTTAATTTAAAACTTACTCCTGAAAGTATTTCTGTGGATTCCCTGTGCCCACACGTATCTGTGGAAAGTTTTCCCCATAACTTTGCATGGTGCTAAATATTTCTTCCCTTGTCAAACCCTAGGAAGCTTCAGGTAAAACAAGACCTTTTAGGGGTCAAGAGCCTTTGTGTTCTCTTACTGTGCATCTTAGCATAGGCATTTCTAGGTTAAAAACTGAATATTTTGCAGGATTTGAGTTGGCACTGCACAGCCCCAGGGACAGAGCCCATCTTGTGCATATACCAAAGGGATGCTCTGCAGAAGTGGTGAGAACAGCCACATCAGAGGTCACCATTTCCATTTAATAATTACCTAAATTGCCTCTAATACCTGGTGCTGCCGTTGTGGAGCAGCTTTTGCAAGAGTTTGTTCTCCCATCTATGTAGCAGCTGAGATGAGTAACAAGGTCTAAATATGTAGGCTTTGCTAAGTACACAGTCTTACTCACCTCGGACTGGTTAATTCTGTTGCTTCTGTGCAGAATGAATTCCTTTTGAATTCATTTCCTACTATGATAATTTCACTTTATTCCCAAGTATCTTGGTTCTTTAGCAGAAAAAGCATTGAAATTGAAACGAGAAAAAAGGGTGTTGAGGATTTCAGTAGGAGCAAGACAGTAGTTACTGGACCCACTGAAGTTTTCCCTACTATTTCTATTAGAGACAATATTATGCCTCACTTTCTATTGGAAAATTATGTTTAAAGTTTCCATGAAAAACATCTGCTGCATTCCACCCCAGCACTGGCAGTCGTTCAGAGATAGATTAAATCACTCATTCCATATATGCCAGTAAATTTAGCCTCCCTTCTGCTAAAGTTGTTATTGACCATGGACTCGTTTTGTAAAAGTCAATTTCTAACTTTTTCCAATTTGACTACTCTATATAAGTAAATAGTTCTTTTCTCTCTCTATCATTTGCACCTTGAATGCCAAGGTTGCTTTCAGACACACAGTGCTTTGGAAAATCAGGCCACCAGACTTTCCCAAACATAACAGAACATCTATTTTAATCTTGGCTTGTGATGATGATGCAGACAGCATGGTTCAGAACTTTTTGTTTTATCACAAAGGTCTTATTATAACATGGGCAAAGGTAATCAGGATCCCAGCTGATTACTTTTTGTATTTTCTATTTTGAACTGTAGGGACAGCTCATTAAATCAGGGTTGCAAAACAACAGGCACCAGCCATTCCCCAAGCAATGGGGCACATTTGTGCAGCTCACAAAGCAGTAGTCTTTTACATATTTGAATGCTTTGGATAAAAGTGACTATCTTAAAATTAAATATTCATTTTGCAAGCAGGTTTCATTATTGCCCTGTCGCAATAGGATAAACTGAGTGTTAAAGATCTCTAGCAGAGATGACATTGCTGAATGTCATTAGAAACAGAACAAAAACCCCCCCTGAGGCCTGTGGTTTCCTTCCTCTAGACACCAGAAAAAGGATTTCAAGGGGCATTCAAGAAGTTAAGCACCTAAGTCTGAATGACACTGTCTGCACTGTGGGGTAGTTATGCTTGGTGGCATGTTTCACACTCCTGGCCCACCAGTGACCTTGAAATTTTCCAATGTTTAAAAGCACATCAAGTTCTTGAACCAAAGGAATTGATCCACTTTGTGTTTTGACTGCGTCAGGATTCTGAATTTCCTACAATGTTGGTTTTCCTGCTGACCCATTTTGAACTTCCAAGACACACATTAGTGTTTGAAAATGTTTATAATGCCCAATTTTGCTTTGTACAATAACTACCATTATTTCACAAAGACCTGCCTTTACTTTAGTGTAGAAAAATCAGCTGCAGAAGGTTACATGGATCATAACTCATAAATTATTAGCATCTCTAGGCACAGTTTGCATTTGCCAATTTTTACACTGCGGAAATTGCCCCTTAGATGTAGTTTACAGGCCTCCTACTGGTACTTAAAGATTCTTATGTTTGAGAAACAGAATGATTACTTCTTTCTTATGATAATTCACCGAGTTTTTATAGGTTTTTATACAGAATATATATACTAATCTGTAAGGCTGTAATTCTTTTGTTGTACCCAGTTGAAGCAGAGGACTGTGAAATAAAATATATATTTACAGCCTTTATTACAGTAAAACCTTGTCTAAACTTCAAGAAATAGGGTATCTATACCTGTTATGATTTAAAAAACAGTGTGAATGAGGCCAAAAATGTCTTTCTGAAACTACTAGGAAACTTCCTGAGAGTCATCAACAAACATGTCCTATAAACAACGTCACGTGTGAAGAGAAAGTAACCAGACTTGGATGTGCTGTGGATGGAAAAGGGACCTGACTGAAAGTGCAATCCTTATGCCTTTCTTTTGCTTCTGATGGAAAAAGTAGCTGAGTAAAGTTTAAAAAAAAATAAAGAAAAACAACAAAAACAAAACCAAAAACAAAAACAAAAAGAAAAAAACCCAACAAAACAAAACCAGAAAAATCTGATTAGAACAAAACTGCAGCCCACAGTCCAAGGGCTTTCAGTCCCCAGAAATGAAAGTAATGAAAAGCAGGATGTGAACACTCACTGTGTCAGGCTTTGGGGAAATAATAGCTGCGTTTCAAATTAGAAGGCTTCGCAGCGCCTGTTGGAGAGTGCACAGCAGCAGCCCACATAGCTCTGCCCTCGTGTTAGAGAATCCAAAACACAATTCCAGCAGCCGTGCCGCATGCGGGCTTCACAAATATTTGATTACATCTCCGCTAAGAGCCTAGCAAAATCTAAATGAATGTTTGGGAAGATGACTAATAGCTCGGCATGAATATTCCAAACAGGCCATCCTAGGTATTTGTATAAAGCCACTCAGATGAACCTGCTCATTTGTGTATGCCCCTACATCCAGATCAGTGCCTTTTCATCCCTTTCATTTGTTTCATAATGTTCCTACAGGCCTGGGTGCAGGGCAAACACAAATTAAAATTACTTGCTACGTGAGAACAAGCAATCAGTTTACAGTACAGAGCACTAATACCCACTAAAACATTACACTTCGAGAGTAATTTGTTCCCCTCAGATTTTTTTAATTAGCTGGTCCCTTTATCAAGCTTAACCCATCACACCGGTTTTCCTACCATATGCCTAACTTTGAGCTCACATTTCTCATTAAGCATCTGGCAGACAGTTTGAGGCCTTAGAACATGCCAGTCTTGGATATATCATTCTCTTCACCCCATGAGAGCAGAGGTAGCTGAAGGATCACAAAAACAGCTCCTGTGGAAAAAGCTGTTAAATTTTATTAACCAGGGCCCTGAACCAGGAATCGTTACTATAACAATGCGAAGTGGAGGTAAAATATCACCTCTTCAGGGCAACAGTATTTTACAGCCATTTCATAGTTAGGCAAAGGATTGCATATGTGAGAGGCAATAATGAATTAATGGACCAGACACATTGTAGCATCAAGGCTAAAAAATATAGACTTACTCAGGATTCACTAGAGTGGTAATGCAAAATTTTGAACTACACAGAGACTCTTTTTCCTGGAAGAGTTCTTCCTCACAATCACATCACTCTTACAGCTCCTGTTGAATTCTAATATGCCTTCAGATGGATGTGAAAAATGTTGTAATACACAAAATTTGTAGTTGCTACAGGATGTGTTAGTTGCTGGTGGGATGGGAAGGCTAGACTCCAACGAGTTGACAATCTTTCAAATAAAAGGTTAAATTTCCATTCATTAAGCTGCAAAAAAGGTAGGGGTTTGATGGGAATCTTTCCTGGATGAGTGCTAATCTTTTTGTTCCTCACACAGATACTCTGTTGCCTATTGTCATGGTAACAGGCAGCTCTTCCCTGCTCCCTTCTGCCTTTTCCTAGGCTATGGACACCCAGGCACTTCTCCCCGGGTATAATCCCGTCATTCTTCCAGTCTCATCCTGAAAGTTCTGTACAGGCCCTCACCTTTCCCCCTGATAATGCACTCCTTTCTCAGGAAGGGACCTTTCTTTGCCCTCAGGGACAGGACACAGTGATGTAAGTTATTTATTGTCCTGCCATGGAAGGCACAGGCCCCAGCTCAGGTTCATGCTCCACCTGACTGCCTGTACAGGCGCAATGGGATCACACTGCTCGGCTCCCAAAACTCAGGCCAGCACTGGAGGATGTCTAATCCAATGCAGGCATACACGTACTGATCAACACATTATTATAATAAATAATATGCATTTATTTTAGCTGAAATAACGCTCTAGAGACCCAAGCACTCGTCCCAGGAACCAGCCTGATTGCACCTGCCTGCTGCAGCTCCCCCCTGGTGTGCCTTTTCCCATTTGCCTGGCTCAGTATCTCAAAGACCCTTCCTGCATTCAGACAAAAAGACAATTTGCTGCTGCCTAGATGCGTAATTCTGCTAACTAGACAGACCTCTCAGAGTGAAATATTTATCCTGCTCATAATGCAAACACGCCACACGAGTGACAGCCTTTCCCAAACTATTACAAATCACCCAGGATCACCCCCACACTTGTCACACATACCATGCTCCACATGGAACCACACACTGGCAGCTTTTTCACTCGGCTCACTGAAGGGAACGCGGACGACACAAAGCCCCTGTCAGGGCTGTTCTAACCCACCCCAACTGGCGGTGCTCCCACAGGGAAAGTTCTCCAGCTGGGGAGAGGAGCGTGTGCTCCAAGGGCGAGCCTCAGACATCCTCCTTTGGGAGGCAGGAGGGAGAACAGTGCAGGACACAGCGACAGGAATGCCGTGGCTGATGAAACTATCCACAAAGAGAATCGCTGCTTAGACAGAGCCAGGTACTTTTTTATCTCCCTCGGATAACTGACACAGCATAAAGTCTGGAACAGTCAAGGCTATCATAGAATAATTTGGGTTGCAACGGACCTTTAAAGGTCATCTGGTCCAACCCCCCTGCAAAGAGCAGGGACTTCAACTCCATCAGGTTGTTCAGAACCCTGTTCCACCTGACCTTGAATGTTTTCAGAGATGGGGTATCCACCGCCTCATCTGGCAAAAACATTTCAATATAATGTCAACTGAAAACCTCTGCCCTCAGTTCCAGACCGTTTATTAAGACCTTGTAATTTTTTTTCATTGGTCTGGCAGTGTAAAAAGAATGTGAATTTCTGATGTAAAAAGTACAGCAGAAGAAGAAACAAAACAAAACAAAAGTTATTTCAGATCCTCCTTACTTTTCATTAAAGAATGAAAACTATTTATTTTCCTTTTCTGGCCACCTTTGTAATGATCAGGCCAGCACAGCCAAGAAACATCTCCTGGCTCATTCAGTTAGCATTATTAGAAAATTTAGCTTACCTTGTTTTTTTACCTAGGGCTATTCTGAGTAAAACTTAGGTTAAAACCTGGATGGAGACCCATGGCTTTGTCCCAGTATGTTTTCATACACCAACAAAACGAATGAATGATTGTATGAATGCATACTTAGTGCTACAGTCAATATTTGTCATAGTTAATAATAGTGTTGTGCCTTTACCTAAAGCTGGTCCTTTGAGGCTCCCAAAGCAACTTAATATTTGCAGTAGTTCTATAGCGTTATTATTAATTATTACTGTGTTTACAGAAACAGGCTGAGATAAATAACTAAACTTTTTCAAAGCCATGCAAACACAATCTAAATCTGTAGATTCCCCCTCAAAAACACAAGGTCAGCAGTGACCTTGTTTTCACCTCTGCATGATCTCGACATTCGGCCTTTCAGTTGTTATGGCCCGTATAATTTGTCCATCATTATTAATAGCAGTAGAAATACAAAAAACCTGGGGAGGCTCAAAAGACTTGTTGCCCATGGATAAAAATAGAGAAGGCCACTGGTGCAGCAGAACATCAAAGTCTCAGCCATGACAATCCTACAGAGCAATTGTAAGTGACACTGGGCTTTAGATGCTGAATAGATAATACAGTGCTAAAGAAAATTCTATGAGCAGATTTGACTTTACTTATATTTTCTACTATAATCTTTCTTTTCTCTCTATTTCTGTAGCCTGTCTACCCATGTCTCTTATGTGCTTATACACAGAGCCTTTCTCAACACACAAAGAATCTATTAAATCTCCTTTGAAGAAGGTAAACACGCATGAGAAAAGATGCTGGCATCATTCTGCACCGTCTCACCCGGCGCTCTGAACGCAAGTACGAAACGAGAGCAGCAGTGAATGACAGCTGGGGATGGGTTTCCCATATGAGGCAGAGCCCATATTTACCCCAAAGCACTTGTATCTCCAGCACAGCAGAGTTTCTATGTTATTGCAGCAACTGGCTCATATATGAAAAGCCTGTTGGGCGCACTGGAGATGCACTGACAGCCAATGCCCCCAGAAGCAGGCGGACAGCACAGTCCTAAAATACATGACTAATATGAAAACAACTTAGGTGTCAAGAATGAGAACCCCAGACTGCTGGTAGTGTACAGAGGAGAAGAGAGGTGGATAGAAACAGAGAAGAAGAAATACCAGTGCACTGGCCAACACAGAAGCAGAGCTTACTGGAAAAAAACTGTTCGGCAAGATAAATAGAAAAAGGGGAATTTCTCCCCTCCTAAATACAGCTGTAGAGGAGGTAGCTGCATGCCACACACCCCTCTTATTTTCACTGGAGATTCACAGAGAGTCACAAACAGGCTGCCCTGTTATATATGATCTTTAATAATCTCACTCACATAAACATGTGCACTAAACCAGAGGAATGATTGTAGCTTGTTCCCCGATAAAACATGAAGGTTTAGGGCCGACAGTCTGCAGTCAATTTCCAGACTCTGCAAAGGTGAAGTGAGACCTGAATATTTTTTCTCATTCCTAAATTATTACTGGCTCAAATGTCCTGAATACAGATTAGAAGAATTACCTGATTGTATTAATCTAGGGAAAGAGTTGAATAAAAAACCACGATCATATTTCAGTAAAATAGTCTCCATTAGAGAGCAAAATCTCTCTCCATCTCCCTCTCTCTCGTGTATTTATATGCAGCATGCAATGCCTTTTATAACCCATTTTTGGGGTACTTGAATAAACCGAATATTGTCTACCCTGTCTGAAAGATGATAAAGTCACCTAGGACTCATCTCCTAGGACAGCAATGAACCAACCCTCCTGCCAGTCATAGACACATAACATGCCTGCATTTAATGTTTTCTCTGCTCCGTTTGAAATGTTAATCATCCCTATGTAAATTCTGGCACACTGAAACTCAGTTCATATTAACTTCAGGTTACCTGATTCAGATATGGCAAAGGACAACCATTTATCGGCTGCTTTTTAAAGATCAAAGAAGCTTGTCCCTAAAATATGCCCCATAACATGCAAATGAATCTTAATGTCTCTAATTAGATTATAACTTGAGGGTGGTTTCTGCTGTTGAAATAAAGTGTTACTGTGTCACAGGCTGAATACACTCCAAGGATCTGATCTTCTCAGCAAGTCACAGCCACACTTCTTACCCCGGTCTATGACGTGCCTCCCCTCGCTGGTTTTGTTACAAAAAAATTCAAATCTGCTTTTCTGACACCTCCTCTTCAGCTCTGACACTGATGGCATTGTGGAAACGCTCGGGGAGTTGAGACTCCCCCACCAGGGTGTACGAGTTTCTGTGGCTCCTTTGTGCAACCTGTGCTCAACAAGTTTCAGAGGCTCTATGTACCTGCTGATGAGTAAGAAATTAATTCACACTTCAGGCTTATTCTCCACTGCTTTTACAGGGGGATAAGTATGTCATGGTGGCTATCTTTCTTTAAAATCCCAGTGGTAGGAAACCCCTTATACTTACTCTGAGAGGTAGCAAAGGGAGGTCAGCACTACATCATCACTCTAAGTGACTCCACCTGCTATGCTGCACAGTAAAATAAGAATTTGCTGTCTCCACAAACCTTTAAAGTGGGAAGGCAAAAATACAGGGTAGTCACAACGTAGGAAAATACTTTGTTTAGCCGGGAAAGGAAAGCCTTAGTCACCTTATACAAATATATGTATTCAAAAATAAAAAGGTGTGGTTGGCGACTGGACCAGCACTTCCATTTCCACGGGGAATGCGGCAAACTCAAACAGAAGCTACTTGGTAAGCAGGAGGTGAGAACAGCAAACGTGAAGAGATGGCTGAATGTTTGCTCCAAATGCAGCCCTTCCTCGTGCTCGTGAATCATTGCTTAACTGATCCTGATTTCTTTCTTTAAGTACACTTCTTGATATGCTACAGGCTATATCAGTGAAGCAACATTGCCAAGAAGCAAATATCATTATGAGTTATGTGCACAAGAAATGAAAAATCTGACCCATCTCTCTCTCTGCTGTCTTATTGTATCAAAATATTATACTGCAAGGTTGCTGGGGTCCTTGTCTCTATGCTTCTGTATTTCTGAGGGTGGTAATATAAATTGTGGTCTCTTAAATTATTCCTCAGTAAGCACCAGAGTTTTTATTTGGGCCTCTTTAACTTAATATTAAAATCAATATAAATGTTTTTCAGCTCATTTGTGAGAATTAACTTAACCATTTGGATTTTCTGGAAACACTGAAGTTTATGCATAAAGCAACTTTTTTTTTTTTTTTTTTGCACAAACACTGGATGGCACAAGAGCAGAGAAAGGATTAGTGTCTAACAAAGAGAATCACAGAATCACAGAATGGCCTGGGTTGGAAGGGACCTTAAAGATCATCCAGTCCCAATCCCCAGCAGGATGGGCAGGAACACCTTCCACTAGACCAGGTTGCTCAGAGCTCCATCCAGCACGCTAGTGAATAAGAACTGGGGTGAAAGAATCAAGAACTTTAAGATAAGTGATTATTTTCAAGAATATTTTACCATTGCCCACAGATACTTGGACAGCAAATACTGGGGCTGCACATATGCGAAATAAACTGGGAATGCCTATTTTCACTATGTTTAAAAATCAGTTGTTTGTTAACATAAAACAAGTGGTAATTCCAAGATCAGCTTTTATATTCAAAGCAGTTGTTTCACTGTGCGTTTTTCTAAACACATTGTTCAGCACAGACTTCTAAGAGGAAAACGATGTGCCAAATGGGTCTGAGGGCTCAGTTCAGCACAGTTCCTCCTTCTAGGAGGAAAACGATGTGCCAAATGGATCTGAGGACTCGAAGCCTGCAAGTTTCACACCCAAAGCTGTGATGTGCAAATGCTAACATTCTTGAGTAATCACCTGAGCATCGGTGAAATACAGACCTTCGGTGGAGGATTTGACCACAGGGTTTTGTAATAGTTGAATGAGATGAGAATGAACCTTATGGAGTTAGTCCAAAGGTGACAGGCCCAGGGCAGGGAGAAGGGTCTTCAGATGGGGCTCAGCTGCACCCACTCAGCCTGTGAGGACAAGGACTGGGGCACTGATGAGCTTTAAGAACACTGCTCTGCAGAAGGTAATGAAAGGGGATGTCAGCAGAGTCCCTAAACAAAACAAAAGTTGCAAGTCAAGGAATTAGAGAGAAGCCAAAGGCTGTGGCCGAGGCTCCCTGGAGAAACTGTGAGCTTCCTTCATGAGGAGTTGGCAGGGAATTAGAGAGCTGAAGTCTTTCAGCAGAGGTGACCTCATATTTGAGCCGGAATGGTCAGAAGAATCTGGCTCATACCAGACCTAACAAAGCGGAGTTTCCCAAAAGGACACTTTTTTCCACGTGAGTCATGCTTTTGCAAGAGCTGGGAACCTCACAGCGTCAGCAGTGTGCAAGGAATGGGAAAGCAGATGGACGAGGCTGTGCCTGAGCCCTGCATACAGACACGCAAATTTAAAGAGAAACACCCAAAGTAAGCCATAAGCTTATGGTAATAACGACATGGATTTACATGGAAAAATTCTAGGTCGTTCTTCCACCGGAGCAAATCTGTCACTGAAGGAACCTTGCATGCTCCTCACTCCTAAATTACGCTGAAAATGTAGTCGAGTCATGCCAGATATAGTCAGTATTATGGGATCTACAGGTCTCATCCGCTTTCTTGCAACGTGAGTGCACTGCACTTGCCCTGTGTACTGTAAGTTAGTGTAGGTGCATTTGAGACCAAGCATCTTAACTCCTAAAATCAGTCACACTCGTGTCATGATGAAATGCTATAGTGGAAGAGGAGAGCTAAGCTTAATATATAACAAAAAAGGCACATAATGAGGGTTTTTCTGGGGGGTTTTTTTGCTCTTCTACTGAAACAGATTTACTGTGTAATTTGGTTATGAATAACCTTTCATGACTCTATATAACTAGCACAGTTTGCTCTAAAAAGCTACACATGTGCTTCTAACACTTACATTAAAGCAATGCTGGATCAGATGTAGCTGAAACTGGCAAAAGTATTTCTTTCTAGTATGTCAGAATAAACACAGAACACTGGGTTTTTTATTCTGGGGTTAAATTGCCTTTTGGTTTTAGTGGGGTAAATACTACTGAATTTATTTTTATTCTAGCAACATGCATAGACTTTAATGACACTGGGTACTTGCTGATCCCAACATGGTTAGAATTTGGGCCCATTTATGTAGCTGGTGATACGCGATAAAGACGAAGCATTTGGAGTTTGTTTTCTAGATGTTCAGTAAGTCATTTCCAACTGGATTTGTTTCAACCATGCAGAAAAACTTATTTTTCAACAGGAGTAGATTTATTACCCACATTTTTTCCTCATTTATGTCTTGAAACATGAATGTTTGTAGTCCACAGGAGCCTGAGGCTTTACTAGTGAATAAATTATTTGTAATATCCTGATTTATTGTGGTGTTTTGGGGCCATTTCTTTCTGCCTGAGTGGCACCGATTAGGGTCAATAGCATCTGCCCAAGGTAGATTTCACTTCTGGTCACCTGGCCCTATAAAATACAACATGCAGTTCTGGAAATATCAGACAGACCTTTAATTTTCATTCTGAAGACAGACCTTTAATTTTATGGTTGCATCAAGCAGGAAACATTAGACATAATGCATGAATATCAAAATGCTATGCTTTTTTCCACACAAAGCTGATCTAAGTGAGTTTAAGGTCTCTTAAACTGTCCTGTGTTAGACATCCAGAGACAGCGATTTAAAATTCATTACATTACCCTGGGTTAGAAGATATTTGGACATGTAAGTGATTTGGCACAGCTTTAGAAAATCGACCTCAAATGTCCGGTGAAAAATCCCTGATTTGGTCTCCACTTTGTCAAATTTGGTCACCAACAGGTGATTCTGGAGTTAGCAGCTTTCTCAGTGGGTCACAGACTGGAGACCTGGAACAGAAGAGCAAAAAGAAATAAAATATGTTCCAACTGGCACTAAAGGCTCAATTTGCCTTGTAATTTAGGGGACTGTGGTTAGTCTGCTCTAGCTTTGATCTGCTGTGTAATTGTTCTCTATCACACGTGTGCTCCTGGGACCTTCTGGTTCCTGGCAAGCTTGAAAATCAGGCAATTTATTTTGGTAACTAGGTATGGACATAGGAGCCCAGCTTCAGATATCTATTTTCCTTGCTGATAAATCACTGCTGGACAGCATCCTGCCAGCAGCACAAATGCCATACTGGAAATTAGGAGCTTTTAGCCAAATCAGGGCTTCACGACTATCATGTATTGCAATATTGATTTCAATTCCTTTATGGATGAGATTCTTTCAGCATTATTGCCTGCTTTGTATATTTAGAGAAGGAAATCACTGCAACATTTCCATTTCAGAAAAACAGCTTTGTGGCCTACTTGCTGCTGAAATCCATTAAGAGACTCTGCAGGGTGGGAAAAGAGGTTGTTTTTTGTCTTTAGCTTGTATTTTATAGCTGTGTGATAGAGTCTGAGTCTGCCTGTGTGGTCAAGGCCGTCCACCTGGCTGCTGTATTTTGTCCTACGTTTGTTTATATCTGCATCCCTTGTGGAAATCATAAAGCACTTACTTTCAAAAGCACCGAGATTGTAAAAATGCGCTCTTCTTTCAGGAACACTTTGTCAGTGAGAGGGAGGTCATTGCCAAGACGAGAGCCAACCTGGCAGAGGCTCACTCCCCCAGCTCCACCCAGCTTTGTGCGAGCTTCCAGCCGGCTTTTTTTGCCATGCATCCCTGACTGGTTCCAGTCAGCCCGCTGGTGCTGAAACTGCTGTCGCTGTAAGGTCAGCAAAGGCCTCGGGTTTTGTTCGCTGGGCTTTCTTTCCGTGATTTAAGCTCTTTCCTGTTGTGTTATTGCGTAACTGGAGCTCTTGACAAAACACGTGTCCCTGTGCCTGCACTCCCTGGGAAGCGCTCGGCTCGAATAGAAAGTTGCCAAGTTGCAGTAACAGCACCGGTATCCTGGGCAAAAATTTGTTTGATAGGTTTGGATTCAACTGAACATGCCACTAAACGCACTGAGAGTCTTTTTTTTTCAACAGAAACAAACCACACCGAATACTCAGCAAGCTGCTCAAAAGTTTGTGTCATTAGTGAGAGTTTCATTTCCACTGGGACATAATGCTGGGCTGGGTTTGTTTGTGTGTTTGCAGTGCTCGAAATACGTGACAGGCTTCTGGTTTTCCTCTTCATTTGCTGTTACTTCTTAAACACAGTTGTTAAGTGTTACAAAGATGCCCTGTTTTCTTCAGTTGCTGAGGCACATAGTGAACAGATCTTTTTGGTGAACAAATTTTGCATTACCTTCATTTGAGAATCCCTGCAGATTCTGGCACACAGACAATCTGCCGCAAATAAACAAAATAAAATTCTTTAAAAAGTAATTCTTACAATTCTGCTTAGAAGTTATGCATCGTAAGGATTGACACACTTCTCATTTCCACTTCAGATTTTCTAGTTTTGTGTTTCCTTCTAAGCAAGGCAAGGTTGTCTTGTTAGACCTACGCGTGGTATGCATTTTGTTCAGCTTTTTGTTCTCTGTCAGCTTCACCAGTCAGATATGATGCTGGCAGCCTGGTCCTCATAAGGCTGATTCTTTCTGAAGACTACCAGAGCCCTGAAGAAATGTTTAAGGGATGTGACTGTAAACACCAGGGCTGTAGTCAGCACTGATGCTTTTGCAGCAAAGCGTTTGCCAGAAGTTTCTCGCGTCGCTTTTTTCCGATAGGGTTTTGGCTCTGGATAACAAATAACCTGACAAATACACGACAGGCTGAATGAAGCAAGTGTCATTCCAAAAACATATCTGCGTTAAGTTCTGTGATGTCTATGGGAGGAACTGGGTTTTTACTTAAGAAGTACTTATAAAGCATTTCCTGTCTTGGAAAGAACTACAGTGCCTTGATAGTGAAAAGGAATGAAGAACTGTGACACCAAAGGAAGTGGCAAATTATCTCAGTATTATTTTATTCCTTTTTTGCTAATCCTGGGTATACCTGTGAAATCCATTTATTTATAGATTCCCCTCCATCACCAGTGTAACCAAGCTCTCCTTCTACATCTAACTCTTTCATTTCCGGCAATCACAGCAAAAGTAGCTGATAATTTCTCATATTTTTCTTGGAACGTTTTCTTTCCTCTCTCCAGTTTCCCTAGGAACTGGCCATAACAACTTGTATATGCAGTATAGTAACATAGCACATGTCCAAAACTGAATCAGGTCTCTTTCAGGTCTGCAACTGAATAGGCTGGGCTTGGGTTTTTTAGGTTGGTTTGGGGTTTTTTTGTTTGTTTGTTTTGAGGGTTGGGGGTTTTTTTCCCTTTATTTTTCTTTTGTCATGGTTGGTTGGTTGGTAGGTTGTTGGTTTTTTTCCAGTGACAACTGCTCCAAACCCAATTTTATCTTTTTTCCACTTACATTTTTTCTTTAGTATTGTGGTTTCAGCGTTCCTTAGGAACTGCCAATCAACATCTAGCACAGCTTTACTGGGTGAACATAGGTTTATATTTACTGGGTGAATACAGTCTTTTCAGACACATGACTGCCACATTTGCACCCTTTTGGCACAACTGTCCCTTGCATAACCATTCCAGAACCGATTGGAATTTTCAGCCATTTAGACTTATCTTTACTGCAATATGGTGATGTGTATCCCATTATGTTGTCTCCTGTGAGAAAGTGGAAGCATCTCCCAATCTCAGTCCCTTTTGGGTGGTTTCTAGGATTTTTAGCTATTTTTTAGCATATCTCTCCAATATGGCTACACACTGTTGCCTTACTTTCTTTCTTCTTGTCACTCCTGCTGGATGCAGCCTACAACCCCAAGCCTCTTCTTCTACAGTTTTATTGTTACCTTCTCTTTCATAAAGGTGTTCTGCTGTGAGCATTTCTATTGCACTACAATTATTATTGCACTGGAAATCTGACTTTCTAATTTCTTTCACTTTTTTTTTTTTATTTTTACGTCATAGCATTACTGGAAATGTTGTGTCTTCTGCTGGTCGTATAAACAGTGCTGCTGGTTTACATGATCTTTTCACTAGTGGTCAACAACATGGAAGAAATTGTTCCCTGGGATAGCTGGACTGGTAAAACATTTCCTTTCACAATCACATAAACAGCACTGAACAACTCTCGTTAAAAAAACATCCTTTCTTGTGCTTGTTTTTCTGTTGCAGTGGGCAATCTTTGTAAGTGGCGCTAGACACAAACTCTGCCTCTCATCAAGCAGAAATCAAGCAGACCCTTTTCTTTTTTTTTTTTTTNTTTTTTTTTTTTTTTGCAAACCTTCTCCTTTTCTCACATTAATAAAGGGACACGCAGATGACAACGACTGCATTGTCCCATCTGCTACCACACACATCAGGGCATTTATCTGGTGAGTCCTGTGGCTCCTTTGCATGCAGGTGAACACACCCAGGAGGCTTTGCACAACTCCTCTAGCAGGGCGGCCATGTGGCAGGGAGCTCCTCTGCTGCAGCCTGTCGTGCAGCACCAGCAGCCTTTGGGCCTCTGGCGTGCTGCTGCTCACTCCTGTTTTCTATTGAGCAGGGTTGCTTCATTTTTCAGAGCTTTTGCAATCCCCTCTGCAGTTGTCTTTGTTATAGGCTCTGTTTAAAAGCCCTTCCCCCTGCTCTTGCTGAGGAATTCTGGTTTTCTTTTACTGTCATTTCCAAAGATTCAGGATTACTTAATTTCTTTCCGTTTCAGAGTGCTCCTGTTTTTCTTTCAAGCTTTCCCCAGCAGCCTGATCTCACTGACATTTTCTTATAGTCCTCCTAGTACGACAATAGTATCCATTCTCTTTTTTCATGATGTTTTGGGAATAATGGCCAGGCTTGGAGAAGTTAACCTCTTCAACTTGCGAGTCTGACACATGCCTTCTCGACCTCTCTAAAACCTGAAATATTAAAAAGTTACATGTTCAATGTTCTCATTAGCTTGGTTGATGGAATTAGCGTGAGCATGCTGAAATGCCAAGAAGAAAGCAAAACAAACAGGGCTTATCTGGAGAAATAAAGCAGCTGATCTAGACTTGCAGAGGAGCATAGATTTCAGTGCAGAAAATGAAATCATCAGCTCTGGGAAGCAAAATGGAAAGCCAGGAGCCAGTTGTAACGGAAGGCTGAGTACAAGAGAGAGAAGAATGGTGTCACATGGACATTAAACATAGAAAATGAGTGGGCAGGGAGAAAAAAAAAGAAGTGATAGTCAGAACAGACTGGAGGGAGGGAAGCCTCGTTATTCACAGCACGGATCTGGGTCCTCTAGGGACCAGCTGGAGGAGCAGAGTTTTGCAGACATTATCACAAGAGAGGACAGGTGCACAGCCAGCCTTGGAGAGAAGATGCAGCCTTCGGGGAAAACCAGGCGCAGGGGACAGGTCATCCTGTCACAGCTCTTACCTGTTTCTGTCCTCTGGAGAAGGAGCAGGAGTGTAAATGGAGGAAGAGAGTGGCTGAGTTAAAAGGGAACACTGGCAAAGATAATGAAGAGGAAGCAGGGTTCAAGGCAGAATGGGGACCAGCCATTTCAGAGGAAGAAAAAAAAGATGTTGAGAAAGGGAGGCAAAATGAGAAAGTAAAAGCTGGTGGAAGAAGCAGAACAGGGCAGAAAGGAAATAGAATCAGAAAATCATACAATCGTTTAGATTGGAAAAGACCAGCTATTTTACATATGCAGAAATCTGTGTAAAAAATTTGACATGAAAATTCCTCAATACAGAAAATATAATTTCAGAAAAGTAAAATTATAAGGATGAAAGGAAACTACTACAAATCAAGCTGGCTTAACCTTTGCTACAAGCTGAGACAAATGGAAATAGCTGGGGAAAAATAGAGATGCATTAGCAGCAATATTTAACCAGGGAGCTACAGCCTGCGTGTGATGTGTGAACCACTAAGTGTTTAATGAAAGATAACCTTGTTTTCAGCTAGTACAATCCTGCCACACAGGGCTCCTGCCTCCCCTGGAGAAGAGAGCTCCACAAAAATAAAAACGAAGGTTGGAAACCATTTGAATGACAATAGGATGTGAGAATTTATAGAGTATGACAGAACTATACAAGCATAAAACCAAGTACAGACGAGCAACTGAGATTATAGCAAGACAAATGACAGTGGGTTTCTGGCTATAACAAAGTGACCCATTGCCTTAGAGGCTGGAACACTCCCCAGTTCAGCACTGCTGTCAGGGATACTTGGTGACAGAAACTGGCTCAGTGGAACATTTTTAGTTTCTCCTTCACAAATACCTCCCTCTCTTGTATCTTTATTACGTCTATATATATATGCATGCGCCCCTTTTTTGTATGAGTGATGCTTTTTTTATCACTAATCTGACATTTTCTTTAATGCAACTTAACGTGCAGCAGAGTACAAACAAAAGATGGCATGGAGAAAAAAAAGACCAAAAGGAGTGGTAAGGGGAGAACACTAAAAAAGTTCAAAGCATATTAAATTCTCCTGAAATGGAGGATATGGTTGAAGTGGGTTCAATCAAATAACACAATTTTTCTTTGAAAAGGAGACAGGGCTGATGAAAAGGAAGATGAATTGAGGTAACTCTGAGTACTGCAGGACCAGAAGCACCAGATTGCAAATGAGAAATCCTGTGCTATAGAGATTTGAGAAAATATTGCGCTCTTGGAAAGACTGAAATATTTGAGACATGGCCACTACATAACTGAAACCAAAAGGAAATCATTCAAGATACTTACAGTGTTTGAAAGTACTGTTGATCGTGTAATTTTCAAAATCACATCTGAGATCAGAATACTGTAGGGATCAAGAGACCCTCAGAAAAAGGTTGCGAGAAATACACAGCTTTAGCTTACTAAAGACTGTGAGAACTGGCTGCAGAACTGAGCTAGATCTGATTACAAGTTTTGAAAATGAAACCAGCTGATGCTCCAGAACCTCATCATAAAATGAAGAAGCAGAAGGTCTGAATAGTCAGAGGTGAAGTCTAAAAAATGCAACCAACCAGTGTGAAGTTCCATGAAGCAATGGAAGAGACTGATTGTAAGAAAATTCCCAGTTAAATTCACAAGAATAAAAACATCTTGTAAAAGCTTCCCATGAGTGACTACAGTTGTCTTTAAAAGAACTGCTCCATATGGGAGGTTCTTTGTGGGAACTGTCCAAATGGCAGCTGCGTTTCAGGTGGGACTTGTCTCCTCTGACTACAGCAGTTCACAATAAAGGTCTCTCCTTCTGCCTGGGAAGGAATCCCATCGTTGTTAACAGAGTCAGTGGAGCCAGAACAGCTCAAGGTGTGATTCAAGTGAGTGGATATAGGTCCCTACATCAGAACAAGAACTGCTCCATAGTCCATATTAACTATATTGACTATATCTACTAGCCCACTGCTGTTGTAAAAGAGGCCTTGGAAGACACCTTCCTTCTGTCAGGAAAATCCAATCCCATTACCTGAAATACAGTGAGTTTGAGTTGGACACAATTTTGCAAGCCAGGTTTCAGTAACATTTTTTCAGTAAAATAACTATTCAGCACGAGTAGGTAAAACTCATGCAGTGAACAAAATATTCTTACTGTGAGTAAAATGTAAATCAGATGTAAAGGAAACAAATGTGAAAGAACAAAACTCTCTCTTACCTCCCATTGGGAGAGCTGAAACTATGGAAGAACAGCAGTTCACGAAGATAAAATGAAAGAGATGTGCACAGAAAAGCTGAAGTACACAAAAATACAACAAAATAAGAACAGAATTTCTAGTAAATAGACCAGGCCACAAAGAACCTGCTAAGATGATAAAAGGTGAGTGCTGTTAACAGCAAAACAAGCCTTGAAACAGATACCAGCCGGTATCTAAATATAGTCAAGGAAATTTTAGATCAACAAGTTAAGATATGGCTTGGATTTGCTTATGATGCTGGGAAAATTACAGGCTAAAAATAGATTACTTTTCTTGTTGTTCTGCTGTAACACTATTAAAGAATATCACTGCAATCTTATGTCTAGTCCATAAAGACTGACACACGCATTGCACCAACTGTGGTAATTACAGAAAATGGCCCATGATTTGATTAAGATGTTAATGTCTTGCAAAAATAGTATCACTTAAAGCACTTCATGGCCAAGGTATCCACAACATAATGGTTTTATGGAAAATGTCATCCAGATTGCAATAAGGCTGTCTACAAAAATCTCATGGGTGAAACACAGTATTATTTCACCTTATTCTGGAAAAAGACTGTCAGTTGTTGAAAGTTTAATGGGAATAGCTTAAAATGCATTATATAATTGGTATTTAACACAAACATACTGCAAATTCTTACAGCCCCACTGAAAAAAAAAGGGGGGAATGAATGCAGATGAAGAAAGGTATGAGAAAAGACCACATAAAAGACCACATAAATAAAGCCCTTGCAGCCACAGGGCCCTGTATATCTCACATCATGCAAACCACAGGTGAAGCTCTTCCAGATATTCCACATGAAGCTCATCCTTATTTGTTCAAGCAATTACTGAACGAACAAAGGCAGTTCTCAGGAGAAACTCAGGTCATCTTCTGCTTCTTCCAGAACAGAGAAAGCTGTTCCATCTCCCACATTTTGAAACAGAGCAGGTTTTTGTGCAACTGGACAGCAGCAGTGAAGATAACAGTGTGAAGAAAAGCAGATGCTGAAGTCTACCAGATACTGAAGAGATCTGTGAAACAGAGAAGTCAGCTGAGAGACAGAGAATTCATTTGTGTTGTGCTGTGTATGATTTTCTTCTAGATGATTCAAATGAGAGGGTTATTTGAAAGATGAAATCCCCTGGCCTAAGTCAAATGTGGCTAGCAACGGCCAATGAGAGGAAAAGTGGGATATTGAGATCACTGTATTTCCCTCACAAATTCTTTCCTTCTTAATACTATATTAAACTAATCCTGGCAACAAACATAATTTAAAAATGTCATTTCTAACACTGTGTGAAAGTCACAGGCAACCATTTTTATGGCAGGCTTGAGGGCTTCCTAAGCAAGAAGGCTGTGAAATGGTGTGAAAAGGAAGAAAAGAAGGTTCTGGAAAAGTAGCTGTTCATCTTGAAAAGTAGCATCTTCAATCTTTTTTGAGACACTGAATATTATAAGATCAGTAAAAGAAACCTGAAGGTCCAAAATATGGCATCCATCATTTCAGGCTGGAAGACTCATCACGTTACCTCATCATGGTGTACATGGCATGGACCATACAGCGAATGAGTCTCTGAACAGAGGCTTGCAACAAAGAAGTATTCTCTGTTCAAAATTGCACTGAATGGGCAAGATGATTCTGGCAAGATGATGCTGGTTCAGAGAATAATAAGCCCTTTTGCTTTTCTGGTGTTGCCTGCCAGGGAAAGGCAAATCTCACACTTTGGCATCAGAGTTTGTTTTGTATTAGTCTGACTGGATCTTTAAAAGAAATCAGCCTCATATTAGGATTCACTGCCCCGAAGGAAACAAAAATTCTACACAGCACAGCTAGACCTGGAAATCATTAATTGCAGATAAAAAAATAGTTTTGAAATGAGAACAACTGCTCTTCCTGTCAAGCACAGATTGCAAAACTTATTAAGCTGTAGGATACCACTTTGTTTCTACTGCCTGAATGTGCACAGGCTTTGGTGGTGTATCTCACAGTGTGTGAGGATATCTGGTGCTGACGGCAGGCAGGCTAATGACCCAATGTCTGTTCAGCCACACTGATGCTTTACACTAACCCAGAAGACTCCTGTGCCACTTGTACCAACGACCCCTAGAAACAATTCCAGCCTCCAGAGCTATTGGACAGGAGCCTTGGACAGTTGTCAGGCTCTTTATCTGGAGCAAAGGAGAGGCTCCATTCTACCAACAGAGCTGTGTTCAACAGCTTTTTTCCTCTTTCTTATTTCCTCTGACCTAGGCTAATTGCTTCTTTCATCTGCACAGAGAGATCTTGACTCCAGAGAACGTCAATTAGCAGATTTGTTGATTTTTCCCCCTTCCCTGCCACTGAGGAATGTAGCCTAAAGGAATGGCTCTTCTCTTCCCACCCCATGTGTTGGATCTAGTTATCAAGAGACCTCAGGACACGTTAGATCAGCTTATTGATCTGATAGGAAACTAATTATTTGAGAGGATTTCTGATTTATTTTCCATCAGATCAGCAAACTAATGTAATTCACCATGGACTGCAGTATTGGGTACAAAGGCAAGAAAAACTAACATTTAGGGATGGGGTTAAAAGAAGGAACCCACCCTTCAGAAGTAGCTCCCTCACGAGAATCTGTAATATAAAACTGCACCTCCAGCAATTATATATCATTTAAAAGCTTATATTGTCCCGCTAGTTAAACAACATAAAAAATGTAAAGTCACAGACTCCATGAAATACCTCATTCAATCTGATTCCCGCTGACAGAACACACAGAATCAATCGTGACGAACACAGTTCTGTGGAGAGGCTTTAGGCGAAGCGTCTGCACCTGGGATGGGGCAGCCCTGGCTGCAGGGACAGGCTGGGGACTGAAAGGCTGGACAGCAGGGCCTTGGAAAGGCACCTGGGGGTCCTGGTTGAGGGCAAGTTGGACATGAGGCAACATGAGACAGCAGTGCCCTGGCAGCCAGGAAGGACATCCCTGTCCTAGAGGGCATCAGGCACAGCATCGCCAGCCAGGCAAGGGAGGGACTGTCCTGCTCTGCTTGGGGCTGGGGCAGTCTCATCTCAAGTGCTGGGGGCAGTTTTGGGTGCCACAATTTAAAAAAAAGATATAAAGAATGTGTCCAAGATATTGTCAGAATGTGTCCAAAGGAGGCCATGAGGATGATGGAGGGCCTTGAGGGGAAGCCGTGTGAGGAGAGGCTGAGGGCACTTGGTCTGTTCAGCCTGGAGAAGAGGAGACTGAGGGGAGACAAATTACTCACAGGGGGAAGAGGAGGGGCAGGCGCTGATCTCTTCACTCTCATGACCAGTGACAGGACCCAAGGGAGTGACCTGAAGCTGTGTCAGGGGAGGGTACAGTTGGAGATTAGGAAACGGTTTTCCACCCCTAGGGTGTCTGGGCACTGGAACAGGCTCCCCAGGGGAGTGGTCATCCTTCCAACTCAGGATGTTCTGTGATTCTATGACTGCAGTCCACTCCCTGCTCCAGAGGCTTTGTTGCACGTTATGCTTACGTCTAGCCCTTTTTACTCGGCTCTTCATGTTTGTTGTCACCTCATACCTGTTGGGAGAGGTGTGGATGGAATTCTCTGTCTTATTCAATGAATGTTCTCTCAACGCTGTTTTTAATTAACCCTATTTAAAGGGATTCATTGTTTTGTGGGCAGGGTTCCTTTGCCCCAGGAATTTTAAGTATTTTGATTATGAATACATTATTGAGCTAAAATTATTTTCTTAAAACATCAGGAGTCTTACTGCTCCCTTAGTTCTCCCTGACCCTGAGGGAGTTGCTAGGAAAGCTACTGTCATGTGGAGGTGAAAGAGGAAGGAAAGAAGCTTGGGTCAGTATGCAGAAACATGGGAAAAATCTCAGTGGAGCTGGATTTTTACTTTATCCCAAGCTCCCAGTGGTGGGGGGTCAATGTACTGATGGGAGGGCTCTGTCTCACAGGTTAACAGCTTGCTCCACATCCTCGATCTGCTTCCCATCGGTGACAGGAGCAGCAGATAAATAAGGCCATGCATGCAGAGAGCAGAGAACAGCTGTGCCAATGGCGGTCACCACTTCAACAGTCTGTCTTCAGCTCTTCTGGGAACAAAAAAGTCATTGGCCAGATGGGAGCATTCTGGTGGATTTCTGTGCATTTTATAAACCACACTGACCAGTTTCACATTTGGAATCCTTAGTTCATTTTATAGTAAAAAAGAATGATGTGAAAGGTACGATACGTAGTGTCTTGAATTATGCATGCAGTCTTGATGGTGATATAAACTGCTTTCAAACAAGAGTTTTACTCCCCTTAGTGATATATCTTTTTTTTTTTTTTTAAATATTGTTCCTGAGTCCCTCTTTTAAGAGCATTCAAGCACTTATCTGAATGTAGAAAATACATACCACTACAGAACTTTGCAAAGAAAACTCCATGTGTGATTTGTTTGGACCAAAATTTTACACTAACTGTGAAGCAAAAGTTTTAACTGTGGAACCTACAGCAGCCTTCAGAAAGAGAAACTGCCAGCACCAGCCTGTGCAGATGGTGCAGACGTGGTTTTCCTCATACCCTTTGTTCCACAAAATGGTAAAACTTGGGGCTCCCAGAAATCACTGGGAGTTCAGGGTGCACAGCACCTGGCAGAATTAGCATCCGCAAATACATTTTATTGGATGGCTACTTAACATAAAATACTTGAGTCCCTGAACCGAATGTCCCTGGGTGAAGTAGACCAAGGTCTTCCATCACTCCCTGGCTGAGCTTCCTATTCATGAGACCAGCAAGTCATGCCACCACCGTATAGCCCAATAATTATATTTTCAAAATAATGTGACTTCAAAGGGGGAGGAGGAGCACTTTCAGTATCCCCACAGAACAGTCTCAGCTTCAGAACAGCTTATAGCTTGGAGCAAAAGCATTTTCCTGGGAAGAGAGTGGCATGGTTTTGAATGCCCTTCATCCCTGAGGCTGAACATGTTCCCCATAGTGATCGTGGGGATGACTGTGCTGCCAGCCAGCCTGTTTGCTGTGAGTTATTCAGAAACGAAACTTGTAAGTCCTTCTTAGGTGTGGCCTGAACACGGCCAATTTATCCAGCCTCCGTGGCATTTGGGGCAATAATGCCTTGCCTGAGAATTCAGCCAGGTTTGGGCATATTTGAAGCACCATGATCCAGGTTTTACCAAGATGGCAGCAATTCTAAGCACATGCAAAGCAGAAAGAGGCTGCAAAGCAAGGGACTGGCAGAACTTAGTTGCCTAAGGAAGCCATTTGGCAAAGCGCATGCCAGGACTGGGCAGGATTTATGCACCTAAGTTCTACCTAAATACCTAATTTATGGATCTAGGCCAATGTAAGTCTAGCTGTGCTGGATGCACTTCTCTGCTAGGGAAAAGAACTGATTCTGCGGTGGAAGGCATCCACTGTTCTGGGGATTAAGAGCACTTGCTCTCTGCTTCACCTAGGCAGCGTGGAGAAATACTAGGACATGACCACTCCCACCTCAGGAGCCCAAAATGCACATGATTTCCCCCTTGCTGTTGCCAGGCAGCTTTCCACAGCCCATCACAGGAAGGGCCATTACTCACTTTACTCATCATCTAAGGGCTGCTGCTCTTAGGAGAGAAGGGAACTGTTTATATGTGTTTTCCCCAGCGTATCATTCCTCTGGTAGTCTATAAATCTCAGGAGCTGTCAATGCTGAGTGGAAATGAAGGGTATTGCTGGACAGGGAGGAATTCTTATCTTGTATCCAGTTACTTAAAGATAACTCCAGATCTTCTCACATTCGCTGCTCTTCATGTCTGGAATATCTTGTGTGGGACAACAGGGATTTAAAGTTTTGACCACATGGCATGATGGGGACCAAACCACACAGCAGCTTGTCTGTCCAATTTTATTTTTCCTAAGGTGTTCATACTGGGAGAAAGGACAAAGCTGCCTGTGCAAAATACTGTCAGCTGAGAATTACAAATGTTTTGTGGGCACGGGAATGCTGTGAGACTTCCCAGCTTTAGTGCTTATTCAGAAAGTGGTTTTGCAAGGCAAGGTTCTCTTAGAAATATCATGGCCACGGCACGGTTTTAATAATTTACATTTGTCGTGTATAACTTAAATCGAAGGGGTGTATAGCTACGCATAAATGCACATGCAATCAGCTTATTCACGTGAATTAAAGTATACACACAGGCACAGAGATTCATTTCTGCAGCCGTGGATTTCACCTGAATTACTGCCACCTCCCTGAAACACTGAAAACACGTATCCATTCTGTATCCCAGACCCCTTTTGGAAGACGGGCACAAAGCACAGGCAGCACGGTTGGCATGAAGGAAAAATATGTCATCTCTTTATACTTTGAGGACTAAGCCTTTATGTAAGAAATTTCAGAAAAGCCTGAAGCGGAGGGTGTGAGAAAAGCGCGTTCACCCGCGCAGGAAATTGGACAAAACTTTCAATTTCCTTTGTCCCTAAGGACCCGATGAGGGGCTGCCAGCGATGGAGCCGAGGATTTTGGAGTTCAAGCGCCGGGGCGCGAACAAGCGGGGCCGGGGATGAGGCGCCGTGCGCTCGGCTCGCAGCCGCGGACCGGCCGGGCGCGGCTCCCTCC
>VZRQ01008530.1:421317-480609 GCA_013397975.1 Machaerirhynchus nigripectus
ACCGGCGAGGCCGTGATCACCGGGCACCGCCGCAGCGCAGGTAGGACCCTGCCCGGAGCCCCCGGCCCTGCCCCGGCTCGGCCGCCCCTGCCCCGGGCGGGCTCAGCCCGGGGTCCCCGCGGAGCCGCCGCGGCCCCCCGGGACAACTCCTGATCCCGCTTTCCCCGCACTTCGCGCAGTTGTTCCCCCCGGGGTGAGCAGCGCTGCAGTCGCCGTGCAGTCCTGCATGTCCAGCCTGCTTGCCAGTTTCTTAAAGCGCCTTCTTCCCTTGCCCCCGAGTTGTGCCTGTGTAATGTATCTGTCTCTGCTTTCCCTCCGTTGCCTTGTATCACCCCTGCGAGAATGTATAGTTACCATTAGAGACCGCCTCGTTCCTCTCGTGCTCCTTGCTGGCTGCCCCGGTTATCCACCTGCACAGCATCCTTCCTCAGTTTAGCATGAAACCACTCATCGTCTTTCTATTTCCAGCAGTACCTAGATTTAACCACGATAGGTGTACTAGAAATGTAGAGGCTGATTTCGCTAGTCACCTAGAAACCCTTTTTCTCCCTGCGCTTCCATCTAGGCTGAGAGTCTGTGTGGTTTCTAAGTGACTGAGAGAGGTGGAATAGGTAGGAGGAAAAGGGACTTGAAACATTAGAAATAACTTGGAGGGAGGAGGGTGGAATCAGTCTTTGCCTGTGCTGTTTGTTCACTCTGGAGAAGTAGCAGCAGGAGGTGCTGGAGGAGGAGGATTTACAGCAGACACTCTGGAGACCCGGAGCCAAACTCTTGACTGCTGGAATTGCACACTGGCTGCATATGCCACTGGGAGGTGGTGGAGTGTAGTAATACGTGCAGTTGTTTTTATGTATATAATCACTTGGATAATCACAGGGAAATCTGCAAGTGAATTGGTCTGTATCAGATGATTTGCTTTTTATATTTGGTTAATACTTACGCATTAAGGAATCAGAAACAGCCTTTTAGAAAACTGTGGGCAGCCTTTCTTTTCTTTTGTTGTTGTTTTTTTGTTTTTTCCCTTTTCTTTTTGGGTCGAGAATAGTTTAAAAACCACAGGTTTCTGGCGATTAGAACTCTGCAGTTTGATTTGCAACGAAGATTCTGTTGTTTGTAAGAAGCCATTTAATGCTGGGGAATAGAACTACTGATTGCTATCAGGCTCCTCTTGCTCCGGCTTTCAGTGCTCAGATTGAGAAAGTGGCCTTCTTCTGCAGCAGTATGCATGGGGGCAGATGTGTGTGAAGTGCTTTGCTTGTTCAACATCGGCATTAGCTGTGTATTACTTCTTTTTTTAAACTATTCCCACTGTCTCTGTTGACTGATGATGATTTCCCAGTAATTTTCCAAGTGTCTCATTTGCTGTTAAGTGCCTTCTAAAGGAAATGCAGTTTGCTTTTGAGTGTCAGGAGTATTGTGTGTAACAGAGCAGAGTTATCATCAGGTAAATTAAACTTGTTTCTGAACACAAGACTGAGGCATGACCTTGGATACATGGACCATAATTTATCAATCAGATACCGAAGTGTCTAAAAACCAAATCTGTTCCAATAGTTTTGCTCCTTCATGTGCATGTTAATGAATCTTTCCATACATAGATATAATCAAACAGACTAATTCTGGGGTTTATCTCTTCTTTTGCTCTGACCATTGTTTTGGAACCTAGTCAAAATATGTTCAGAACGTCTTCTCTTAAGAAACAGTTTTGAGTGAGTGAATAGCACTTCTTTTGCAGATGCATATTATTGCAAAGCTCTCTGTTAAATGATTCTGTGAGGCATGTTCTAGATGGTGAGGAAGGCTTTGTCCTCCATTATGAATTGAAGTGCTTTTTATTCTTTGAGCTATTCAGCGCTGGAAGGGTACTTTTTGCAAAGTCCTCATAGCAGCCATAAATACTTCTGCTGGAGAGACTTCCTGTTTGCTGTACTTTGCCCCCTGCCGTTATCGAAAGACACCTTGATTTTTGTTCTGAGATGGCTGGAGTGAAGAAAAAAGCAGCCATAAGTAATGAGGGGGATAAAAACCACCACATAACCCAGACTAATTTTTTTTTTTTTCCTTAGGAAATGCATTCTTGCTTTTATATTTCAGTGAGAGAGCGCTATGTATGAATCACTATTTTTATTGACAGGGGCAAACTTTTAAGGGTAGTGGTGCATCTGGAGGTGCTCAACATCTCCAGAGCTTCCATCGCACCAGGAAACTGTTACTTGGTAAATACTGACCATTAGTGGTATGGGGGTTTTTAAATCTGGGCTCCTGACTCTTAAGAGTGGTCATAGAGAGGAAGAGATGTACCCACACCCTCCACTAGATTTACATGGAAAATTATTTTCATGTAAAATGCAATAGAGTTGTAAACACTGCAGGAACACTTGTTAGTCACAACAGTGGTGGAATTATGCTAATACAATGGTAATGCTCTGTGGTGTAGTTGATGCTGTGCCTGTTCAGAAGCTTGTGACTTGCATGTAAGTCAGATGGATTTTTGGTAAGGTTTCTGCCTGCCAGGTAATCTGATGCTGCTGAAGTTCAAGGCAGGGAGATCTGGCGATGACCCTGAGTTGCTGGTTGAAGGAAGGAGCGTTAAACAAGGGCACACTTAAACCATCCTTGTTATTATTTGAGAATGGGAACCCCAAATCAGATTTTCAGGCGTGTAGCTTCTCTTGGCTTCCAAAATTCACAGTAAGACAGTCTTGTGAGTCAATTCTAAAATACTTGTTCGTGGTACTAAAGGTTTTGACGTGTGGAATCCGACACAGGATTTTAACTACCTTAGTGCTAGGGAGTAAACCAGTATGGCTAGCATCATTTCAAAAGATAATTGGAGTGTTTTGCTGCTTGTTTTCCAGACTTACCCACAGGTTGGGAGGAAGCGTACACTTTTGAAGGTGCAAGATATTATGTAAAGTAAGTTGAATGTTTGTCACAATATTATAATTTTCAATTAGTTTGTCTAAATGTCACCGTGATTTTGAATGCATTCCGAACTGAACTTAAATGTTATGCTATAAATCCAAAAGGAGCTTTTAAATTTGTCATAGGGTATGTAGTCCTTTGTTTACTGAATTCTGCACAGATAAAACGATTTCTTGACTTTTTGTGTTAATTAAAGCTGTCTGAGGATGCAGATTCAAATGCAATTTCTGCTGTGAATGTAACCATCTAGCAACAAATGTGCTTGCAAGCCAAGAATACCTTGAATTTGTCTGTTTGTTTGACATTTGTGTGTGTACCCTCTTGTGCCATAAATGCTTTGACAAAGGCAAGATCTTATTTCATCACTGGGAGAACGGTCTTGATTTCAGCCCTGTTCTCTAATTACATTGTTTAAAGCCACACTGGAGGTTTAATTTGGCCATTTTCTTTGCAGACCTCCTGCTTCTGCTTCTAGCATTGATTTCCATAGTTTTTTCAGTTCACGTTTTAGTATGTTTTGAGGAGCACGTTCACTGTGGTAGACTTGCTGTGTGTATTGTATTTTTGGATGAGAGACATGAAAATAAAGCTGTTATGTAGAAGTCCAGAGGGTGCACTGGTTGGATCTGTACAAACTTCTTACAAGCTCTTCCTCTCCAGATAGACCATCCTTATCTGGAAAATTTTTAAGTGGCACCTATGTATATTTGTCTGGTCAATATGCTGCTTTTTCTTCTACTTAACAATTCACAGGCTTTTCTTGATTCATTCAGGGGTTTTTACTCACTGCACTGTGCGTTTGGTTTGCTGTCTTTAAATTAACAATGTCATCGGTGGGATAACTTTTATGAGTGAAGGTTACAAAGAGAGTTTATACGCTGCAGATAGGTTTTCTCTGTGTTGCAGTGTTGAGCAAAAGGTCGCTGCTCTGTGTAAGATGCATTGTAGGCAGTGTGAGGTGGACCTTATGTGTGTGTTTCGTGGTTTATTTTATATAAGTGTGTTTGATTTGGTCCTAAACAAAACATAAAAGCATATGCTGAAGCATAATGCTCCCAAAAATCTGACCAGAACAGGTGCTTGTGCTGCCTAGGAGGGCAGACTACTTGTGAATAGGCAGCATGTTTGTTTTCCTGTTCTATTCTGCCTTCTTGCAATTTACGCGTTGTGTAGCACGAGTTGTGTAGCAGTTGACCAGAAATACACCAGACTGAGGGCAGGCATCCATTAAGAATTTCACCTCTGGAGTTCTGTGCAGATTGTTACACGAAGACAAGTGAGAATTAAAGCTGTGTTTGCATGTGTATACAATATAAAAAACCCAAATTCTTCTAGACTTTGAGGCGGAACCTTTTCTTGTAGAATAAGCCCATGAACAGCGTGTTGGCCAGTTATAGGAACCGGAAAGTAGCGACTTGAGTTTTCCTGGAATAAAAAAAGTGTGTTAACAGCTGTTGTAGAGCAACTGATGCTCTTCTAGACAGACGTACTGAGTGGTAGGTTGTCTGTGTAGTCTTGTCCTTCCAAGATCTCCTGTTCAAGGTGTTAACCATAACTGTTAGGATGTACATGGAGCTGATTGTTTTGCTGATAGCCAACACAAAATAGCTCAGTTTGTGTTTGGAAGTTGTGCTGTCTTTGAAAACATGTTGCACAAACACTTCTCTGTGATTTGATAGATGTAGGAGGGTAGCAGGGATGGTGCTGTCAGGCCTGCCGAAAGGTTCACGTGGTCTGACCAGTTTGGCATCCTTAGCTGAATACTGGTTTCTTGTGTAGCGTCTCAGGCTGAATTTGAATTCCTGCCCAGTGATAGCTTCTCCTTGTAAAGCTGTCCCACATTCAGCCCTACTGGTGCTAGAGAGGATGTGAGAGCTAACGTAGACAGGGTGACAACGTTGTAATCACTGTCTTCTAATCCTAGGCAGTGTAACTCCGGGTGATGTGTTGATTATAATAATTCTGGTTGTCTGAATTTTAACTACTGTGGGGCTTCTGCATGAGGGGCAAACAGCGAGGGCTGTTGTGTTATACAAACACTCCTCACATGTGGATTTTTAACCATAACCTGCTCATTTGTTTGTACTGATTTGCTGAATATTCGTGTTTGTTTTGTCGATTACAGCATAATAAAACTGTGTTAAATCTAAAAATATTGAAATCTTGTTTGTGGTTAGGTCTGAAAGAAAGATATTGTTTTATGTTCCGTATGAGTTACAAAGTTGGAAGGAAATGAATGTTAATGTCATGCTTTTGATGCTTCAGCCACGTGAAACCTGGCTGCTGGATTCCTGCAGTGTGTCCAGTCAGAGAGTTAGACCAGAAGGATAGTCAAGTTTCCTGATCACATAAATTATTTGACCTAACTTCTGAGGCACAGCTTCAAATATGTGGGTTGAATAGAAATGTTTAACAACCTTCCTTTATGGTAAGATCTTATGCTAGACTGTGTTTGAAAATAAAAACCTTTTGAAAATTATTCTTCTGGTTCTTTAATAATAGGTCTTCAGTGTTCCAAGTGGGTGTGTTGCTGAATCTATTACTGTGCTTTTTTTGGCTTTGATGTAGTAAACACAGTATAATCAAATTGGGATAATGTCGAGGAGATAATCGTCAGCTAAATCTTTAACATTCCTTGGACTGGCATTTCAAACAAATGACTCAGTATACAGACTGCACTGAAATGTGATTATTTTTAAAGGACACTATTTTTCTTGGGATGTGTGCACTCGTTTTCAGAATAAGTAAATATCAAATGGTGGCTATTTTACACATTTTTTTTTCTCTCTCATGACATTGAATTTGTTATAGTTTTAAGGTGGAAAGATACACTAAAGCAGGGACAGATAAGGAGTTGTTTCCATTGCATACTGTGGTTTTGTTTTGGCGTAGAGTTGTCTTAGTAAGTTGATGCTAGCTAAGACTTTGACTTTTTTGCAGGTTATTTTGTGTGTTTTTTTTGAATAGTAGAATATTTGCTAATGACAGAATCCTTTCCCCACATCCTCCTCACCTCTTCTAAACGCAAATGACAAAAGGTGTTGTTTGCTATTTGGAGTCAAAAAATGTGCAATGCCGTGATACCTGTAGGTGTTCTTGGGAGATGTGGTTACTTTGTTTAGGGGTTTTGTCTCTTTCAAGTGAGGAAGTCTGGTTTTGTTTACTTCACGTTGGCCCTGTGCACAGACAGCCCTTCATCCACGCTTGGTGGGAACCAACTCCAGCAGTAAACTTTGCTGAAGTAATGCTTGGTTTGGTATTTATACAACAACCAAACTTGTACCCAGAATATGGGGCCCTGTGACTGTAGAACTGATACATTCGATTATAGTATTTAATAGTTATTCTCAGTTAAGTATTGAATCTTCTGTGTTATGAAGTAAAACTCCTGAGGCTTGAAAATTAGGGTGCAGCAAGCTTGATATTTTTCTTTCATCCTGCTCAGGATCCTTCACTGGGCTGGTTACTTGTGCTGAGTGTATTGTGCACTCGTGAGCTCTGAAAAGTTAAGGGCTTTATCCCCAAAACACATCCAAGCTGGATGGTAGTATGGGAAGCTTAAGTTACTTCTGTTATTTATAAGTGCCTAAGGAAAAGGACCCCATGGGACAATCCCATTATGATACTTCTCAGTAGAGAAGAAGTACCTGGTTGCGGGCTTCTGACTCTTCACCTCGTAAAATCATTAAGAATTTCCAGCTTGATGTTTTTAGGGCTTTGTGATGACTTCATAATCACTGGGCGCCCAAGCACTGGGTTTGAGTACCATAAAATCACATAAATCTGTGTGTGCATTTATGCATATGTTTAAGAAACCCTTATAGTTGGTTGAAACAACCCAAGGATCCAAACTCAGGCATTTGCTTACTTTTCTTGCAATTTTGGTTCTCATTGCAGTGGTTCTGAACACAAGTTAGGATTTTTGTACTGGTTTTTTTTTTCTTTGTGAGCAAGGGTTATATTCTTTAGATAACTAATTTACCAAATAAGGTTGCTCTAAAAATCAATCCAAAGATGATATTTATGGAGTTTTGCATCAGTCTACCTAAGTTGGCTACCAAAGTACTATTAGATAAACTATCTGGATGTTTGAATTAGACTTTTCTTAACTTTGCTGTAGGACTGACACTTTTTGGGCAGCACAAAAGCTGACTGCAAAAGTTCTTAAAAACTTAAATAATTAAGAAGATTGATGTTCTATTTTTAAGGTTTTCTCTTGAGGTTTACCTTTTTCTGTATTCATCAGAACAATTTTTGCCTGTTGCTTGCTGAATCGAGGCATTGGCAAACCCCGGCCAAAGCCGAGGTGAGTTCACTGTTGCATCAAATAGAAGTTTTGTGTGCTTTTATAGAGACTTTTTGTCAGTGCAGGTTTGTTTATTGTACACATGTAGCTTGAAAATTGGGAAGGCAAGAAAAATTTATTAAGCGATTAAAAGGGATAAGATCTCATTCAGCTCTGAGTTTCTATTGTTTACTAAAATAAACCTGTGCTCATTGAGAATTCAGCTTTCGTTTGAACCTTTGTCTTTTATGTGCATTCTAAAGATCCTTTCCCATTCAGCTGAGACTTTCTCCAGAAAAATCAAAGAAAAGCAAATCGTGTTTGCAGAAAAGCCTTTTCTTGAAAGGCAAAATGGAATTTGAGAAAAATACGACCAGATCAAACTGTTTTTCTCCAAGACTAAGAATCGCAGTGTTCCTCCCAGAAATTCAGTTCTTTTTTGTTGCCTCTAACCTTTATTTTACTAAAATGAAGAATAAACTTAATTCTTTTTCTTACATGGTGAGACCTGTAGGTCAAATAAGGGTGTGTGGCTAGATGGGTGAACTGGGACATAGCCACAAGCTGTCCTGTGCTTTTTGTAGTGAGCAAAGCTGTTCAGATGAAGAGAACTTTTTGGGAATGCCTGCACATTTATTATCTGTTTTAACATTTGCTTCTATATTCCACTGAAATATTTCAAGAACCAAAAATACCACAAAGCTGAAGCTGGGTGTGGAGGTGGAAGGATTCTAGGCACAGGAAGAAACGGGTGTGGGTCAGAGCAGAGGTGGGAGTGCATCCAAGAAGCAGCTGCTTATGGGTTGGATGTGGAAGGACAGGGTTGTAGGTAGTGGTGTGCTGGAGGAGAAGGCTAAAAGGGTGGGAGCAGTTGCAGAAGGGGAAGGAGTGCAGAGACAACCAGGCAGAAAGGAGCGGTGGCAGTGGCAAGTCAGGAAAAGGAGCAGGAGTGGGAGCTGATTTCCTAGGAGCAAACTTAATGGGATTTCTCCCAGAGGGAAGGGTGGCAAAAGTTCACCCTGCCAAAACTGGTTGTCTGACTCGTGTGCGGGTCTGGAAGGGCCCATTATCCCTGGCTTAGGAACCTGTTTCAAAGTTAGTCTGGGAGGTGGAATATCAAATGTGAATGTTAAGAATTACTGTGCTTCTGAAGGCTCTTTTTGCCTGTGACGTCTGTGGTTGATATTTTGAGCTGTCTCTTTCCTGAAGTGTGTTTCTAAATTCGGCAATACCTTAAATGCTTCAGTTTCACTAAGAGAGACTTGAAAGCAAGAGGGAACTTACTGATGATTCTTTTTAATACCAAGTTTTTCAACACTTGTAAGAATCAATGATTAATTATTTAAAAATACAAAAAAACCTGTATGTAAGTAGTTACATGAAAAATTGAAGTAATGAGAAAGATATTGAAGACACTCAAACTTTTTGATATTTGTTAACAAATTAGTAAATTGGTCTCCAGCTTCAGATCCTTGTTTTTGAAGTGGTAATACCTCTTCCCTAGCTTTGGTCTTTTTTGGTGATTGAGTACTAATAGCAGATGAAGTGGATATACTCTGCATTTACTCCAGTTAAGTGAATTCTTACATGGTGTTTCCTTTTTGGTATTCACCACGTGTGAAGGATGGCAGAAAGCAAAGGAAATGCTCATCAATCAAAACTTTCATGTAGGTGGTTTCTGCAATGTTTAATGAATTACAGTGGTGCAGTTTTCTCCCCCCTTTGCAAAAAAAGACAGCTGATGTGCCTTCTTAAGAATGGTTTTGGGGCACATACCAGTATTTCATCTTCCTGTTGTGTCTGGGGCTGCACAGGTTCTTTTTCTTTTCCCCATCTCGGTACCCATGTCCTGCAGCACCTGGAACTGAGGGACACCTCCAAAAACACCTCACCTGGCAGGCTGGTACCTCGTGAACTTTGCCAGCAGAGGAGCCTACTCGTTGTAGCTCTGTTTGGTAGAACTTTTACAGGTCCAAATTCTAGCTGGTGCCTTTCATGTTCTTCTTTTGCTTTAAAGGGGTTGCGCCCACTTGTTTTTTTTATCCCTGTGGTCTGACAGAGTTCTGCTGTGCTGATCAAACCTGGTGTGGTGTTGCGCCAAGCCTGTTTTTCCTGCACATGTTTATGTTACCCTGGCTCTTATTCTAATGAATTACACTTTCATTAAACCTGAGATACACTGGGGCTGGCAGTGCAGAGCGCTCCTCAGTTCGCCTCTGTGTGCGTGTGAGAGGGGGAGAAGGCTCTTGTGGAGCTTCAGGCAAATCCTTGCTGGAAGCGAAGCTCCACAGCCCTGACTGCTGGGATTTCTGCCAGCGTGGTGCCTGGATGTGTGTTCTTTTCTGTGTTTCAGTAAGTAAATACCTAAATTTAAACTCCTTCCCCTTCCCTCTCTCCCTCTTCCCTTGCCTTCTTTCTTTGGAATGTGTGAGATAACCGTGCCTTTCAGTTCTCTCCATTGCTCTTGCATTTGGTTGGAGGGAAGGAGTTCTCTGGCGGTGATGTTGAGGGGGGAAGAAGTTGCGTGAGTAGCCACCATCAGAAGCAGAAATTTGGGGATGGGAACTTGACAGCAGAGGCACTCCAGTAAAACTCTGCTTCCCAGTACCGGGTAGGACAGGAAGGTCTGGTTAAATGGTTGGTTGTGAAGTTGCATCTTTCTGCTCCAGACCCATGAACCTTGAATTGAATACTTGTTTGAAATCTATGATAGAGTGGGAAAAAAAGGCTTTTAGACAGTATTTTGAATGCCTGTGTGGCCTGTGATTGTCTCAAAGCTTTATATAAAGAATTAAAGAGACACTTGCATATTCAGGAGGCTCCACAAACTTAGTTCTTCATGGCTTTCTCCACTGTGGTTTAGTAAGAACAATTATTTGTAAGGAAAGGTACATCGCCAAGCAACCTAACCTTTAAAATTGGCTCCCTGCTTTTTCTTCTTCCAGAATCTCTTACAAATCATGTTTAATAGAAACAAGCGCTTTAAAAACAAATTTTGTGCTTTATTAACTGGACATGTTTCAGTGTGTCAGATCAGGCAAGAGAGGTCCCAGTAAGAAAAGGTGTTTGAAAGCAAAATGCCTGGTGAAAGTTTCAATTTCAAATGCCATCTTTGCCACCTTTCCATTCTGGTATTTCCTGGAAGCTTTTATCATCTTTACTACTCACTGATAAGTAGGATACTGTAATTGCACAAATCCTGCAAAAATACAGCTTTGGATTTTGTTCTGAGCTGTCCTACTAGCAAAATTCTGTCATTTTTGATTTTTTTTTTATTCTCTAATTTTGTATTAAATCCTGCAGATTATGCAACTGCCGACCAACGTCTGTAACGTTTATAATTTCTGAGAATCTGTTTCTGAGATGAGTAAAAACATGTGATGTATAATCTCTAAAATTTTTTTATGAACTTGGCTTATAAAAAGGACAGAAATCTCTCTTGGAAATAAAATTTTGTGAGCAACAAGAATAGACACGTGGTGCTCTCAAATGCTTATGGTGAAGAAGAATACCTTTTAATCTGATTTACTTGAATGCCTAAAAGGGTAACTTGGTTTCCTGATGGCTAAGACTGTGGGGTGGAGGGTTTTGTCATGGATTTTAGATGTCGTTCACACCATTTTGTAGGCTTACTTTGTATTTTTTGATGCACAAGGAAGAACCTCTAGATGAATATAAAACTCTTTGGTTGAAATTTTTTGCAAGGTTTGATGCAGAAGGTTGAAAAACAAAGTTTGAAACAAAAATACATGTTTGAGCAATCAATGTCGTAAGATCAAGTGTTCATTTTAATGATGAATTTTAATCAGAAGAATGATGCAAGCTAAACTTCATTAGGTATTCATATCATCTGTTCTGATATGAAATCTCTCTTATGGTACAAACTCATATCTTCTCTGCTTGATGTGGGTATCAGTTGCTTACCTGGTCTGAAACATTGAAATATTTTCAGCTGTTAAAGCACGCAAATGTTACTATATATTTTTTTTTTGTAATTATGAACAGTTCAGCTTTTACTGATTGATCCATCTTCTTTGGCGTATCATCAGAGTTAAAAGAATTTGAGTGTTGAATACATTTTATACCTGGTTTAACTGAAACCTAAAAGTATCCCTAATACAGTGATTTTTGCAGGAGTAGGTCACTAAAGCTACCCTAGCTCAGACAGGAGGTAGTTATTAACATCGTCCTGCAATGAATTTGAAGAGTTTGGGAGCCTGAATACTTCCACTCATCAGTGGGAGTCTTGGGCCATCTGTTTGTAGTTTGTGGCGTGTAAAAAGCAGCAGCTGGGGTTTGTTAGCTGGTTGCACAGCCATACCTGGGGACTGCAGCAGGCAGGTGAACCTGCAGTGGAGTGTCCTGAGCAGTGGCATGCAGCTGTGTCTCCTACCTGTGCTCTGCTCCTCCTTCTGCTCGGCTTCAGGTAAAAACCAGCTGGCAGTCCTGCAGTCAGCGAGGCCTCCCAATGAACCTTGCCTTCCAGTGCTGTGGGCATGGGGCTGGAAGGAAGCAGAGTGTGAACTGTGCCAACGCTGCTGCAAAAGGTGCTTTGTTTCCTTTGTACTGAGCCTTGTATTTCTTTATCTGCAACTCCTGTCTGTCTGACAATTCAATTACTAAATGAAAGGGGTGGGTTTTTTTTCCTGTAAACTGAATTTAAAAATTTCCCAGGTTTAAACTTTCTCTGTAGTGATGGCCACAAAGAGGAGGGTTTAAGGAAAGTTGTTTGTTCTTAAGAGCAGATAAACTGACAACAAAACCATTAAATTTGCCTACTTTTCTAGCTGAATATGCCGCACAGTACATAGTAAACAGCATAAAAGGTGACATTTTAGAATTATTTAGTTGAGTGATGCCTAGTAGTATGGTACAGTGACTCCTGTTTAAATGCAAATTTGATGAAAGGGTATCCTCTTGGTCTTCCTGTTACCAGTAGTGTTTATATCTTACATATATATATATATATATATACAGAACACATTGTTCTTTATGCTTCTTCTACACACCTCGCTCTCCCAAGTTTCTTACCTGGAACATCTGCATTTTGCTTCACTTTCAAAATATTATAAAAATCTGAACCTTTTCCTGAAGTGCTCTTTATTCTTGCATTTTAAGCTAACCACTTTGCAGTGTGCTTCAGAATTGAGCTCACTCTGTGGTTTTCATCCAACTTCAGGTGAGAGTGCCAAACCTGTCTAACAAGAAATTCGGGATTTCTGGTGCCTCTGATTGCTCATTTTGCGGTTTAAAACAACAAAAAGTGCTATCAAATGCAGCAATTCAAATGCCAGTGTTTTATCTTGTTCATTATAATATTTTGTTTGGGTTTGAGCTCAGATATGTAAGTTCTTTGAGAATCTTGTGATTTTGTTGCTGAAAAAGAGCTAGAAGTGAGACATAAGAAGAAAACAGTCTGCTGATTAAAGTGGTGATGTCCTGTTAGGCTCTAAGTGGGGTTTGCTGTGTTCCACAGCCCTCGATGATGCAAGCAAAGATTGCATCGGGCTGAGGAGCTGGAATTATCAGCACCTTGGTTTTAAGTAAGAGGGGGAGGAAGTCTTGTGCTCGGTAATGGAGTTGTTTTTTCTTTCTGACTTCAAGTGAAGCTGTTTGTAGATCATGAGTGCAGACAGAGACTTCTCAAACTTTTAATGAGGATTGGAGGTACCGTCATTTTGGACAAGTATTGCAATCATTAACTTAGACAAGAGCTCTTGCTTTTATTACTTTGCTTGAAAAACTGCCTTGCGCAATTGGAAACGGGGTTTTAAAAGACATTCTGGTAACTTAAGGCTTTTATTTATTTTTTCAAGAAGGTGAAGAAATGAATCTGGCATTGGTTCAGAACCTGTGTCTTGTACACTTTCACCAGGCCTGGTATATAGGAGATTATGTTGCTGGCAGAGTGAATCTGTAAAGAACAAAGAAAAATTTTCACTTGTTTGAAGATGGGTTAAGCACCTCTAGGAAGAATTGGAGTAGAATTTACTGACTAGCTCTTGTATTCCTGTCTAATTCCTTTGCAGCAGTAGGGACTTAAATTGTAATGAGTGGGGGTGAATAGGTTTTGGACATGATTTAACAGCTGGGTTCACCAAGTGTCTCTATTAGGACTGTAGGAGGAATGGTCAAAAGCAGAGCTTATGGAGGATTTTATGGTTTGGGGTTTTTTCTGTCCAAATTTGACATAGATAGTCAACCACAACAAAAAATCAAATGCAATGCAGACAAAGCTGCAGTTGGCAGCTGTTAATTTGTTTTGTTCCGAGGCAAATATTTCAAGTTTTCTGATCAGTTTATTTTCCTTGAGCTGAAGTAATTTGGGTTTTTAGTAGTCTAAAAGCCTCTCTGCACCACTGGTTTGGAAAAAAAAAGTAGGGATTTATTTATATCAGAAAAACAACTGTCTCCAACTCTTTGTCTCTTCAGTTCTTCTCTTCTGCTGTTTGACCTTCTCTTTCTCTTCCTTTTTATTTTATTTCTGTATACGTGCCCTTATTGTTCACCCTACTATTTTCACTGTTACTCTGCTTGCTTCTAGCACTGGTAGCTCAAGTAGTGTTAGACATGATCTTCCCCAGTTGGACTGCATGCCAGATTTTCCTAAGGGGAATGTAAATACTGTGAGGTCAGTTCAGTATCAAATGCCGGCAGCCTGAAATGAACCCGGCAGGATTTTCTGCTATTCAGTCAAAATTAAAACCTGCTCAGGATACACTGCTAAGTGTTCAAAAGTCAAGACTTTGAATTATATATTGAGCTTTACAGAGTTTTAATTTTATTTTTTTTTACTTTAATTAAGCTTACTTTTTTTTCCCTAAAGTAAAATAATGTGCACTAGGGACTACTCGCTATGATTGTGGTAATTACAGATATGTTTAGAAACCTCTCTCTATATACTGATGGATTAGATGACTTATTTCTAAAAATGAGGAAGAGTTGTATGTGTGTGCATGCTCACCTGCAACATCTATAATACAGTGACACTTAAACATTCAACTAATGTGCTGTTAAGAGCAAATCAAATCTTCAGCCCATCTATTCCTCCGTGTTTCCCCTCACCTCTGTCACTCCTCCCTTTGTCCCTGAAAAAGAATGGACAGGGGTAAACTTATATGGCAGATGAAAAACAAATTGCTCTTTATGACTTCCTCCTGTACTTCGAACAACCTGCTGGTCATTCTTTTGAGGGAGAATTGCTGCCTGTGATTCCTTTAGATCAGCGATGCTCTGTAATTTGCCATGTGGTAGTTTGAATTGCTTGCATCTGTGTACTGCTAGGGACCCGTGCTTCTCGTTTTACAAGGAGAGGAAGTATAGATTAACAGCTGAACTCGAGGGGTTTTTGCTTTGTAGGGCTGCTGTCAGTAGATTGATGTACCTTAGGTCTATTTGTCTTTCAGACTGTTGTCTGTGTAAGACTGGCTGCTATTAGTTTTGAAAAAAGAATCCGTCTCATTGATGAAATGAGAAGAAAATAACCTCTGAATGTTAATAGACAAGCTAGGGGTAGAGTTTGTTCTTTGGTATTTTCTGTTTGCCACGCCATGACAAGACTGATTCATTCTCCACTTCTCTCCAGGTCTCTGAGATGTCATGGTGATATCACTGTGAAATGACAACAGAAAATCATGACTTGTGGTCAGGGATTATTTTGCTTTTTTTTAAATCAAAGCTGTTTTATTTTTGTGAGGAGATAAATAGTGTTGTGGTCATTAGATAAGTCCCAACTGCTTCACAGTGTTTTTGTTAAGTTCTTGGTAAAGTTTCACCAACATATCTATGGTTTTGTCTGGGAGAAGTCATGATACTCAGATGAAAGAATATTTGATTATTGAATGTTACCCTTTGATTTTCTCAGTGGATTTAAACGGGTATTGAAAATAACCACGTAGAGGTATTGATGAAAAACTACAGTGCTGAACAGAGAATAAAACAGATTTTAAAATGAAAAGCATTAGGAGCTGTCATGTAAGCAAAGTAATGTTAAGTTCAAATGAATACATTATGAAATACTCATTCTGAAGCAAAGATGAATGTATTATGGAGTGTAAAGCCATCTTTCAAGAATGGCACTAAAATATATTCCTTGAACAGCTTTATTAATACTTAGTTTTGTGCCATTGGACAGTGTTTTTTACTAGAAATTATTTATTTGGGAGATCAACATTTCATACCTTTTCTCTCTAAAAATGAAAAGCATAAACACCTGTGTGCTGGTAGGCCAGTGCTTAAAATATTCAAGTGAAAACTCAGGCTATTGGCTGTGAAGGAGTAGGAACAGCTCATCTATCAGTTCTGTGCTTTCTTTTAAAATAAAATGAAAAGCTGGTTTTGTTACTTAATGAAAGAATGAGGGGGTGGGGGCGTTGTTGTTGTTTATGAAATGATGTCACAGTAATTTCCAAAGTCCATTTGAAAATGATGGGAACTTCATCAGCAGGATTACAAGAAGTCTGGCATGTGACTAGCTGTGATTTGTGAGGCTTGCTTGCTTGTTTGTTTTTTACAACACTTTGCAGCAACGCTGCTGAATTTCTAAAGTCAGGGAATAAGGATGTTGTAAACACCAAGAAGTGCCTAACTTCACCATCTGGCTTGACCCTGTTTGGCTTCTGGAGCTGCCCGAGTGAATGACGCGATGTCCATCCAGCTCATCATTGCGTCACTGATTTTCCTGGTCTAATTCTGTAACCCCTGCATTTATTTTGGGAAAGATCCAGTACTGTTGGCTGAGAGGTCTACAAGGGAATGTAGAGTTTGTTTGAGTGGGGTTTTTTTTAAATCAAGTAGAACATTGGTCTTTTTTAGAAGCTTCTTTTGAAGTGTTTAATGATTCCTCCTCATGAGGTGTGATGATTAAACATAGCATCCCTGTGCATCATTTAAACTTGGAAAAAAAAGGGCTGATATTTGTTTTTCATTTCAGTAGGAAAGGCTGGTTGCATCTGCTGTCTTTTGTACAGCTCCATTCCCTGTAAGACACTGCTTCTTCCCATTGCTGAGTGGAAAATACCAGGTGAAGGGCTCTAGGAGCAGCAGTGGTTTCCTCCGCGTGCCCGCTGAGTGCCCTGTGGGGTGACTTTGGAGTGTCACCTCTGTAGTGCTGGCTCTCTGCAAACCACTGGCAGCTCTGACATCTGCATTTCAGCGATTTGGCCGTGCCCCCTTCCCTGCAGATCGAGCTTGTCCTGGTCAGTGAAGATGGATTCCTGGAGTTTTGAGAGCAAGTTCTCACCCATGAGAAGGCGGCGGCAACACCTCTACTCCAGGTGCATTTACAAGTTGCATCTGTTAGATTTTGTCATTTTAAATCATTGAATCCAAAAGTAGAGGAATCCATTAGCATCCCTAAAATTATGTGGAGCTTTTTGGCATATACTCTTTCTTCATATACAGTTTTTTAATAATTTTAAACCTAACTTTCCTTTTTTTTTTTTTTAAAGGGGAAATTAAACTCAGTACAGCTAATTGTTTCAAATCCTGATCACACCGTAGACAGTAAAATCTTATGTCTGAGCAACCATTGGAATATCATAATGTAAAAATTAAAGTTACCGGAAATTATGTTGCTGTGGAAAAAATAATTTGCTTTATTCCCACAGGCACTAATTATCAGGGCTCTAAACTGGAACTTGTACTTTTCTGCAAAGGATCCTTGTGAGGAAAACATTATCAAGAGCCATTAAAATCTCTGGTCTTATTTTTAGAGATAAATTGCGCTGTTTCACTGGTTGCTTTCCAAGTTACGTATTGAAATGGTAAAACAAAAAAAAAGTGTCTTGACTAAATTCCACATAATGGTACATTCTTAGCACTCAGATAAACGAAGTGGGAATGGGGAAGAATGTAATTCAATAATACATTTCCATGATTTAGCAGCTTGGGTTTACTATGTGTTTAACGACTTGATTTTTTTAAATTTAATTTGCATACAAAACCACTGCTCGTGTTTGTTCACTTTCCAAAGCATCTCAGCTTTTCATGCTCTTTAGACCATGTTTTGTGCTGCACAAAATACCACGGAAATGTTGGTTCTAGAGTTCTCTGGTGCCATTGCTTTGAGCTGTTTCTGATCGCTGTTCTGGTGATTCTTTGGACTGCCAAAAATTATACAAGACCATTGCTAGTTTGTAAGCTATACTTGCATATTTAATAAATTTATATATATATATCTACTTGCTTGAGGCATAATAAAGAAGAGTATATAAATACTGTGTGTGGAATGATCTTTAAAGCTGTGATTTTATTTTCAGTAATTAGCTGTACTCCTCTTCCAGTGTTCCTGCTTTATGCTAGGGTGATTCACCTGGTGGTGTGGTAATGGCCAGAGTAATAATTCGGGGAAAACTGACTCATGTGAAGCTGAGGAGGTGCAAGTCCCAAAAGAAGATAATGGTATCGAATGAGAGCTGATGTGCTTCAGTAACTGTAGGGATGGAAATGTTTTGTGAGTTAGAGCAGGAAATAGGGAGCTGTGTGGGAAGAGGCAGCATCCTTCTGAATGGGGACATTTCTTCAGAATAAAACTTTTAATGGAGGAAAGAAAATACTTACAAGGAAGATTGTTTCTCCAAATGCTCAGGAGTAGGATTGATGCACAGTCCTGGCAGCAGAGGAGACAGTGATGAATACCCTACATGAAATTAGGACAGGAATTTACATACAGGAGCTGTTTCCTTTAAGCTGAGGAGAACAGCAATGTTTTCAAGATATGACCTGTCTTGGCAGTAGATGAACGGAATAGTGTGAATTCATCAAAAGTTTATGTATCTTTGTAACCTGTTTTGAGGCAGCTGAAGTGGTTCATGTTAAATATTTTACATGGCTCAGCTCTCTCTTTTGAAGCTTTTTTTTTTTACCTAACCAAAATTAACCGCGTGCTTGTAGGAGATCCTTTTGCCACAAAAACAGATTAAAGGTTTTCTTTGTGGTGCAAGATTAATAGGTGGAAGAATATGAAGTTAGAGGCCAATTAACATATTTTCTTGGTGACCCTGTACAGGTAGTCAGCATTAAAAAAAAAATAATATTATGAGATCTGTAATAGCATTCCATAGAGAATTTATTTTGGTAAATGTTTTTTCCTCTTTATATACATGTTAATTATGACTACTTAATTGATTTTCTTTTTTTTATTATTTTTTATTTGCCTGGGGAGAGGGACTTTTCGAAATTAAAATAATAACCAAAAAAAGCACATCTGTGTAATGTTAATACTGGTTCAGGGTTTTTCTCTTTTTAGCTGACATGTAGTGTTCATTCTTTAGGTGCTAACTTGAAAATTAAAATCCCTTTCTTTGTAGATTCTACCACTGGTTTCTTTTAAAAATAAATGTAAAAAAAATAGAGTATAACAATCTGTTTCTTATTTAAGATAACTAGGAAGAAAAGTGCCCTCTCATTTTAAATGTGTCAAGGTGAATACTGAATTCAGCAGTAACACAGTACAGAGGGGAGTATAAGCTCCATGTTCTTTCAGACTCTCAAAGATTTTCAAGTATGTCCCAATTGTTGTGAATTGTGGTACAGATTTTTGTGAAGCGGGCACTAAAATTAAAATTAAAGTTTGAGTTAAATAACAGCTTGCCTTTTTTTTTTTTTTTCCCTGATGTGATTTGAACCTCTGCACAGGCAATCTGCAGATAATAGATGCTATTTTATCACTTCAGCTTACGGAGCCACCAGGTCCTAAATTTTAGTGATGACTCTCCAAAGTTGGTTGGTTTTGGTTTTTGGTTTTTTGTCCTCTTTATGTCTCCTTTTGAGCCAGTATCTTAATTGAATCTTTTATTTCCACTTTGCTAAAATAAACTTGGAGCAAATGTCGCCTCTTGAATGGATATTCTTGCAGTTGAGTAAGGAAACTCTGCATGCATTTAAAAAAAGCTTTACATGCAAGTATATCAATTTGTTGCCTTATTGGTATTTTTTAGTGCTTAGAGAATCCTAAGCTGTTCAGGAGAGTGGGATTTTTTAATAATTTCATTTGGAAAGTAAAAAAGAGATAATTATTTTTGATTCTTAGGTGTGCTCTTTTTTGTCCCCATGCCACTGCTTTTCACTGACCTTTTCAGGCAAGGATTTCTGGCTCTTTTTAACAAGATTTCCTTTTCCTGTTTGAAAGGCAGCACTACTTGCTCAAATTCGATTGATATCTTCGTGATGCTAGGCTTATGAATTGACAGAATTGCATGCCCTCAGGATAGGAAAGAAATGTAATCTATTGATATTTGGATTACGGTTTATCACTTTCATTTTAGGAGAAGAAGCAGAAGCTGTGGCCTTCATCCACAGAGCAGAGAAAACAGGCTTCTTAAAATCAGACTCCAGCTGGAAAAATCATGTGGCTGCAAAGGCCTGACATCTGAAACAATATTGTTCCAGTTCAGCATGTCTAGAAACACGAGCATAGTTTTATGCTAAGGTAGTACTGGTTTAACAGGAAAATGACATAATAGAACTGAAGACACAGAGGAGTTTGACAAGGGTGAGCAAAGATGGAAGAGCTTCATTTAAGGAATGCCTGGAACACCTCAGTGAGGGCTGATGATGAGTGCAAGCCTTCAAAGTTAGAAGTGGTAGAAAGGCAGGTAGAGAACAGATTTGCTGTATATTCCAATAAGAGAACTACCTGGAGGAATCACAAATCAAGAAGAGGTGGCCCTTGTGGCTGATGTCCCAAAGGTCTGAAAGAAATGCCTGTCACTCAGGAAAGTGGCTGAAGACGTGTGGAAAGAATAGCTTGGGATGGTGTGGGCTGGAAGTCTGCAGTCATGGAAACCTGTGGTCACTCCTTTCATTTGGTATCCCACTTCTGAATCTTATAATTGCCAAAACAAGGCATCCGTGTGCATCCCTCCTGTCCTGGTGGGCTGTCCCAGGTGTTGGCTGCTGATCACAGCTGGGAGCAGGGCACTGTTGTGTGGCTCTAACCTAGCTCAGCAGCTCTGGTGAGCAACGTTAATAAATATTAATTTACTAGGAGTAAATGAGAGGAATGCTGTTTTACTTACGGTGCTGCAGGTTCTTAGAAATGGTCTAGCAGAGTATCTCTGGCTGGTATCTTATCACTAAAGCTTTGATGGATGCTGTGGGTGCACAAAGCATGGGAGGACTTGATAGTTTGCTTACAGTAATGCTTTGGCTTTAACTTGTTTTGAAAATAAAGTATGTAAACATGAAAATGTGACTGATCTTCCTACTGAAGCTTTACTACACACAGAGATTTAATGAGAGAAACATAAAAGTTATGAAATCATTAGATACTGTCTGCTGGCTGAGTATTGATTCAGACTGGTGTAATTGACTTTTTGCACGAAGGGGTTTGTGTGGGTTGGAACCTGGCAGAGAGATTTTAAAGCTGAATTGTTTTTCAGATTATAAATGGATTTGAAGCATTAAACTTGTACCTGCTTTCAGAAATCCTATGAGATCATTTTAGAGCTAGTAGAAGATTAATTTAGATGATACAAGCGTGGGGAGGGTAGAGTAAGATGCTTACAACAGTCTAAATGACGAAATACTTACTTGAAGAGAAAATCTTCTCTTTTTTTCTTCCTTTCTTCCCAAAATACCTGTTTTATCTAAGCACATGGGCATTTGAAGAATGATTTTTCTTCAACTCTAGATCAGTACTTGGATCATTAGGAAGTAACTACCTTTTCTATATTATTCTCTCAAGAAATAAATTCTTTGGAAAATGTAACAAGTGGGATACAAATGTAGTAGAGGTTTAGTCATAATTTAGACAACATTTTTCTCTAAAGTTATGGATTTGCTTTTTTTCCCCTTTTAACTAGTGAAACTATGAATTTGAGTAATGAATCTGGAAGCTTTTTTGCATACTCTGAAAATGAGTTTCTGTTTTCCTGGATAATAATGATGTCAGAATCTAGAGTTGCAAAGTAACAGGCACATTCGTAAAATCTGAAAGACAAACACTTACCTTGGTATTGGTGATAGTAAATCACTGTAGGTTGTATACACACAGCTCCAAAAGGGTTTGGAGGACAAGAACTCTCTGTTAGAAGGTTCTGTGAAAGGTTTGGTGTTCGGGGCTCAGTATTATCTCATGTTATTAAGCAAAGCAGAAAACCGGTGTTGCTGTTCCTTTTTAGTTATTTGGATGAGTGGAAATAGAGATGATTGGTCTGACACAAATGACGGTTTTTGTTGTTAAACTGCATTTATGGGGATGGACTTGTCAGCTCTCTCAAAGGATGGGAATCAATTCCTAAATTTGTTGAATGTGCCTCTGGAATATCTTTAAAATATGAAGAAAATGATATCAAGATAATTTAGCTGGTGAAAGCTGCTTAGTGTACTATCAGCTGGATTCCTACTGTAGGAATTATGTGCTTTTAATGATTTCTCATTTGGGTTGGGAGGAGCAAGAGTAGGAATAAGTATGTAATAGCACTGGAAAACTGGGTTTTCATGTGATCTAGTAAACAAGAGAGAATTGAGTAACAAGAATATTGGAAACAAACACTTTTAAAATCAAATTTGTTCATGTAAGTTGTTCATCACCAGGAATTCGGTTGTGAAGCTTCTACCAACACTGCCTGAATTAAATCCTACCAGGTATTCAGCGAAGCTTTTAAAGGCATTTGGTGGCTTTTTTGCATGGTTATCATTTCTGAAGAGATAATAAGAAAATAACAAAACTAAAGAACAGTTGAGTGAGTTTCCAAATGCTGATAAAGATCTTGCCATGCTTTCCCAATTTTCAGGCTCTTTAATTTGGACTGTTTTGTGACTACTCCTTTATCCAAAAAGAAGTCAGTTTAAATCCTGAAAAACAATAGAAGAATTGTTTGGCAGAGAAGTCAGCAGCCAGTATCTTGGCACTGCCTTCAACTTTTTAGGCCAGGTTGCTGACAGCAAAAGCACGAACAGAACTTTGAAATAAAAATAAAGAATCTTCAGTCTTCCAGAAGCAAGTCTAAATGGAAAATGGAGTCCACTCTAGAGAGACTACAGCTTCCTATGCCATTACTTTAAAATTCTTTGGTGTAAAATAATGATACTTGAAAACTATTTTTACCTAGAAGTAGTTTCTGTTTTCTTTGCAAGCTTTTTAGCTAATATAATTACTTGCACCTAATCTAATGTGATGGCATGTCCACATCAAAAATTGTTGGGGTGTGGCTTTCTAATTTTCATTCTCTGCAAGAAACTCCTGGGACCTAATTCTTGCAGGACTCTTTGTGATAGCTGAAGAAATTGGAATACGGGAAACAACACAAGGAATTTGACATAACTTAGAAGTTATGTCAAAGACTGCATTTGTCAAAGCAGCATTTGCTCTGTTCCACTGTTTGATGTGTAATTTTTGAGCAGGCTTGAAGCAATGGTGAACTGAGGCTGCTTTAAGTGCTGACGGTATAAGGTACATAATCAGAACAGGGGAAAGATGACAATGGATCCTTTTCAGGCACTGCTGTACAGCTGTGTATTGAATCCATTATAGAATGGTTTGGGTTGGGAGGGACCTTAAAGATCATCCATGACAGGGACACCTTCCACTATCCCAGGATGCTCCAAGCCCCCGGGCCTTGCACGCTGCCAGGGATGGGGCAGCCACAGCTTCTCTGGGCAACCTGTGCCAGGGCCTCACCACCCTCACAGTAAACAATTTCTTCCTAATACCCAATCTAAACCTACTCTCTGTCAGTTTGAAGCCATTCCCCCTTCTCCTGTCCCTCCAGGTCCTTGCATAGTCCCTCTGCACCTTTCTTGTAGGCTCCCTTTGTGTACTGGAAGGCCCCAGTTAGGTCCGGCCTAAGCCTTCTCTTTTCCAGGCTAAGCAATCCCAGCTGCAGTCAAAGAACTGCACAGAATGGATGTGGGTTTGCCAAGCTCCCAGTTAATGGCTCACTCCAAGGAGGAAGGTGTTCAGGGTTTTTTTTGCTTGCTTGTATTTTCATTGTACCTTTGGAACACTTTAACGGGATCGGTTCATCTTGGCTTAGATTGGCTTGAAACCCTAAAAGTTACCGGTGCCACAGATTCTTTTTCCTGTGGTCATGAAGTCCTTCCTCTCTTACAATGATCTGTGCAATCATGCAGTCAGAGGCAAGTCTAATCAAACTGAAAATGTGTCAATTGTAGGACTAGTTTATGGCGAAATATGTGAGCTGACTTGAACCTGTATCACGTTGCAGAAGAGCTGCTGCAAACACCAGCTCCTCAGACAGTATCAGCTATTCAGAGGAAAGACTTTTATGCTGGCATAGGCTCCATCTGCCTTAAGAGGGTTTGTTAATGCTGAAATGTTTCTCACTAAATATCACGCTGCCTGGTACTGCTATATGGGGAAAAAATCTGACATGTAGATTTGCTTATAGTTTTTATACAGTGTTTTTATGTGCATACTTAAGCAATGCCAGCTCAGTATTTCCCTGCAGTTCACTTGTGTTTCTATTTATACTTACAGTTTTCTTTGATTAACTAAAACAGTAAGTAGGTGCTATTTCTAGCATAGAAGGCATATTGAAATAAAGATGTGGAAATATTCTTTGAAGTCTCCTTTTATGGCTGCCTCCAAAATCAGCAGAAACTTTAGAACACAGCAAAATTGATAATAAATACTATTTATTGAGTTGAACAAGTTGCCTGTCTGTTCACCGAAGTTTGAAAAATAGTGTTGTTGGGTATAGCTGAAATGGAAGATGAGTCAAGTTAAAAAGTAACTGTACTGACAGGGATTAATCAGAACTGTAGAATTAACTGTTCTGGTTTAGCAGTGTGTGTTGAGATCTCTAATAACTAGAACTCTCTGAGATGAGTGTAAAACCTGTGGATTACACTTGTAGGTGCAACTCTAAAACTTTTATGACCTTTTAAAAATTACTTTGGGACTGGGGGAAGGCTACTTCCCCTGCATATTTTCTCTTGACTGTCATGTGTGTGCACATGTGTTTGTATACATATGAAACATTGATATTAGTGTAGTTTTCTGCCAGTTTCAATGTCAAATATTAGATCACAGCTAGAGACTAAACTATTGAAGTTAACGTAAGAAAATGAGTGCCAAGCTGACTGAGCAGGTAAAGATTTTTTTTTCAGTCAAGGAGGGAAGCACCAAATATAAAATAATGGCAACAGGAATGTTTACCTTGGCTTGAAGTTCCTGGGGGAATTTGAATCTTTCGGTTGGCTTTGACTCATTACTGTAATTGATTAAAAAGAAATGAAACAAAAACCCCAAACAGCAAAGGAAGTTGACTTCAGAAATGATTCAGCAAGTCATTCATCACGTTGATAAAATAAGGGAAAAAAGACCATTCATTTAGCTGACTTGTTTGTAAGCACTGTTTTTTCTGCATGGATTATTTGATGTGTCTGCTGGTTTTAAAGGCAGAAAACATATTCTGTATTTGATCCACCTGTTACCTCAGCACAGCAGTAAATATATGGACCCCTATGCCTAGAAACAGAGGAGGCATTTCTTTATTTATTACCCATAGCTTTGTCAGTTTTGGCAAGATGACTTCAGGAAATGGTTGTGCTTTGAAAAATGCTGTCAGAAACAGTTTTCAGTGCAGAAACTCTGTAATTGGGAATTGACAGCTGCTGCTGCTGTTGCTGCTAACTCTTCCGGTGCTATTTGACATAGCAATATAATTTTGTCAGCAATGGCAGGGGCTTTTGCCAGCTCTTGATGATAAGGAAGTGTAATTATCCTTGAGAGGAGCATAATCTGTGACCTGCTTCATCTCAGCTCTTGACCAGAGGGGCCGTGGGGTCTCTGTCTTTGAAGATTGTTGAAACTTGACTGCACAAGGTTCTAATTAACCTGAGCTAGGTTTGAAGCTGGCCCTGCTTGGAGCACGGGGTTGGAATAAATGAGCTCCAGAGGTGTCTCCCAGCGTAAATCATTGGGTGATGTTTTGTCAGCGAAGCCGTGGCTCCTCCATAAGATGATAATGTTACAGTATTTATTTTTGCCCATGGACATCAGCTTGTGGCTGAGATGTGGAAGGATGAGCACAAAGCAAAAATGTGACTGCAAACACAGATCTCTGTTCTGAGAAGTGTGTGATACCAGCGTGAGTAGAGATTGGGTTTTTTGCTGCTTTTGTGGTTGCCAGTAGGTAACAGAGAGTCATAAATGTCTCTGGAATTGCAGTTTGTTCAGTGATGAGGCAAACTGGGCACCTCTGTGGAACCCAGCACCAGTGAGTGGTGATTTTCAGTTTAGTCCTCCTGAACTGAAAAATCAAGGCACACCTTGAATGTAGACTTTTAAATCTTGGCTGTGTGTACCTGAGAGGGAACTGAAGCTCAAACTGAGGTGCTTAACTCAAAGTTAGTTCAGAGCTGACTGATGTGATGCAGTCTGGATTGGGATGAACACTGGGAGCAAGCACCATGGCCAGGCTTCTCACGAAAGCTGTAGTTTGACTTTGTTTGCAGTGTTGGAGTTTGCTGTGATGTTAAGAGAATGCTTAAGGACCCCCTGATATCCAAGTGGGTATGACAAAAGATCAATATTTGAAATACAGAATAAAAGTTAATGGAAGTGGGTTAAGGTACGAACTTGTCCTGAACCTGGTGAACTGTGAAGGAGAAATTTATGGTGCTTTTACTTTGCTTAGTGTTTTTAGTGGGTTTTATTATGTTAATGGATTTTTTNTTATTTCTACTTCTTTTTAATTTGGATATCTTGTTTGGAAGTGCTAAGTACTACAATAATTATTAAGGAAAAATCTTCTTTATACTCCATTGAATTTGGAATGTAGCACTTTCCAATTTATAAAAAAAAGTTGAAATAAATCTTAGTAATCAAATTATCTCTTCTTTTAGGATGCAGACCTGTGTAGGACAACGCATTTTTCCTGGTCTTGTGTTTTACTGACATTTCAGGACTAATTAGAGCAGTAGAGGGAGCTTGGCAGTGTCTTTAAATCATCTAAAAACAACAGCAGCCAAACAAAATAATCCAGCACTTGTGTACCTTCTTGGGAGAGCTTTGTGGTGCACAAATGAAAATGTGCAGTGAGGCTGCAGAGCAGCACTGTGAGTTGTCTCATTTCTGGTTTGGTCCTGTAAAATATTACTGAGTAAGAGAGAGGAAAATCTCTTTTGCTACTTAAACACTTTCAGTTCCATGGAGGATGATGATATAGTTTCTCAGTTTGGTTCATGTTGTTTGTTTTTTTTCCCCCTTGTGGATAGACAGCAAAAGAACTCAAATGTTAAAGTTTGTTCTTTTATGCAATTTTTTTAAACTTGTAATCTCTTTCCGTGCTTTTATATGTGCTTGTCCATGAAGCATTTGATGCTAAATTGTTTTAAATTGGAGGATAAGTGAGTGTGACAGCTTTCTGGATGTTGTCACACAAAATAAGGCTTACTTTGTGTGTGTGTTGTTTGATTTTTGTTGTTATTGTTGTTCTTGTTTGGTTGTTGTTTTGAATTCAGTGTCAGTTGAATATTTACTTATAATTTCTATAAGCAAGATGCTTGCCTAGATGTTTCTGGTTTGCTGTGTGTGTGAAATAAGGTGAATTAAATAATGCTAATAAGAGAAGGGCTCCAAGTATGTTAAGAGTGCAGATGAAAGCTGCCATTATATATTTATTATTTGAGTTGACTGTTATGTAGTCTCAGGTATATATAGGTTTTTAGGTACTAAACATCTGTCTCCGTAACATGATTGTATTTTATTTATATATTGATGTGGTACATAGGTGCTTTCACTTTCTTTTTGTTCTTTTGAAAAGACGTAGAAGTCTGGAAACCAGTACAGTCTTATTTTTTGCATTTAGTTTTAAGTGATGCAGTGTAGCAATTAATGTTACTTGTAAATATGGTAAAAAGAGTCAGAACTTCCTTAAATTTGGAGATCCTGTTGATAGTACTTGCACTATTGAGAGTTTTTTTTGTGGTTTGAGTCTGTTGCAGTGTGTGTTACAAGTAAAGCTTGTTTAATTTATGCTTCAAATATAATAAAAAATTTAACAGTTCCCTCTGTTGTGTGGGAATCCAAAATGGGAAGAGAGGAACATGGACTTCTGTAGAAAATGTGTGTGCTGATGGACTGATCTTTACTTTTTTGTTTGTTCTGGAGGATCTGTTATGGAAGTTTGATAACAAACGCGCCTATTTTGGGAGTTTAGTTCTTTTCATTTTGACTGTCGTTTGTAACTACTGCCTTTTCCTGCCAAATAGATGAATTTCCTAATCTCATTTCATAGGTACATGTTTCTTGAAGAAATAATGGTGGGGAGAAGCTTTGGGATTGTAACTGTGGTCACATACAGACGTGTAACTCAGTTGAGGTCACTTTTCTGGATTGACTGGGTTTATGCTCTCTCTGGAAGCATCCTTCAGTGTAACTTTCCTGTGGCAAATGCAGACCACCTCAGAGAAAAACAGCTTTTGCCTCTTAGAGTGGGAGAAAAGCAAGAAGTATGGGTACAGCTGCCCTCTGACACCTCGTTGTCTCATTGTCTCTCTTCCTTGTGCATGTTCCCTCTTGCCACTGTATAGAAAACCTTAATTTGTCTTGTAGTTGTTGTCACCTGGGCAAGGTCATCTGTGCCAGTTTGAGAGGGCTGTGAGGCTCCTACTGTTGACTTAGGTGGTGTTGTCCTCAGCCTTGATTGTCAGCCCAGGGGAAGCCACTCTAAGAGGTGCAGGGTTCAAATGTGACCATGAAGAGATGAATTGCTACACGTTCATAATGGCATTTAACTACTGTAATAATTTCAAACGTGCCTGGTGTGGGTTAGAGCTCAAATGTGATTAATCCCTACAAGGTTTTGTGTAAACAGGTAGAAGCATTTATTCTGTATGGGAAAAATATTATGGAGAACTGAAAAAATTAATTTCCATGTGATACGCTAGAAAATCCACTACTTAATCAAGAAATCTTTCCTGAGTGAATTTTCTGGAGCATCAAAAGGTTTTCACATTGTTTGTTTTTCATCTCTGGCATACTTCTGAACTAGCTGCAGACCAAAGCAGCATTGCTGCATAGTTCTGTGTTGTGTGCAAGTATTTCCAGTTTGATCGCTGTTAGAGATTTCCACTGTGCCTTCACATCTTCAGCATGTCCTAAATTTCTTGACATTCCCTGGTAGAGCAGAGAGAAGGCTGCCTCACCAGATGCCTTCCAAAGTGTGGTGGTTTCCAGCACTCAGAAAACAGAGCAAGTATGAACTTTGGGCACCTCCTTGAGAGAATCTGTGTTGGTGAGATCATCACTGCAGTTAATTTTAGTTCATGTGTCTGGAAAAACTTGGGAAGCGGAGATGAAGGAGCGGTACAAAGAGGAATAGACTGGAGGAAATTCTGCCTAACTTTTAGGATGCATGGGGTGAAGCTTCGCATTTTTGTGGAGGCAACCCCAGCTGCCTACCCCATCATGGCAGGAGCTGCTCTGAATAGTGTAGGGGGAAATAAGTTAAAAAATACTTAAGAAGATTCTGTTTGACTGCCATGGTTTCATCTGGACAAGACAAACTGTGTGCAAGAGTAACAAAGATACTACAGGCAGCTCATTTAAGGAGCAGGATATTGAGAACACCCTACCTGTTGAGTCTGCAACTTCTTCACTTGGTCAAACCTGTTTCTTTCAGAAACGGAATGAGTGTGAGTCATGGCTGCAGTTGTGTCACCTTATATGAGAAGCTTTGATCTTTTATCTAACTCATGCTAATTTCTTTGACAATGGATTTTGAAGTAAAATCAGTGTACATTTGTTGTGGGGTTTAGGGGTGGGTGTTGCTTGTGGTGGGTTATTTTTCAGTATTCAAGTAGTGCTCTTCTATTAGAAATGTTACTTAGGAAGAAAACTGCAGGAGATCAGCATAAGTCAAAGAACCACTAACACTGTGCTTAAAGGCTGTAAATGATGCAGGGCTATTGAGGCTTAGTGGGCTCAGAACCTTCCTTCTAGACACAGAGCTTGGAAAATGAGGCTGCACACACCTATTCCTGGTGGGAATGCTGTCCCTGTACTAACGGAGTGATCCGGTTCTGGCTGTACTGGTTTGGGCTTGCTTACCTAGAGACTACTCTTAACTTTGCAGTCTGATTGCTTAAGAGGGTACTAATTGCCAGGATAGGAGTTCAGAAATCTGAGCAAGAGTAATTTGAGAATTTAGGACACGGGCTGTTTTTTGAGTCATGGAAGCAGAAGAGAAAGAGAACTTAAGCTTCTTGTTGAAGTGACCCAAATGTCAAACTGTAGCCCTCACCTTTTCTCACAAGGCTGTCATAAGTTAAAATGAAGTGGAATAAACACTTGTATTTTAGCCTAATAATATGCTCCAAAGCATAAAGCATGACTTGTTCCTTTTCATCTGTGGGAGAAGGAGTCCTGTTATTATGTCTGTTGTGGCAATGTGTAAAAGTGCCTGGTTTTTTTGAGCTTCAGAGAGCCATTTTGTAATATTTTCCTCTTTTTTTTTTTTTTTTAATGGCATCTGGATGTTTAATCACTTCCAAATCAAGAAAAGATCCACCAAGTATTTTACGTAGACACCTCTCAAAAATGAGCAATGCTGTGTCCAAAACTTCAGTATCTTTCTCATCTGACATCAGGAAATAGCAAATGCCTGTAAAACTTCTTCCATAGGTGCTTAGCATTCCCTTTTGATGAGCATTTGCTCAAACACGAAAACCTCATCTTTGGGAGCAAGAAAAGCAGTCAGTTGCTTTTGTGTGAGTCCTTTTACCAGAACCACATCAGATCAGTGGAGGACATTTGTTGGCAAAGTTAATTTATTGCTTTAAGACCCACAATATTGTAACTATTAGAAATTGCCCAGTGAAGCTCTGGTGATCGTGGGGTTGAGTGAGATTTGTATTAAGTTTATTAAGTGTATTGCACAACGTTGTCCATGTGATTCTAGCTTTCCTGGGCGGTGGTTGCAGGTGATGAACTTAGAGTTTACAACAATTTACAACCAGTTTAGGACCTCGTCTTTCAAGTGTAATAGCAATAAAATGCTGGCTTAGCTGTTTTTGTTGCTTTGATTTAAACACAGTGTCTCTTAAGCTTTTCACTGTTTTGTTCCACTTCTTGCTTAAAACACATGAGTAATACTGGGGTGGAGGAGCCTTGGCAATTAATTATCTTACCTTGATTATAAATGAACAAGAACTAGCAGAGAGGGAAAAAGTAAACATCCTTTTTGTACACCACTGCTTAATTGGAGTGTGTTCTTCCAGGCTAAACTATGAACTTTATGGTTGGTGTGGTCAGTCAACAAGAAAAACTTGTTTTAGGCCCCAGGGTGAGTACCTGATGACTGCTGTGAAGCTCTTGAGGGTTATTCTTTTTTACTTTTTTAAAATTTTTTTCCTCCCTTTTAAATCATTTGGAATTACACAAACTTTAATGCTGGTGTTGACTTTTTTTGCTTTGTTGAGAAATAGTGCGTTATGCCAGTGTGAAAGAAGGAACGAATGAAAACTGTAGGACTTCACAAACACAGCTTTGTGTAACTGGGATTCATAATTTTCAGACCAAAATATTTAAATAGATTTGGCTTAGGGAGATTAAAGTTTAATCTTTTTGGAAGAAGATTCAACACTAAGATATAACAAAAATCCCTCAAGGCAGGAAGTAGTTTCATGAATGTGAGTGTGTGTTGATTTTTAACATGGAAAATGGTGTATCACATTGGTACCTAACAAAAAATAAGTTGAATTTATTACATGACAACTCACAAATTAAAATAAATGAAAGCATCAACAGCAAAAGTAAGAAAAGGAAAGAGCAAGAGCAGAAGGAATGACTCAGTACAGTGCTAATAAAAGTTGTTAAGCATTAAGGATTTTGAGATTTTTTGGATTTGTTACCTGGGCAAGGGGGCAGGGTCAAGCATCTTTCAAGACTGTTGGAGGATGCACATTTTGGACTGGCTTGCACTTTGTAGCTGGATGCTTCTGTTGGTTGATGCTGTTGGTGATGCAACACTTTATTTTGCAGCACACAGCCAAAATAGGAGAGTTTGCTGGTTTCAGTCTGCTTTAGCTCTCTCAATGTCCCTATGTTGGTATGCTGGTGTCACAGTCCCCTTTGTGTACAGCCCCCTGTCCCCATGTGATTGTTCTGAGGGGATTTTATCTGAGGTGGTTAGAATTCACCAGTAGCAGTGATAAGAACATCAGCACTTCTGAAATAATGAAGTTGAGGTGCTGTCAAAAGTGGTAGGGAGTTCAGAACCGTTTCAAGTCATTCTTCTGGGTGAGAAGGTGCTTGAAGGGGCAGATGCAACCTGAGACAGTGCTTTTCTGAAGGAAGTCTCTAATCCGAATATGGCAGAAAATGGACTACACTGTAAATGTTATTAAATAAGTGTAAAGAACCAATGTAGGGGAATAATGATGGGAAACTTGCAAGATACAGAAGCTGACTTGATCCCCGAATGGGTCTACTTGCAGATAAACGTAAGCCTTTTATGGTGGTTTAAGAGGTTTCCTTGCTTAGATGTTAAATTTGAGAGGTTACTTGACTTCTCCACTTTTATCAAAGATATTTTTGTGTCATCCTCTTCGAAAAGACAACACAGCAAGAGATGTGCCTGTTATTTTAAAGAAAATCTATAGCTTACAGTTCACAAATTAGCACGTATTTTAATGTGTCTTAGTTCTTGAACTGCCAGAGTGCATCCCTGAGCTCTCAGGTTATCAGTTTCTATATACTCTGGGTGGAAGGGATGTAGAGAAGTATGCTTGGAAGTCTTCTCATAACCTCAAGTAACCTGATGGAACTTGTATTTCCTTTTTTTTCCAGAACTAGATAGGCATTAATTGTTCATATAATATATGAGAGGATCTTGCTCATTTGTATTTTATCTTTAGTAGATATCAACTGGCATCTTAATCAATTAGTTACAGATCCTTATCAGCTCTTAATTCGAGTAGCTCTTCCATGTGAAAATACTGAAGTGTCTCGCTTTTTCTTCTGAGAAATGCTAGGAACATAATTTTGCTTCTGCAAGAATTTCAAGTGCTAAAAATGTAAAATCCTGGTAATTTTAAGGCTGGGAGCTGCAATATGCATGCATGTTATGGATATGATTAACAGCCACCTTCTTATCTTCCCATCTACTTTAAAGAGAATCTCTTGGAAGTCTTGTGTCAGTCAAAAAGTAATTTATAAATGAAGCCAGAATACTGAGGTCTGCATTTGAATTTTACTGCACCTTGGGGGCAAGAGGAAGAGCCCTTTTAATTTAAATACACATCAAAGAGTTCTTTCACAAACTGTCCGGAGTCGGGATGGTCACAGCTTGACATTCACTTGTGACAATGAATAATTCGTTATCATGGTTTCTTATGGAATTATAGAAAAAGATAGGGTTTAGCAGCACTGTGGATTTTTAGCAGGTTTTAAAACCAGAAAAAAAAAATCTTCTGAACTTTTGGGGTTTTTTTCTCTTGCAGTCATGGTTACACCTTAAGAATTCCTTTCAATAAAGACTAGTTTTCAGATTGTTGGAATCATTGTCAGCTGATTTGCAGCTCCTCTGCCCACTGGGCAATAAGGGTGCCCCATCTGATGGTCTGTTCATGACCTGTAAGCAGCCTATTAACTGGAAAAGATTACAGATTTATCTTTTTAAGTGCTCATGTTCAACTGAAATATCTCAAATAAAACCTAGTATCTTGCCACTTGCTTGCCTTAACATCTTCTGTTTGGTTTTATTTTGTGAAAAAATGTGACATTTCCCCATTTTTATATAGCCTGACTGCTGGCATGTTTAAATTCTGCTTCCTACAGAAGTGAGAATAAGTTATTCTGTGTGGTTGGTTTACCTCTGAGTTTTATTTAGAGACCAGCAAAACTACCATGCAAGTTTGGCCAGCTCCCTCTGTTGGAAACTGGGGAGATTTCTGTGCTGTGCTGAGCATCTCTGTGAGCTGGAGCACTCTTTTCTTCCACAGATCATTCCTCCAGGAAATGTGGGCCTGCAGCTCCACTCTGTCAGCCAAGAGAGGCCACTGAAGGAGAAACAGTAGCTGAAATTTGCCTTTTCCTGTGCTCTGTTTCAGGTGATAACCTATGGAAGTAATTTGTAGCTCCTCAGGCGTATTTGAAAACAAACCCAAACCTAACTGAAGTGTGTAGTGTCCTTGGCACCAAAGGTTTTGCTTTAAAAGTTCTGGTTTTGTTTCCTCTACTTACTGCTGCAGTCAATTACTGTAAAATGTGCATGTTATCATCTTCTAATTGCTCACAAGGTTTTAAAACGGGCTATTACTTATTTATCAGCAGGAAATGGGCAATAGTCAAAATAATATAATCAGTTTCTGATGTATTTCCCTGCTTATTTTCCCATCTGTTCAAACGTTTTTGTGGATTGTGACTGCTCAGGATTTTAAATACTTTTGTGATGTGCCTTCTTTCAACTAGTGAATCTTTTAATTGGCACTTCTTTCCTTTTACAAAAATCAGATAGCCTTTGGTCTTGTAAGAGTGCCTTCCATTATGTGATCCTTTGCTGCTGCTTCCTGTTCAGAAATCCCTTAGTTTTGAAGTGCCAATTAAGGCAGCAAAGTAAAAATTCTTAATTTTTTAAACGTTTACCTTGTAGACCATTAAAATTTTTCATGAAGGCCTAATTTTCTTCCCTTTCCTATTTTAGTGGATTCTGGTGGCCTTTACAGCAAAGATGGTCACAAAGGATGCATTGCAGTTACACAATTATTATATGAAACGTTTAATATCCATAATCTATCCATTTTGCACAACCTCTCGCTGGATGTAGGTGCTTTATTTGTTTGTGCTTCATTTGAATGTTTCATGTAGGAATGGAAAAGTAATGCACTATCTATCTTTTATTTAAGTGCTTAAAAGCTGCCAACATTAGTTTTAACTGTAACTTTTATAGCAAAAGTGGATATTGTGCCATGCTCAGCTGTAAAAACACAAAAGAAAAATATAAAATACATCTTACTTTCTCTTGTGTCATTATGGAACAAATTGCTGAACCATACAATGCTTTATATATGGACCATTTTCACAAAGCAAACTGGCTTTTCTTTAGAGAATTTACTTCAAACAAAGGAGTTGTATTTAAACGGAGATGGGAACACAAACTCTGGCAACTCAGTTCCTTAAAAGATTGTGATCTGAGCCCCTCAGCACTGGCAGAAAGGGCTGAATTGCTGAGTAGGAAAAAGGGTCGCTGCAGGTCTGAAATGGGCCCCTGGCAGAAGTTAGAGCTGTCACCCAGGCAGGTGTTGGTTCGAATTTGCAACGTCTGCTTTATGCTAAAGCAGAATCACTGAACTGAAATGATTTGGACCCTGGGCAGAGACGCCCTGGCCAGTTATATATTACTGGGAAGCTCTTAGAAGCAAAGGGAGTACACAGTTGTGTTTTGAAAGAAGCAAATGGAATGTGTTTCACAGTAGAAAATATTTATTTGAACCCTTCAGTTTTGTAAATGAGAAAATGGTTCTGGTTTCAACTTTCTCAGTACAGAAACTGGACTGAAATAAATCCAGAAGGGAAACTTCTATGTTATAGCCCAAATAATGCATTTCCACCAAAAACTTGCTTTTACTGTGTGCTTAGCATTACTCTGTGTTTAAGTTTTCCCTGTAAACATTTGGATTCAGTAACTCTTCTGATAGGAGCAGTATTTTGATCTCATCAGAAGTCCAAAACGTATGAAAGTTAAAAAATAATTCTATTAAAAAAAATCTGTTCTGCTAAAGACGTAGTTAAGACGTAGCATAATCATAAGAACTGAATCTAAGCTGCATTATTACCTGGGGATATTTGTCTTTTTTTTTTTTTCTGCACAGGAATTAGAACAGGTCTTAAACTGCTTAAATGTGAAGAGTTTGTTAGGATAGGTACTAACTCTCTGAGATCTCTTCTTGCCTAAAGCGTGCATAAAATTCATTACTGTGGGTTCTATAACTTTTAGAAATTTACACTTTTCCTAAAAAATGGTTGCCTCTTAAAAAAAAAAGGCACCTTAGTTTGTGCTTCTGATCTTCATCTTCAGATGTATTGCATGTGCAGATTTTAACATTTTAGACTTGGAAGACAGTTGTAAATGGAAATGTAAAGACATTCTGCAACCACATGTAGAATACTCTTATTTTTTGCTAAGCTTGGATATTCCAGCCAGGTGTTCATCTCGACTTCATATCCTCAGTTATCCTACTGTGGTTTCCCATTCACATTCTAAGCATTTCTCACATTTTCTTACCTCATGTGTGCACATTCACTTCCCTATGACCCCCCCACGTTTCCATATGAAAAGACTGGCAAGAATGGTAATAGTTGTTATGGCAATAAGCAATTTATGAGGGTCACCCCATCCCTCATTATTTCAATATTTATTCTTGCCAGTAAAACACTTCTTGTTAACTTCTTTCTTGTTTTGTTTGTTGACTAATGGAGAATCACACTTGAAAATGTCATTGTTTGGAGGGCTGGACCCTCGGTGTGTTTGGGTGTTAACTCTGGTTTGTTATAAATGGAAATTCAAAAGAAGCGATAAACTTAAAATGCATAGCAACTTGTAGTTGCCATGGTGCTTCAACTTGAAGTAATTTCCTTCGATATTAAAATGCTTTTGGGTTATCGTCTTCGCTTTTAAGTAGTCACTATTTAAGAAGGAAATGGCTCTGGGGAGAAGTAATGAGAAACTATTTCGGAATATGTAATGTGACAAGCAACGAAGAAGTGTCAAGAAAACTCCTCAGTGTTCTGGAATCTGTTTGGGGCCTGGCTATTTCGGCAGTGGAGGCTTTTATGACACAACTTCACAACACTAAAGACTGGTGGGTTACTGCAGGTCGCCCCCCCCTCAGGGGGGTCGTGAGTCAGTGCTTCAAGAAACAAACGTGAAGTTGAGATTGTGAAACACTGAGTCAGGGGACGGGAGCAGTGCCAGTGTGCCCTGTCCCTTTGTGTCAGCCGCTTGATGTGTGCTCGCCCTTCTTCTCCCTTTAACCCGGGATGTTCGTGCGCGTGTAATTCTTACCAAGATCCCTTGTCTGGCTGTGCCACTTGGGAAAGACTTGAGGCTTCTCCCAGCTGGGGGATACCTCGCCTCAGTAATTTTCGGTGTCAGAGCTGTTGAAGTGTTAGACTTGGGTCCCCCATGTGGACCTGAGCTGCACTACGGCTCCCTCCCTTCCCAGCCCAACTGCTGGGTTTACTCTTTCCTGCCTTTATTGGCTCTCTTTGTTTCAAATGAGCACCTTCCATATGCTCTGCTTGCATGAGACATTTGACTTTTTAACAAAATAAAAATAATAAAGAATTCTGTCGGTTACTAATCATTTTATCTTGTTCTGGGAAATAATGAAGGCTTGCAAAAGCCTCTGAAGTGGTGCATGACTTTGATACATAAGTAGTAATAACCCCAAACTGGCAGTATAGAAACTGGCTGTAAATGAATTTGTATTGCATTTCATTTAAAGAGTTCTAATACTGAGCATTTCTCTCTGACACTTTAGCTTCTTTGCATATAAAAATCAGCAAAAAGTGTCTCAGTAAGTAACTGCAGGAAGTTGTTGGTTTTCATCTTTTTTCCATAAAATACTTTTTATTTTAAAGGCATAACATTTAATTTTTAAAAACTAGAGTTAAAATCTCCTCCTTTGCTGCAGTCACACAAAGATTGCAGCTGGTGGAATCTTTCTGTACACTGAACAGGCCAATTAATAGAAGTTGCATAATATAAACTTCAGATTGCAGCACTGGCTTCTTTAAAGAGCTTGCATCATGTTTATTCAAATAATCAATGCTGTGTGAACGGAACATGTCAGTTAACTCAAAATGACCATGTTCAGAATTAATTTGTGCCTCTTTATTTTGACTGCTGCTGTGTAGCTTGGAAACTCAAGGTATCTGCTGAAAAAAAATCCTGCAGCTTGTAGGTTTAAAAGTCTTCCCCCTGTCTTTAGTCAGGGTTCACTCTGATTCTTAGGGAACCATCAGCAGAGAAGTAAAATTACTTGTGTTTCTAGGAGTAAAAAAAGGTTGCCTTGGGGGTTTTTTGGATTGTTTTTGGTTTTGGTTGGGGTTTTTTTGGCTCATAAGCAACAAGCATCTTTCTTTTCTAATTAGTCACTGAAAACATAACAAACTAAATATAAACAAAACAAACTAAATATAGCACATGGATGTTTTGAATGCCATTACTTCAGGCTTCAGGCTGAGGCGTAACAGGACAGTGATCTCCTTAATACTAAAAGATGACCTCTTCAAAGCAGCATTCTGCGACTGTTCAAAGCTACTTAATGGGCAGAGCTGAAATTCAGTTGCAGCTTTATCCCTGCTTCCCAGGACACTGGGGCAGTGAGTGGTTATTTACTCTTGCTAGAAAGCTCTGTGCATTCCAGCAAGGTTTTGCACAATTCCCTCTCAAAAACACGGCAATAGAAGTTTGCATATTTTACATCTCCATGTTGGGTTGTTTAGCTGGGAAACGATTTGGGAAGCAGTCAGAAAAGCAGTAGTGAAAGCTGCCTTCTAAAGAGCGCCTTTCTGACCCTGTCACATCGCTGCGGCAGGTTGTGATGAGAGCCAGAATGTTTACGTTCTGCTTCTCAGTCTAATGATCTACCAGCGCAGGATCTCTGTCCTCGTTTTCAGAGTCAGGAATAAACGACATCACTTCAGACAGCAGGTCGGTTTTTGAAACGTGCCTGCAGATTAGCCCTTCTGTCTGTCAGCAATCAGCACAACTTAAGTTGCTTTTTACTCAATTAAGGTGACGTAACCCAGCAGTACGGTGGACGTAGCTGAGCAGTGTGATAAGCTTGAGGTAATTTGCCTGCCAGCAAATCCTGCTGGAACCTCCACATAAATAACACTCAAGTTGTTATTGTAAATGGGATAGTGTTTTGAGTTAGCATTCCAAAGGGATTTAATCTCGTAGCTTCAGGCACCTCAGAAGTTATTTCAAAAGGGATGCCTGTGTTGACACTTACACTGTGGTGTAGTGATTCCTGGGCTGATTTTTTAAAGATTTAGCTTACACACCAAAAGTGGTTAAACCGGAGAGAAAGATAGAACTTGACATGTTTTTGAACAATCCCTCTGCTCTACTTTCACCTTAAAACTCCCTCTGCAGTTCCTCACTGGTAATTCCTATGTTTTTATAGTTTCAAGTGTGTTACCTCTATTTTGCCAGATTTTAGGAAGCGAATACAAGGCTCTGCCGTGCTGCTGCTGTTAAGGTGAAGCTCATAGTTAGAAGAACATCTGGCAGCTCCTTCATTACCAATCTGAAATTGTGTATTCCGTCCTGCTCAATTCTAAATGCTTGCGTAGTTTTTAGCAAGATTGCACTGTGTTTTGCAAAGTAGAACTGTAAATTAAATCATCTCATTTATGTAGCTTCTCTAGGAAGATGAATACCAGATGCTTCCAAAAGGTGCTGTTACTCAAGGAGCCTCTTACAAAGAGAATTTTTCGGTTTGTCTCTTGTTCCTCCTCCAGCAGGTATCAGTGATGAGAAGCATAAAACTGTGAGACTTTGAGTTGCCACCAGAGCGACACCAGCTTAAGCAGTAGATTTTACTTAAAGAAGTGTCAGCTAGGAGGTGAAGTCCCATGAGTTCACTGTAGCTGCTGCCTGGAAGCTATGGATCTCATTGTCCTAACAGCTGAGTGTGCAATACCCTCATGATTGGGTATTCTTTACTAAACCCATCTGCAGTGTTAAGTGCAGTGTGTGGTTGTGTTGCTGGTTTGAAAAACAGGCAGAACTTTTCAGTTCAGGAGGTGAGGGATCTCTTCACATCAGCATCAGAATCACCATCAGCTCCAGGCTTTTCTGGTTTTTATCTGCTCTTTGGATCCCTGTGTCCCCCTTGTGTAACTCTGTATAGACAAAAGCCTGTTTCCACATTTCCGAAGTGTGTTCAAACTGGCTTTTGAAATAAAAATGATGCCTTGAGGAAGCTGCTACCAGTGCCTTTAGGCTGTCACCTCGGATTCACTCCATATGAAGTAAGACCTTGTAAGTGACTTAGGTTGATTTTTATTTGTTGTTTGTGTGTTTTTGAGGTCCCACCGAGAAAAGTTGCCAGAGCCTTCTTAATGTCAGGAAAGGGGTGGGGGATAGTGTTTATGAAAGGAGTTTTATTTCTCAAGTCAGTAGTAATCATGATCTCTTAAGTAGTGTATGAGGAGTAATAGTCTCAATCTGTGTGAAATGAGAGGCAGTTCTGGATGTACTCCAAGAAAGATGCTACCTTTAAAATTAGGTATTTCATTCTAATCTTTATTTCCTTTGCAAGGAACCTGTAGAGATTGGTTGGGTTCTTAATTTTTAGTATTAGGGTGATATCAAGAGGACTGAACCTGCTCTAAACCAAAGTGAAATTAAGAAGAGGCAAATCAATGCAAGAGTTTGTCTGACACAAAGTGGGATGTCCTAGCTTGGAGAAGTTAGAGCAGTTGTAGAGATGTTAAATGAAAAGTGAGAATTCAGCATGTAAGAAGAGTGGAGAAAACCAGAAGGGAAATGGGAATATGTATTATTTTGTTAAGGTGACTCTTACAGGATGTTTATAAGAAGTATTTAATATCTAATGTAGTACTAGTAGGGGAAACCTGGACAAGGAAGTCTCTAAGTCTGGGAAAGGTCTTTGAAGAATGAAGTAATTTGTTAGTTTGGCTAGAGCAGCCCCAAAGGGTTTCAACAGTCTAATGCAGTCTGAACTAATTGGTAGTTTATGAGCTTGATCTTTGTTCCATTTGAGAGGAAGGCCTGGCATTGAGTGAATTGTCTTTGGTAATGCTTTGAATTGCCTCTATGGCTTGTTGGAGTTTTTCCAAGTTACCTCCAGCTTATTTCTGTATAAATACCGGATCAGTTTTTCATACTGGATTTCCTCCTGTGAGACTCTGTGCATTCTTGTTAGGAGATTTGGTCCCTCAACTTGGAAGTAGTGGCAAGGCCAGGTTTGCCACTGGTGTAGTCTTGCACATAACCCATTCTTCTCCTTTTGTATTCATTTTGTTCTTCTCTTGCTCTCTCTGCTTGGCATGCCGGGCAGGAGAAGGGCAGTGAAGATTGCAGATGCAGTGGATTGCTTAAACTCCAGTGGGGCCATCCTGTTGTCCTTCTGGAAGACTTTTGAGTCTGCTTCCTTGCTGGAGCTGCTCCCCTGTCATTCCTAGGAGCAATCTGGAAATTGACTTCTCTGGTCAACCTTGGTTACTGTAGAAGCTGATATCCAGTCAACTGATACTCAAGTCCCATTAAAACCAGCCCTATCCGAATGCTTTTGGCAGCAAAGACTCTCTGAGTGCTCCAGGGGTTGGTACTGAAGGTTCTCAAGTCTAATTTTGCCCTGTATTCTGGAATTGTGACGCACTCACATAAATATGCAAGTATACGTAGGTAAGCTGTAAAATATTGCAGTAAAGAGGAAATAGCTCATCATTTAAGGAAATTGCAATTTTATGTTATTAATAATTTATTCATTAATGTATAAATTGATCCTATATTATCACTCTCTCCAAGGGCAATCTGTTATTTTCCTTTTTGTTCCAAAACCTATATATTTTTTTTTCAATACTGGTGTATTGGTAAAATGGACAAGTTGGATCAGTACCCCTGTTGCTCCTTTCCAAAAATGCTATGCCTATAAATTAGTATTGAAAAAGCTTGATTTGTTTAGTGCTCATTACAGTTGCTTAGTCTGGGATTGTCAGTAGTTATATGGGGGAAATTATTTGATATTAAAATGTGTAATCAATGTAAGTTCTTGTTAAAACGATACACAGGATGAGTAAAGAAATAGCTATAATTGTATATTGAAATCCAATTAATGTTTTGATGCCCTAGTTATGAAGAAATACTTCTGTATAGAAGTTGAAAGCCCATTTGGGCATGAACCATTGGCAGTCCATCATGTCCACAAGCATCATGGTGGCTTGTTTGCAATTCTCCTACTGCTGTTTCTTCATTGTCAGAAAACAGCAAGGAAGGAACATCAAAAAATATCTATTTGCCTCATTAAGGTAAAGATTAGAGCAGTGACATAAGTGGTGCAGATGAAGAGACTGTTTTGAATGTTCATGCAATGACTGTTGCTTCAGAGGGAAACTGAAGCAGATTTATGGGGCTTGTAGGATAGAGTAAGCATCTCTCTACAAAAGGGAGGTTAATTCCTAAGTTGTAAGTACTGTAGTGACATGTTTGCTTTGTTGAACATAGAGTGTTGGTATCATTGTAATATCAACAGAAGATTTCTCTGTAATATTCTGTCCAGTAGGATTTCCTTGTTGCAAGATCGCTTCCAAGCCCAAATATAATTAATTGACTTTCAAAAGAATCTTGATTTCCCTGTCAGCAAAGGAATAGTTTTATTTTAAGAACTTGCTGATTCTTACGTCCTTGCTGGAGGGCAATCTCGTTCTTGTATTCTCTCTTGCCAGGATTTGGTCATCCTGGATAGAAATGGTCACTGAATCTCAGGGGTTGCTCAAATTGGTTTGTTTTATTGTGACAGTGCTGCGAAGGTGCATCCTCAGCCATAGAGATGAACTAAAAATACCCCTAATACTGAAATATTGAGGAGATGAAGTGTGCCTGTTGAGGGTGAGCAGTGCTGGTGATTTCATCCATGCTGGGAATCTGGAAAATTGTGAAAGCCAGGTGTCCCCAGTTCTGTTTATTGGAGTGGAAACCTGATTAGGGTGAATTGGACCCCTGCTAAAGGCAGTAGTGGATTTCAGAATATGCAAATTTCTGCTTTCTTCATTAGTCACATCAAATGTACTGTAGAAAATAGTGACAAGGGTCTAAGTTCATGGGTGCACTGTACTTAAGCAAGAATAATCAGGTGAAATCACATCCAGCGAGTGCAGACTTTGAGATACCAAAAAACAGTGCAAGGCAGTCAGAGAGTCAAGGAAACACAACCTGTAAGGAGAGATTACGTAGCCTACAGAAGAAGAATCTGGAAGGGAATGTAACTCCAGAAATACACTAAGAGCTACAGCAAAGTGAGAGTAATTGGTTATCTGTCTGGTAGCTGGGAGAAGTACTAATGCTCTTAAACTGGAGCTGGGAGAAAAGCAGTGTAAAAGGAGGGATGTGCCTGATAATTTCAAAAGCTTTGGTGGGACAGATTACAATCACAGTCTGTATTTGTATGCAGTCATGGTATTAACACACATTCACATGGTTGTTTTGTTTATTAAACCTGATGAAAGCATTCAACTATCTAGCTATAGCCTAAATATATTGGCCAAGAATGTGCTCTGCATGAACATTTCTGTTTTGATTCTGAAATGATTATGTCACTTTGGGCATGTGTTAAACTTTCACAATGATTATTGGGCTGGTGTTTTTTCAGTTTAGGGAGGGTTTTTTTGGTTTTTTTGATGTTGCTCTCTACGTTCTGAAAGACTTTACAAATGCATATTCCTTTCAAGCTGGATTTGTTTGCTTTCCATAAGTTATTCATCAGATACTTTCTGTTGCATATTGTCTGCGGTTGTGGTCTGTTTTTCCCCTGTCTGAATGTAAATCTCTTTGAAGTAAAAGGCTTTATTCTATGCTTATATTTACGATAAGGTACTAGTCCTTGACTAAGTTTTCCTGTATCATGTGTAGCGTACAAATCAAAATACCACTTTGGTTTCTGGGCCAAGAAGGGGATTTTCTAAGTTAAAACTGTGAGGCAGCTGATAGCCTGTATGTGTTTGTAATGATATCAGGGTATGAGAGCAGCTGTGTTATGTGGTATCTATTCAGTGGTTATTAAAGGCTGGAGCCAGTATAATGTGACTTACTGTCTGTCATCTTTAGGAATCTGCCTTGCTTTGCATGCTAAACCAAGTGCCTCCTTTGGGGAGCCAAATTTTATATTTTCCTTCGTTCATCTGGTTACCAAGTTTTTACATGTAAATGCTCCTTCTGCAGGGAAATTAATTTTGTCTTTTGGGAGTTAATGCTGTGTTTCCTAAAAATACATGTGTAACGATGGCTGAATAGTCTGCCTGGGAAACAAGTAAAGAGTCTTTTACTGCTTTAGCACCCAGGTGTTGCTTTCTGTGCTTGCTGGCAAAAATCTTGATGGAAGGCAAGGTCAGTTCACCTAAGTTCCAATGTTAACCTTGCTGTGATGTAATATAGGGATAGAAGGGTTGGTTTTAAAATTTGGTTTGATGCCTGAAGTGCCGTAAGTAATTAAATTTGTGATGGAGTGTGAAAATACTCTTGTTGGGAATACTGGATTTTTTTATTTGTTAATAAACTAGTTAACTGGGAGTGCAGGTTCTACGCTCTGACATTAATATTGATTTAACATATTATTTTTTAATAAGTGGAGGGGAGAAAAGCCCCACAAGCATCAGTTTGTTCTCATAAAGGGTTATATACTGGTTTCAAAACAATTCTAGTCCATTCCCTAAGTGCATATTCAGGGTAGGATTTTGTTGTAATCTTAAGTGTTCTATTTTACTATCACACTGATACCCATGTTCCTATGGAAAAAAACCATTAAGGCTGCCTTTGGGACATTTTGTCCAAGTTGTTGAATTTTATAGCTTGGTTTTAATTGTCTAGTAAATGGAGGGTTGTTTTTGTTTTTCATTTTAATCAGTGGTCATCTAGAGTATAACCTCAAAATGGTTGTACTAGGCAGACCAAAGAGACCTGTGTGTAAATGTTAAGACCTTTAGGAAAGAATATAATAAAGACAGGGTATCTGTTGGGTGTGTGGGTGTAGCTAAATGCTGCACCAAAGCATGTTGTGGTATTTTAGTACTTTATTCTGCATATGCATGTGGGTTTTTGTGCTCTCCAGAATACTTTGTGATGGGAGATAAAGAATTTGTTCCATTTGTTTCTTTTGTTGAACAAAACTTGCTTTTCAGTGAAGCTGCTATCCACATTACCACTCCTTCCACCTTGAGAAATGCTGAATGCTTCCTGTGCAGAAGGAAATAGTAGTTATCACTTTCCAGTATTGTTTGCCAGTTTGGCTTTCTGCTTTATCTGCACCGTTTCTCCTGTGTGCCTCCTCCCCATTCTCTGAGCTTGAGTCCAGTTGAACCTGGGCTCTTTCAGGCTGTCCGTGTTCCTTACTGTCCCTGCAGGAGCACACAGTTGGAGTGGGGGCACAAGGCTGGATCTCCACGGCCCGTGGAGTTCACTGGTCCCAGGGCTGGCTGTTGTTAAAGCTTCTCTGCTGTGTTTGGCTTTTGACTGCCTCTGGGCTGATGCTTTTTGAAACCACAGTGTAGGTCTCCAGCCCTTTTCTGAGAGACAGCACCTAATCCAAGGGCCTGATCTTTGGCTGTGCTTGTCTTTCCTGTAAGAATCCCTTTTCAATTAATGCAGCTCCTCTCAGTTGCTATCTTGTATCTCAGGCTCAGGCTATTGAGGGTTTTCTCAGCAGACCTCTTCAATCTAATTTTGCCTGTCCTGAATGATTTTGCATCAATTGCAAGTTATTCCTATGCTCTTCACTTGCTTTTTCAGAGAGCTTATGAATATCTTGAGTGTAATGGGTCTGGTATTCTGCATATTCCTACCCGTGCATGCTCAGGGCTCAGGTTTTGTTTCATTACTGTGAGGCTTCTTTAAGAGATCTGAATGAAGGACTTTAAAAAAAAAAATCACATTTTTACAGATATTCATATGGCTCTGATTAATATGATTCCATTACAATAAATGTGCAAGGTGAGGCTTTCCCCTACAGAGGTGATACTAATTTTTTCACACTGTACTCTATACATTAAAATGTCTGTTAATTCTGTTCTTCTCTGAATACCTGACAATGATGTTCTTCTTAATACCTGACAACCACCCAGTACAGATGCTGAACTTGGAAAAGAGTGGAGCCCTTAATAGCAGACAGGATCATCATTTGTATCCACATTCTTCTGACACAAACGTCGCTTATGTGAGGAGTGCAGCCATTATGTCATACTACTGATTTTTTTCGTTATTTCCTTAGAATAATTAAATAATTACCAATTTAACCAGGTGGCTTTATTGCAGTTCGCTTACCTGTTCTCTAAAATAAAACTTGTGTAGTGACATTGCTTTGAGACACTTTATAGCTCTCTTGCCTATAAAGAAACGCTTCAGCACTTCTAAGGGGAACCTGCTTTCTCCAAGGAGAAGAACGTGGCTGGCTGTTTTACTGTGGTTTTGCCTGTCTTAAGTGCTCTTTGTGCCTCTTCAGATCAAACCTCTTCTTAAGATTCTGAGAGAAATTTGTCTGTTTGGAGCAAGCCTCTGTTCGATTTTTGTGCCATATGCCAGAGGCAATTTTTCTTGGCCTGCTGAATTGCGGCTTTACATTTTTGCTTTCCATACTTGGACCGGGTTCCACTTTTTGAAAGGTCTTTTTTTGTGGGTTTTATTTAGTGGCTTTTATGTTTCAAAGATTACAACTGGATAAGAGTTGGCCGCTGTGTTTACCCAGCAGCTCCTCTGCCTTCCCCCCAGCTCCCTGCTTTCCTCCTGCCAGCTGAAATAGAAAACTCTTGACTTTCTGGTAGATGGCAGCATTTACTGCCTGTTCTCCTGCCCATTCCAGTGCTCACTGGAGGAGCTGGATTCACTTAATACTTGGACAAACACGTTGAAGCCAAGAGGGAAGAGGAAGGGAGATTTCTGTCAGCTTGCTCCCAGACTTGGAGCAGGCACTGCCGAGGGCACAGTACCTTTTTGGAAGAGTTAACCTGGCTTATGCTGAGCACCTTGGCTCAGCAGTGGTTTTTCTTTTTCAGATCGAGGTTGTGTGGAATTTCTCAGAGGAGATTGAGTAGCTCAGCCTCTGAGTAAGAGGTGATGCTTTTCTGTTGCACAAGTCTAAATACTGGGTGCAGCGTGCACATACTGTAAATGCAGTGTATATAAATAGCATATGTTAAAGATTAATTAAACTGAAGCGAGGCTTTGAATTTAACATAAAGACTAGGATTATTCTAGAAAGAAGTCTGTCATAAATATTGCCTTGCTTTATTAGCAGAGATTATTCAGTCTGTTTAAAGGTGGTATTTTCAGTCTTTTTTCAAGCTGTCAGTATTTCTTCCTCTTTGCAAACTTGCTGCAGGAGCCCAGTTGATGTCCAGTCTAACATTTTACTTTGGCATAAGCTTAGAAGTGGACTAAGAGGACAAAAAATCAATGTTGGAGTAGGATGTGCATAAAATTCAGTGGGACACAAATGTGGATGGCATGGAAAAAGTAGGTATGTCAAGGGTGAAGAGAATTGCAGTATTTGGTGTTTTCGTCCTTCCTGTGGAAAAAAAAGCATGCTTGGCTTCATTGGGTAACTGTGCTTTCAGCCAGTTAGTGTATATATATCTAAAGGGGAGGGAAGTGTCAAAATATTTTTAAATGTTGCTTTTTATGTCCTTGAAATGATTGAATGTAGGGGAGGGAATGGAAATAGTTCATTGCATTATGGAAGTGTTGACTTTTGTATCCAAACGAATTCAAGGAACATATTGAAATATATGCAGTTAAAATCTGTTTATCATGTTATTCCTGTTAACAAAAACATTTGGATATTTTTTGCCAATCATATCAGACACTTAAAAATCATCAGAGTATAGATAGAAAATCTCCTAAAGAATATGTAATTCACTGACTGGTAAAAACATTAGCCTTTATGGAAGAACTTTAAAATACCTGTGCTGTGAGTGTTAAATAATGTGACACTTTTATAATGAAATCTCTAACTCACTGCATTTTTGGGCTGTAAATCTGCTGGAACTGACTGAATCCTAAAGTGTCTTGAAGGCACAGGTCGCTGGTGGGTTGCAAGTATATCAGTGTGACCAAATCAAATCATTGATTCAGAAGAAGAAAGAGTGACTTGTGTAATGATAAAAGATTTCAAAGGTAGAGTAATTCTGTTATTGCTAGGAACAGAAATTTGTGACTGTTTAAGCCATTCTTGCTGTCTTTCCTTCTCCCTCCTTTCTGTCCCAGCCCTGAGTAGATAGCCCAGAGGAAAGAAAGAAATATTTTTCTCCAGGATACTTTTTCTTTTCCACACTCTGAAGGCCAATTCTGTTCTTTATATAAAAATTTATGTAAAGGGTTTATGGGGATAAACCACAGCAGTCCTTTCCCAGCATCTTTGAAACTTTAGATGAAGTCTGAAACAAACAAACAAATGTGAGAATGTTTGGGGAGTTTTTTTCTGAATAAACTTACCTTGTGTCTCTGTTACTATTTAAAAGACTTTTGCTTAGGATAAGACCCATTTCTGTGGCAACCTTCCTACTCTTGCTGTTTAAGCCAGGAAGAACATTTGAAGCTCATTTTAATAAATGTAGGCTGTCTTACATTATGAGCTTCATTTTGTTGGGACAAGCTAAATATTTGGATGGGGTTTAGTTTTTACTTGGTGGGGGTATTGTTATTTTTTCAAGTTGCATTTGTATATTGACTTGCACTGCAGATCAAGTTACTTCTTTCACATACTTCTGTGAATAAGGTATGTATGTTCCACATTAAAATATTAATGCAGGATATATTTGAGTCCTTGGCACAGGAATAAGATTTTCCAGGTGAAGTGACTTGAGGTTGCAAAAACCATGCCAAGTACTGCAGTGCCAAAGAGGAGTAGTTGGTGGGTAATTATTCTCAGATGTACTTCATACAATTAATAATTACATTGTACTTACTGTCATGAATAAAACCTGTTTTTCCAACAGTTTAGGTTGTACATATCTGAATCATTTAAATATGGGTTGTTCTGGGATACTGGTAAGAATTCTGGGGAAGGAAATTGGCATCTAAGTAGAATTTCTTAATGTTTTCAAGAGTGAAGAGGAATTGGGGAATGATTTTTAGAATGGACCTGTTGCCACATTAACCTGTGTTCATCCTAACAGGCATAAATGTTCTGTACATAGTTCAGAAGCAGAAAGCTGCTCTGAGAAGATACCAGTGTAGTAGTCATCTTTCTAAAGTTGCTTCCAAACTTTAAAACTTGGATGAAGTATTTGAGGGTTAATGCTACTTTTGAGTTAATAAAACTGAAAGCTTTGGAGAAAATGTGTGTTACAGCCAAGCATAAATGCTGACACTTCATATTTGAGTATCTCTTACCAAGGCTTAAAGGAGTAGAAATGCTAGATCTTGTCTTTAAAATAAAAATGTAGGGTTTAAAATTCATATCCAGAAGGAATAAATTTGATAATCATCAAAGGTAACTTCTGTCTTCGCTCTCAACAGGAAATTCAAATGCCTGTCAGTCAACTTGCACAAGTCATTTCTCAAGCACACAAAAATCTGAAAGAGTTTGTCTAAAGAGATTAAAAAGAAAAGGAGAAAAGTAATATGCCACAGTGTAACACGAAAGAATCAAAATACCCCTGTATGAAAGAAAAGCAAGTACGCTTGACATTCTTTAGTACATTCTTCAGTACATTTGGGACGTTCTTTATCGTGTTTGAAGTATGAAGCGGTGGTGTAATTTTGATTGATCGTACAATTATGGCACTGAAATATCTGTATGTGTGCAGTTCAGAGACTGGTATTTCTGACAAGCTTTTGATTGCACTTTTTTATCTGAATGTGCTCTTTTTGGGTGATTCTTATTTACATGGGTTGGCAGTGGAGTACTAGATTATTGCTTATGGAGATTGATTTTATTTACCTCCCATTACAAAGCCTAAAGGAAATAGCAATTCTAAAATCAGGGAGCAGGCAGGTGAAGGATTTCTCTGAATATTAACCTATAGCAAGCTGTTAAAAAAACCCCCAACCAAACAAAACCAACCAACAAAAACCCACCACAAACAAACCCTGCAACTCCTGAGTTCAACAGAAATTCTCTAGTAATACACTGAGTAATACTAACCAGAACAAAAACTTACTTTCAGAATATGGTGTTATTTTGCCTTAAATACATTTATTAGGAGCAGTTGTTTTAAAAGCTACAGCAGAATTAACATTTTAATACTGCTCATAGATTATTTTGATGTTTTGGTGCGATAAGAACACTGGGAGTATCTTATCTAAGCTAATTTAATCTTAAAAAAATAATGCAAATCTGAACACACCTTACATCAGAGAGAGGGTTCAGGGTTTTAGTGTATTAACACATTAATTGAAACTTAGTTTTTGATAAGCACATTTTCTTTGTGTATCGAACTTCCAATTCTAAACAAGTGACTGAATTTCACTGGATATTTTTGAGTGAGGAGTGTTTGTGTGTGGAGCTTTGAGTACGGGTTGTGTTTTGTTTGTTTGCTTTACACGTGTTAATGAATTATTCAAAACAGGGGAAAGATGTCAGTGAATCTTCAAGCACTGCTGTGCAGTCCTGTGTATCCCAGCACGTCCTGGTGGGCTGGGGTGTGACTCCTGGGAGCTGGAAGCTGCAAGTCTATGCCTCAGGAGCTGCCCTGCTGTAGATGGACAAATTAAAAATCCATTAATGCTCAATTAATAATCCTCAGTTAATTGTTGGGGGTTATTTCACACTGCTGTCTCATTAGTCCTTGCAAGTACAAGATCTGGCAGATGTCAACACCTGTAAGACACCCTTTGCTAAGGAAGTATAACAAATTCTTATTTTTCTCTAGTGGCAGGATGTTGCCAGCCTATTTCAGCTCTGCTGGCATCGCTGTGCAAGTGAGAGCACGATGATTCATTTGGGTAATACTATAATATCTCAGCATTATAGTCTCAGCAGCTAAGGATTTACCAAGAAAGAGTATTAATCCATAATTAATGGTCTTTCATAATTATTCTACAATACTACATGTTTATATACGGAGTAAATTAGATTATTGTTTCAAGGGCTTTCAGATACAACTTGATTTGTTTGAAGTGCAGCACAGGATATTGCATGGGGATCTGTAGCTCTACGTAAATTGTTGTAAAGCATTTAAGACAACAGAGATTTTTTTAGATGGAGGCATTCACGTGATGAAAATTAAACTTTTATTAAATTAAAAGTTCAGTACTGCCTTGTGACTGTGTGGTTTCCTGAGTATTTTTTAGCTGCACGTGACATAAAGATGGTCCGGGGGGTTGCTCTGTGCATGGTTGAGTCCTGTAGGTCAAACAAACATGGTGACTTCTGTCTACAAAATCATTTGCTGTAAAACTGCACACTGCACTTACAAACTTCTTTGTGTATAATGTGCTGTAGTGGACAGAGATGCTGTTGGGCAGAGATACTTGTAGACAGGTTGGAATAAACACATTTACAGGTTTTTGTCCATTTATGCTGTTTGCACACTCATGGAGTACCTGAATTTGCACTGTACAAGCTTCTGTTTTTCAAACACTGTATTAGTCTAAGTAATTCAGTCTTTTTATGTAATTTTCATTTTTAGTTAAGACCGAAACAAGTTTGTCATCTTTCCTTATTTTATTTGAAGTAATGCAATTATTTAGGGTTTTGGGTTTTTTTTTTGAGTTTCAAGCAGTTTGCTGTGAAATCTTGGGTCACAAATGGCTTAAAAGGTGCAGAATCGGCAGCAGTTTCGAAACACAAGCAAATTTTGATTTGTTCTTCTCATCTCCTCAGCAGAGGATTAAAGTAATTATGTTCTGATGTAATAATCAGTGAAGAATAAAGTATTTGATCTTTCTTTTATTTTTCTGGTTTTCAAGTAGGATGTCAAAACAATTTTTTTTTAAATTTTCACTTTCAGTACTGCCTTGTGACTGTATTTCAGTGTGTGTGTGTGTGTATTTCTAAGTAATACCTTAGCCTTAAGAAAAACCCATCAGAGGCTGCTTGAAAGAAAAGTAAAGCTGTGAATGAATTGCCTCTGGCTTGCATTGAAGGCACACATATTGGCTATCTTGTTCACTAATTTTTTTCTTTTCTTTTTGGACTAATTGGGTTTTTATAGTTTGGTTTCAGCGTGTGATATACCATACACTTTACGTCTCAAATTTCCCGTGATTTGTCTTCTTTTAAGTGCTTTGGATGATAATGAGTCTTTTACTTATAGGAAGTCAAATCTCCAGGGTTTACTTTTCTGTTCTTAAAGATACTGTAAATGCACATGATTGCATGTTATGTGACTACATCTTAATTTTAAAGATGAGTATTCTAAGAAAATATAATCAGCTTGCAAAGTGTTCTTCGTATATGCTATCTTAAATAAAATTTGACTGTAGGACTCAAAGCTGAAGAGATTTTTGTTAGTCATGTAAAACCAATTTAATTGTTGATTTTTCTTGTGGTTTTGGGTTATTTCCTGTGAATCATGTTTGAATGGTATCCTGGGAATAAATTGGGTACTTTTTGAAGGACATGAAATACTGGAGTGATAATGAAACCTTATCCCTGGGCTGTTGTCCTGAAAACAGAAGTCAATTAAAAAAGCATTTAAAGTGTTGCTCCCTCTAGTTTTTATTGATGTATGTAGGCTTTTTCCTATTGAGAAATACAAAGCTCGTTATATCAGCTGAATCTATTTTAACAAAAGGGAAAGCTGCAATATGATGATTTTCATCTGTGCTGGTTTTATTTTAACTGTCGCTGTGATTAGATTTGCTTTCAGCAGCTTTAGGAGGCTGGTGTGTGATGTGGAGTTCTTGGGGAGTGTGACGCTGAGCTGGTGGCAGCTTGGACAGGAGCAAAGCCTGTGCTATTAGCGGCTAATCCACTGCGCCGGATCCGGTGATTCAGCTGGCAACAAAATTAAACAGCTACACTCTGGCTGGTGAATTCTGTTGTCCAAGTATAATAAATAGTACCCCTCTTCCAGGCATCTGTGAAAACCCCCTAACAAGGACTCGTATCAAGTATCTGATGGAAATTTATAATTACAGACCTGTGTTGTGTAGGGAAGTTCAGCTGCAAATTAGCTGTGGATCGTTCACAGTTTAATTATCCTGTTCACTGGTTTAATAATCTTTCAGTGTCTGTGGCTTGAGAATTACTCTACTCTCCCTTCCACAATCCATGCTGCATCAATTTCATAGGGAAATAGGGAACAGTGGGTAAGCTCTGGCCTGCTGGAGGGAGATGTTCATATTTGGCAAGCTTGTGTAATTCAAAGTGAAAGTCAACTCTGTGCCACGAATGGGTGGATCATGCCCTACCTTGCTGAAAAGGTGAAGAAACCAGGGGAATAGAAAAAACCATTTGAAGGTATTTTTAAGTTTGAAAAAAAACCCCTAGTTTCTAATAAATTGATGCTGTATCATCATTCCTACTGGGCTTCACTTCAGCTGAGAAAAGCAGCCAAATGTAGGAGAAATTATCTCCAGCAGTTTGATACATGCTATCTTCACGGTTTCTTGAACAGTATATTTGCTGGGTCTTGCAGCATTTGTCAGAAACAGAGATTGTCAGAGGTGAGGATTTGTTTTGGAGGTTTTTTGGAGAACCTGCACAAGAATCCCTGGCCAACAGCAGTCTGTGGTTCAGTGACCTCTAGAGTCAGAGCTCTTATTGCTATATTTAACTGCACCCGGTGGGTTTCTGTGTTCATCCCTGACCCCACACCAACTCTCCTTGAGTTGTTTTCAGAGGTAACCAAAGCTCTGTGTTGTTTCATATGTGCACACAAAACTTTCTGTGAAACCTCTGAGATGAACAGCCTATGAAATGGTATCTATTATAACACTTAAGGTTGTATTCCATAGTCGGAATGGTCATCTCAAAGCCCACTGCTGAGCATTATAGAATCATGGGATGCTTTGGGTTGGAAGGGTTCAAAGATCATCTTGTTCCAAGGCTCCTGCCATGGGCAGGGACACCTTCCGCAAGACCAGGTTGTTCAAAGACCGTGTCCAACCTGGCCTTGAACACTTCCGGGGATGGGATGTCCAAAGTTTCTCTTGGCTAACTTGTTCCAGTGTCTCACCACCCTATAGAAAGGAATTTTTCCAATATCTTTCCACAGTTTTAGTTGGAAGCCATTCCCTCTTGTCCTGTCAGTACATGCTCTTGCGTAAAATACAGAGGTTTTTTTTTCATTAGTATCATGTTACATTGCCACTATTAAATTTCACTTGCTATTTTACTGCTTCTGTTCCTAATCTTGTGTGAGTCCTCTGTGATCCTTCAACTGCGTCTTGTTGTCATCTTGAATGGCATCCTTGGTCCTGAAAATACTGGTCAAGTTTAGCTTCTGTATTCCCTCCCACTTTGAAGTCAGGATGGAGAGTTGGCGAGCTCAAGCCCTTGCAAGTTTTAATAATTTGCGTCCTTTCACTCTTGTGAACCCGTTACCATCTCTTAACCTCTGGCACCTTAGTTTCCTCCAGCAGCTTTGACGAGTGACCTTGTAGGATGCTTTCAGGAGAACAAGATTCTCTGTGAGCTGAGAGGCCTGTTAGATTATTTTCTTTTTTTTTTGGTGGGTTTCGTTCATTTGTTTGTTCACTCGTTTGGTTTATGGGGTTTTTTTTGGTTGTTGTTGTTAGTTTGTTTTACCTGATAGTTCTCTGAGCTATGGCATTCATTTTCAAAAGCTATTGTAAATGTTTTCCTTTATTTTTTAATCTTTTTTTTTAGTTGAAAACCTTTCTGATTGTGAAGTTTGAAAGATGAGCTGTATTAGGTTTGAGATACAGGCCTGTCTCCCATTTTTACCCTCTACACATTTGCAAGCGATTCTTCAGAGTATTTATTTTATTTTATTCCTTAAATTACTGCAATCTCCTGTTTGTGAGTTTTCACTGAACTTTGTATTCCTTTTTCCATTGAGCACTTGGAGAATTTTTCTTTGTTTCAGTAAACTTTCCTTACTTTGCTATTCAGTGATGCTGATCTGTATTTTGCCTCTGTTTAGTGGTGCTGATCCGTATTTTGCTTTAATTAATTTTGAGCGTTATTCACATTTCCCTTGCAATATATTACATTTTCTTTCATGCAGAAGAGTTTTTCCTCCACTCTTTCACTGCTGTTATTTCATCAACTTAATTTTCGCATATGGAGAGACTTTGGAGATGAGGCAGAGATCTTGTGCTTGTTCAGATTGATTCAGCCAGTGCTCGTGGCTGTAATTCTGCACTGGGTACACAGTCAGCAAGTTGTCAGAATAGCATGTTCTTCTAAGTAGTTAATTTTAAATTCATTACATTTGTTTTTATAAACTGATAACTCTATAAAAGGATATTTTTACTACAATTCCTGCCATTAATAGAAAGAAGCAGCTTAATGAGCACATATGTAGCTGCAATTCAGAATAAGTTTAAGAATGTTGCAAAGAGCTTTGGCTGACTGGAAAGTTACTTTGAGAGGAGAACTGAGATATTTTCCAGATGGGATTGCAGCAGTTTTAACTCTGGCTTTATCAGTTAATAAAAGGGATTTGTGCTTTGTGACAGTTATTGAATAAGGATTTGAAAATGTCTATAGGTCTTGCAGCACAAAAGAGCTGCTGAGCTTCAGTGTTTCTTACACAAAAACTTGTATTTGATGGGTTGTTTAACTTCTGTGTTGGATCAAAAGCTTAAAAATATTTTGATGCTACTTCTGTTGATGCCAGATAGAGTTGAGGGACGTGTTCTCAGCTGACCAGGTCAGTGGTGATGTTGCCCTGAAAGATTTTCTTTGACTTGTACAATTCTTGCAGTATAAACATTTTGTAGAAAAATCAATTGCATTAGACATTAAGAAGGAGTATTCAGATTGGAGTCCTGAGGTCGTCAGTCTTGCAGCAGAAGTAAACTTACTCATATATGGAATGATTTAGTAGATTTCTTTTAATGGCAAATCTGGGAATAAACGTAAAATAGAAAGGAATGGCACTAACAGGTTGAATTTTAGAAACAGTGGAAATTTTACGTTAGCAAGTACAGTTCCTTTGTCAGGGAGTGTTGTTCTCTTGCCCATATTGAACATATTTCTAAATCTAACCACTATTTTTAAAAGACAAGCAAATTTGTTAAGAGAGTAGTGGCTGAAGGGGACTTCTCTCTGCTCTGAGGATAGGCAGAGGGTTGGCTGTGTAGTTAGAGCTTCTCTTTGGGATAGGCACATCTGCAGCTCGTATTTATTGAAAGGTGCTTGGTTCAGACCTGCTCTTAGTCTCAGACACCCTGTAATATAAATATATATATTTAAACGTGGGAAACAACACTAACAATGCGGGCAGCAGTGGCAGTTTTATATGTGCTGGCACATTGTCCGATACCGTTTTCCAGATGAGCCATTATGGTCATGTGTTAAAGACCAACACGCAGCCTGCTTTTATAAGCTGTGAACAGCAGATATAAACCTCATTTTTCCATTTTACTTATTCAAGAGCGTGAGCACAAACTGTTGTAACTTGAGCACAAACCTATATTTAGAGAGGAAATGACCATAGAAACGGGAATGCTCAAAGAGTTGACAATTCAATCGAATTGTGGGCTTTTGGAGAGTGAAAGAGTGTAAAGAGACTTAGCAGGAGATTGCAGTAATTTAAGGAATAAAATCCAGGGCGCATATCAGCTGAGGTACTGAATATATATGTACTTTGTGGGCCCTTTGGTTCTGTTTGCCCCGTGAGAAAGATTCAACATCTATTTCATTTGATCTCCGTACTGAAGATACTAGGACATGGGTTCACAGGGAAAATATAAGAGAGGAAAGTTAAAGAAGGCAAAAATAACATGGGATGGAAGGAAAAGCTGTAAACCAGGACACTATTTTCAAATGAGGTGCAAAAATAATTAGAAAATAACAAAAAACATGTTACACAACAGAAACTCTGAAAAAATGTAACAGTCAAAACCATGAATAGAAACAAGAATGTAAATTATACTATAGAAATACATATTAGAGAAAAAGAGAATTCTTCTCTTTTTCTCTAATATGTATTCTATAGTATAGATATATTCTTATATATATAGATGACTATATATAGAAGAATATATCTATACTATAGAATACATCTATATTATTACATATAATAATATAGATGTATTCTGTAGTATAGATATATTCTTCTCATACAAGAGAAAAATTACTCATCTTTTGGACTTTGCGTATGTAATTTTTCCCTTGTGGTTGTCTAGACACAGATATATCCTTTCTCTTCCTTTTGTTTGAAAAAATGTTCTTTCCACTTGAATAGGTCAGCTGATAGATAAGATATAATAGCATAATGGCAAACAGATTTTAAATTGCTACACTTTTCTGGAGAATGTAGCTTTACATAGAAATGGAAAAATTCTTACATATCTGTAATGTAGTGTTTGAGAGAGTCATCCTGAGGTATTACTTCTAGTAACTAAATCCAGGAAAGCTGCTTGTGTCATCATGCCAAGGCTGAGAAGAGAGCTGAAAAGAGCTCATGTGTAAGAAACATCATTGTGGAATTCTTTTTAGGATGCCAGAAAGTCTTGTGAAACTCAGCTGTATATAATCTACTGAAGAATTTATCATGTTTCGTTAAAAACATCGATTACGTAAGTCAAGGCTCTTAATAAAATCCATGTAAAGCCTGGTTATAACGCCAGAAGTGCCTCGTATTAAATTCTGAAAGAGTGGCGAGTTTGATACTGAGACCAAAAATTAACTTCAATATACTGCTGAACACCCATCTGATTAAAATGAGCTGCTCTGCTGTCAGAGCAGGTGATCAGGGCTGTTCGTGTGTGCACTGTTGTGAAGGAGCTGTTGGTGGTAAGAAAGATGTTTAAAGTATTTACCACCTGATTTCTTGTTAAATACATTAAAAGGAGAAAACCCGACCACCACCACTTCAGTCATTAGACATTTTCTAACTTAGTTTCTCACTGTCTGCAGAGAGTTTACTGAAATTAATTTGTATTCCTGCAACACTCCCTGAGGCTCATTGTCTTTATAACTCAGTGGCCTGGCATGGTTTTAGTGTCTTGTGTGGCAACAGGACTTTGGTTTGGATATCAGTTCAGAAACTGTAGAAAACTGTTTCAGTTTCCATGCCTATTTGATTTTAATCCCAGCTTTGTCATGGTCAGAAGAATTATTTTGTAGAAGTCCTGTGTGCAGGCTACATTTCCCTACTTATGTATTAATTCAATTACTTTTTCCTCTCAAAACATGTTCATTAGATGGCAAATTGGCAAATTTATACTCACGTACTGAAAAACTTCCTTATCAAGTAGAACAGATCTTGAAACTCAAATTTCTGTCATTGTAACGGAACCCTTTCAAGGTCAGCAAGAGACTGCCTTGCAAGTGTTTTCCATTAGTTGTGGAATCAAAGTATTTTGGCTTTATGTGCTACTCATAACCCCCTTAAATTTCGTTATTGTGGCTACAATTTGTAGGTCATTAAAACAATAAAATACAGATTCATCAAGAGAAAAAACAGATCTGTCCTAAAATTTCCATACGCTTCTGTAAAGTTGAGCACTTATCCAAGAAGTGCGGGGGGGGGGGTATTCCATGAAAATTTGTCTTTTGGGGGAGAATATACCCACAGAAATTTAACTTCAGAGCAGACCTTTTGAACTTGTAAACTGTTGTGTAGCTCAAAGAAAATTCTCATAATTTGTGCTCAGCTTGATGGGATTTTGGGAAGCGAAGGGGAATGAACTTGAAACAAGAGAACAGTGTTTACTTCAGTTTTAATGGGTTTTATTAGTGGCTTCTTTATCCCCTTCATCTTCTACATGTGGAAACTGCAAACTACTGATTAGGTACCTCTGGATTTGCACAAGTAATCTTTCTTCAGTGGCATTTATTTATTTATTTAGTGTTTACAATGAAGCTAGAGCAGGCTTGCCTGGATGAAAACATTTCTCACTCAGGAGGCAACTCTTATGTTCATGACCCCTTGCATTTTAAAAATACATTTTGATTTACCAGTCTGAATCTACGTGGAAGTTCAGAGAGCAATAACAAGGCAAATGACGAAAAGTTAGATGATGAAAGAATAAAAGCTCAGGTAAAAATGTGAAATACGATGTAGTACTTGTTTCACTTGTTCCTTTAAAGTGCTCACTAGCTGGCAAAGAAATAGCTGAATTCTTATCAAGGAGATGAATTTTCGTCGCGTAATGGTACACTGCAGAATTCATCTGAATTTTGCAATGTGGATATACGTTGTAGGAAGGATTCTTTTTTGTATGTATTGGTGTAAGAAAATTAACTACCAAAGTGTTACGTGATTAAAAATGAATTGAATGCAGTTAGTGTTACACGACTATAAATAAACTACTCTTTATAGTGATGTAATATTATCTCTGCAATATGGAATGGGATGTTTTGGTGTGTTCACAAAAGGTTCAACTGTGCCGTAGCTCTGTTGTGCACCTTGACTTCTGGCTTTGTGCCTGGAAGGAATTGCTGAAGTGAAAAGACTTCCTCTCATTTTGTGCAAATTCAGAGGAAAAGGGCAAGGATTTATGTGAAAATAATTACCTTAGAAAAGAGGATTTTAAAAGCCTAGGAGTGCAGAGTGCAGGTCTTAGACTTCAGAACTCTGTGTCTGAAGTTGCAGATTCTCGTAGTAAATATCAGCATTTTTGAGGAGATAGGAAAACCCAGTTTTTCAGTTACTTGTAAGCATTAGCAAAGCTTAAAAATAATGTCCTGCTTCTCTACCAACCATTGTATTAACCAATATCCACCATGCTGGAAATAGAGGACTTGATATTAGAGTTTATTCCAAGGCTTTTTCTTATGCTCAGGTGTGGTACAGACCAGGAGGTGGGCTGTGCTTCTTTTTTATATAAGCATCCTTTAAAATACAGCATTTATAAAGTAGCCTGCCTTGCTCTGCTTTCAGCTTGAATGGTAAGAAGGAAAGCATTTTAAAAAAACCAGAAGTGCCTGGGGCACAGCCTTTTTCTTCTCACAAGAGGGGGGAAAACTTAGTGTATTCATTTGAAAAAATGAATATACAAGAAATGTGGAAAGAGGACTGTGAGATAGAGAAAACCAAAACACAGAAGATTTCTGTACCACTTGTCTGTGGGTGTATTAAAAGATGTTAACCTCCTGAGGGGAAAAGGTTTGAATATCTGCTTCATAGTATTTTTGCATGTGAATAACCTGACTTTTGATACCCAAATAAACTGTTTCATTAAGAAGCTAAGTGGTTTCTTTATGTATAAAGAGACTTTAAGTGGAGGTAAACGGCTCTGGAACATAAATCACTTGCTAGACAGTTCTCAAGCCATCACTTGTTAGACAGTTCTCAAGCCTTTCTTCTTGTCTCCCCCACCCTAAAAAAAAAAAAA
>VZRQ01008530.1:480615-584049 GCA_013397975.1 Machaerirhynchus nigripectus
CAGCAATCAGCAGGTAGGATAATTCTTAAATCAGTATGGAGACTATTCAGCAGATCTGCTGTATTTGTCTGATTTATGAATTGTGCTGCTGAGTGTTCAAATCATATCCTATCCTGAAAAGGTTTTCAATCTATTACAGTGGCATCATGTAATTACGGTGAAGCACATGATGATAGTGTTTAAGCCTTAGGATGCCCTACAGGGAAGTAGTGCAAATAATTATCTGTTCATCAGCCCAGATTTAAAACAAAAAAGAGAGAAAAAATCAATGCTGCTTGGTGGCTGAGTTTTGCGTATTCCAATTAATGATTTTAGATCTGACTTAAAGTTCTGGAATTGTTTGGAAATAGGCCATCTCCTGCTGAGATGAAGCATCAGGCCATTTTAAATTAGACACTGAGCATGCTCTCTCAGGTCCCCACTGTTTGAGATTTTGCAGTGTGTGTCTCAGTTCCCTGTTAGAAGAGCTGTCACTCAAGTGGAGTAGTGGAGAGCGCAGCATGCCCTTTTGTCATCCTTCTATCAGTGAGCATATGATTCCTCTTGGAACTGGCAGCTGGAGATGTGAGACAAGCCTGGCTGTTAGATCGCCAGTGTTTTTGGTGAGTTGATATTCATCTCTTTCCTTTCTGATGCCTTTAGATACCTCAGATAAAACTCAGCTTCACACTTGCCTCTCTTCTCTAATAATGTTTGAAATGTCTCTGCCGTCCTTCACTTCAGTAAAATAATTCTGGTACGTGTGTGTTAATTTCTTTACTGAAGAAGAATTGCTTTTTTAACAGGGATGCTGGGCTGGGCAGAAAAATGGGCATATATCTTTTTTTGTTCCAGCTATTCCAAATATAGCAACAGTTCTTCAACCATCACTTCTCCATCATTTTTCATGATGTTCTTTTGAACCAATTTTGGTTTAAAACCTGGATTATTTCATGTATCACATATTTTAGAGGGAGCTTGAGTAGTTTTGCAAAAGAGAATTTTATTTAAGACAATGCTGAAGGATATTTACAGTACTTGGTTTCCAGACAAACTGCTAAACAGGGTAAGTTAGGTGTTGTCAGTTTTGCTGCTATGCATGTATTTCTTTCTTTAACCAGCTAAGGAATAGAAGAAGCTATTTCCTAGTTCATTGTGATGTCTGAGACTTGGCACCTTGGTAAAAATACAGTAGGAATTGCTGGACAAATTTATAATCTTTGTAGTAGTTAAGGTGAATGCTTGATACAGCTTAGTATTTAATTAACTTTTAATTAACTGTGGGAAAGGCAGGAGTTATGATTCAAAGTATTATCAAAGCTTAGTTCTTGCACTTGATTTAAAATCTTGTTTTCCTCCAAGAGCATCTGCAAAATATAACTTTTAAATTCTTTAATGCAAGGCATTTAACTTGTAGCAAAAAATCAGTTGACAGTATAGTTCTAAAACCTCTAAACTGGGGTTATACAAAGCAGGGAATGAATTGAATAAACTGACACCACCCACTTCCAATCCCGAAAAAAAGTTTCCTGATTTCACTTACCTGTGGGTGGTGAATAAAGATGATTTAATATCATGACTGGACTTCACGTGTGTTTTAAGGTTTCAGTGAGGCACAGTGCATCACTGGATTGAGAGTGGAGCTCTTAAAACTAATGCATTCACAAATATTTTAGGGTTGGGAGGGGAACTTGTTTCTATAGGTGGATAGCCTTTATCCTGTTGTGATTGTGGATATGTAGTCTCTCAGATAAGAGATTTGAATTACAGTGGGAAAAACTGCTTGTCAGTGAATTTGATGAGTCTGACAAAAGAGATTCCTGCCAAACACGACCCCTGTTATGATTCCAGCTGACCTGATTTATAGGAGTAGAATCAATAAGCCCTTAAGCTTCATCATCGCTCTGACACTCCTCGTTGGAAGAGGGATGGGATGGAGGGTGCTTTGTGTGAATCTGGAGTACTTGAACATGAGTTTGCTTGACCCCCTAACGCAGGGTTTCCGGGGAGAATGATCTAAGTGGGTTCAGGAGTTAAGATTTTTGTTAAAGCCTGAGGATAATGCATTTAATTGAGGCCTTGCGGTGGCAAAGGGCTGTCGTAACCCATCAGAAAAGCTGTGCTTTGGCTGCCAGAACGGCATTCTGGATTGCTGCTCTGACAAATGATGAAAGAGAGGCAGCCAGGGGTAACTGCAGACCTGTGTTGTGCAAAATAAATCACTGTACTGCCTTGTTACCTTCAAAGCACGTTATTTCTAACGCTGAGTTTTCACTCCTAATCAGAACATGTTGTTTCAGAGCGGTGGTGCCTTCACGTGCCATGAGCTGTGTCTCACAGAGACCTGGCAAGTGCTGTGAAGTTACACAGATTTACCATAGGACAGTTTCTGGATAAACAGCAGTCCTAGAGAACTTCAAACCTCTCAGGAAGTTGTGTTCCACAGGTTTTGTAAAGGAACAGTTTTTAATCTAAGGGAAAGCAGGAATTTGCAAGTGTTAAACATCTCAAGCTATTTTTATAACCTTGACTGTGTCTATTTTACTCTTTAGGATAACGTTTATTCTTTCCTTTGAAGTAAGTGCTGACTCTGGTTAGTTTTACAAAAAGCTAAATCCTTACATTATCATTGCAAAGGTTAACTGAATTTTGTAGGTAAGATACTGTCTCCTCTGCAGAGCTTCCCTTGTCTATGCCCATTTTATTTGACGTGCAGGTCTGCCTTGGGTCATGGATAGCTTGTGGGAAAAATCTGCCTTCTGTTTATGATCTTAATGATGCTTGTGCATAAAGAGGTTATTTTGTGAGCTCAGAAAACTTGACAATATATTTCCTTTTGTTTTGCTGCAGTTTTACTCTGTGCTGGTTTTGTTGATTTCTTTGCATTTCTAGATGTGTGCGTGCATATATATACATTTATATATATATACACACACACAGAGAACAGGCAGAGAAGGAGGTTGAATGTGTGTAAGGGCTGCTGGCTGAACAAGGCTATTCAAAATGCATTTAAATTACACCAAACTGAGAACTGAAATTGCATAAAATTATGCTCTTCCATGTTAAAGAACACTATGATTCTGTCATTTTAGACATGCCAGCTGTCATTAGGATTTTCCTATATTTTATTGTAGATCAATATATTGTAAGTCACAATAAAATACCAGAGTGAAAGATTCAAGTTCCTAGGACGCCGCTATGTAGATTTTCTGATTTTTAGAAACTGGAGATCTCTGGTAGCATCTTTGAGGAACTCACCCATGTGACTGGAAATAAAAGGCACGTAATTCAACCTGTTGAGGTAGTTTTTGAAGAGGATAAAAAATTAATTTTGTTTTTCACATGAATAAAAAAGTTACTGACTTGTGTGGCACTTTTTCACCAGGAGAGCAGTGAGAATGTGGTGGCGGCAGCTTTAGTCATTCTGAGGGAGCACCACTGCTGAATTAATGTTTAAATAAACCTTTTGCTTGAATTTCCATAAATGTAATTGTTTGTACAGCGGAAAAAAATCAGTTAAGGATGTGGGGTGAAGGGGAACCTTTGTGTATGTATCACTTTAGTTGCCTGCCAACTGTTTTTTGAATTATTAAAATCTTCTTGGACAGTGAAGGCTCAGTCTTTTTCCATTCACATTGTGTTCTAAATGAGAGATTTTACTACTGCTGACAATTGCACATACTCAGTTGGTGTGCCAGATGGAGAGCCTGTGACAATTTTAGGCTGAAGGTTGTGTCTGAAAACCTTGTCAGCATCCTGCATCAGATCTTGACCTCTTTTAGACCATTTGCTACAATCTGATACTGCCGTTTATTAGTTTCTTTTTTTTTTTTTATAGAGTGGAGGAAGGAGTGGAGCTGTGTTTCACAAGCATGAGCTAAATTTACTTTTCCAAATGAGAAAGAAAATGTACACCAGTACTCATTTAAAATAATTGGCTCTGATGTCAGCATTGAGTCTGAGATTTTATGGACTTACCAAGAAGGCATTCTTAGTTCTTTCTATATGTATCTAGTATAAGTTGAGAAATTGGTTTGTTAAAGTGAAAACCTAAAATATTTGGGATTGCTTTATTTTTAAAATCTTTGGCTTTTTTAGTACCAAGAGAGTGGAAATAATGAGTTGGCTAAGTCCTTGCTGAATGAGCTAAGAATTGTCTACTTTTTTAGTGCGTTTAAAATGGGTATTAGACACAGTCCTGTGAACTTGGGCAGATTTTTGCCATGAATACCCTAGATCACTGAAATTCAGTAGTGAATAGGTATTTATGGGGAATAACTGTCATTTAGCAAATGGTTTTCTATAAAGGGGTTGTTTGGAACTTTAAATTTCCTAAAAGATGACCAAAAGTAAAAGATTCCTTTTTAGAGATCAGAAATTCCATCCCCCTCTAGAAGCACAGGGAAGAGAAAAGGGGAAAAACAGAAAGGAGAAAAAAAAAAAAGTACAGGAATGTTCTTCAAAATGGTACATGAGTTTTTATTTTTTCATTGTGTTTTCGGTACAGCATCACTTTGCTTACTTCTGTGGATGCATCCATATTTTAAAATGTTTTCAGGATATTCAGCATTACGCACGTTTCAGTGCGGTGGTGGGGAGACAATGGTTTAGTATTTAAACATGTCAATTCCTACAAGAAAACTGAAATTGCTTTGTGCTTTCCTTGAACTTTTATGAATTTAATGGAAGCATGTGCCATACAGTGACTTAGTTTTTTCCAAGCCAGTCAAAACTTGATGCTCTTTCAAAGTATGACCACTGAGGAAAAAAGAAAGGAAATGTTAATTATTATGTACTTCAGGCTGCTTGAAGGGACTTGTGTGCAATTCATATCATCCCCAAAAACCTCAAGTATCAAAAGGTTTCCATGTTTTATACTTCCCTTTTTATGTAGAAATTACTAACTTAATCAGCATTTCAGTATTTTTAGTCTTTAAAGTTTATTCCCAAACTTTTCTGTCTTTATATTTCAGATGGTCCCTTTGCCTCTTTTGCCATAATATGTATAATTATGTGTACAGGGTTTTTTTCCAGGGAATTATATAGGTATCATAACATAACCATATTGGTAGAAAATCTGTCATTTACATGAAAAGTAGCATATGGGCAGCTGAATAAAAACCTTTTAATCAGTGTAAACATGGTGTTCGGTGACAGAACTAAGTAACATCTTTAGTGGAAGGACCTGCACAGTTTTCTTGGAACAGCATTTGCTATGGAGTCTTTTTTACCGAGGCCCCTTTAAGTGTGGTCCATGATTGAGTTAAAAACAAAACCAGCAAAATGGCTTTATTGCATTATTTTAAATGGACAGTTCTTTTTGACAAGATGTATTCAGCTTATTGTGGAGGTTTTTGAGGGGGAAAAAATGCACTGAGAAACAAGAAATACAAAAAGGTTTTCAGAGCTGTCACTAAAACGCAGGATATCAACAAGTCTTAACGATTTTACTCAATAGAAATTTGTCTGATATGAGACATTGTATCTGGGAAATCTGTGTTAGACTACTTCTTTCTTTTTTTAACTGTTCTGAGAAATAGGATGATTTTTTTTCCCTCCTGGAGAAAATAGCCCGAGCCATCAAGGTTGTCATAGCAGAGAAGGAAAGGCATGACTTAAATGCCAGTTTTGGTAATACCATCTGTTTCAGCCCACTCTGCCCAGTGCATTTGTTCTCTCTATGAGCAAAGACAAGACAGATATCCTTAGTAGCCCTCACACTGAGGCTGTCAAAATAAGTTCTTTAGTGCTGCCTCTGAAAGTGTCTCCAAGTGCAGTGTGGTTCCGGCCGTGACGTGCTTCCTGCAGGAGTAGCTGAGTTGGATTTCCTGCTGCCTAAGGGATCAGAATAGGTTGAGAATGTTCCCCACAACCTTCCATTGCAGCATTAGTATCTCACAGTTGTACTGAGTTGCTTTCACGATGGGGAATATTTTGTATCATGGTAGTACAAATTGGGAATGGAAACAGAGGTTTACTTAACCAGGATCATAGAGGAAGCAGAAAGTGAAGCCAAAGGGCACATCCCTGGTGCAATTAGCTTGATGATGACTGTCAGTCAAATACCTCAGACGCTGAAATGCATGTCAGTGCAAAGCTGCACCTGGTCCCATAGGAAGAAAAGCCAAATAGCCCCAGAGAAACTTCTTGCTCGTGAAGCTGAGTAGGTTTTAATATCTTAGCTACCAGCTTTGTGTTATTCCTTTTAGAAATACCAGTGGACTCACAGTCCAGTCTGTTCTGGTGTCTTACCATTGCACTCCCCTGTGATAAAGTTTAAGGTCCTTAATTCATCAGCTCAGGGCCCTGAGCACCAATTTGTTCTTGTCTCATTGTGTCCTGTAATGATTCACATTCACGGGACAGATTCAGATTGATAAATTCATCCACTGGATGCAGATTTTTGTTTCATTGCTTTGTGTTGAAACCAAGTAAGAACAGTTTAGATTTTGTTGAGACAGGACTATTCAGTATCTTAATCAGTGCGGGACTTCAACAGAATTAAATTTATTTAATTTCTTCGTTTTATGTTATAGTGACATGTCTAGGAGAGTGGCAATGTATCATTTCTGACAACTGTGTTGGAGTGATATTGAGAGACTCTGACTGCAGTCCCCTTTTCCATTTTCATGCAAAAATTTATGAAAACTTCTGCTGCACCTAAGTGAAGCTGGAACAAAGAGAACTATGTGGAAAGGTAATAACACAGCAGTCAAGAGAAGAGAAGCTAAGAAATGTCAGAGTCAGTGCAGTGTGAGTGCATGGGGTGTGTCCATACATGTATGTGTAAGTCTAGCCTCTGCTTTACACTAACCACAGCCATGTTGTAGTTTCTCTAACACTTCTAGGCTTTCTGATCCAGAAAGCTCTTTAGCTTCCCAGTCTCAGTTTTTTGTCTCTTGTTACCTCCGTAGTTTTATATAACAGATTCAGTGAAAATTGTAGAGCCGTTTCCTTGAAAGACATCAGAAGATATTTCTGATAGTTTAAAAATGTTTCCAGCTGGTTCCCTGCAAAGCTCTCATATCCCTGTGGCATTGAGGAATAGTTTACAATTTGAACACTGGATCCTTCTTCACTGAGAAGCATTTCAGTGTCTGCAAATAGTCTACACCTTCTTTACTTTTAACTCGTGGGACCTCATGCACACACCAGTAGCATTCTTAGTGATAAAAATGTAGACACTATGACTGGTGAATACACTTCCAATATTTCTCTGCAGCTTTCTCATATTGAATGAACATACAAGAAGTCTTTTTAATTGAAGAATTACAGTAACATATACAGAATAACAATCCGTAAGTAAGGCCCTGCTGCTCTTTATCTAGAAAAGAAATTAGTTGAAGACAATAGATGATTCTGCTGACATCACAGTCCTTGCTCTAGAGGCAGAAATTAAAATTTACGGGTTTAAAGTTACTGATATATAATTTTGGCATGTCATCTGCGTTAGAAACAAATACACCAGTATGTAGAACAGAGAAACTTATAACTTCTAACTAGTTGTTTTTTCAGTGTATCAAGTCGTTTATGACACTGGAAGATGGTTACCAGTAATTCTGTTTCTGTCAAAACATTAAATTCATGCTTTCTGACAGGCAGTATCCAATAGATGTGGATCATCAGAATTCATTCTGCAAAGACCTGAACTGTTTGTAACGTGATTCTTGTTATAATTATTGGGGGGAATGTGTCTTCTCAAGCTTGAGTAGTGAATATTTTATGTCCTGATTATTTCTGAGATACCAAAATGACTGACCTAACCTGACCGGAATGTACTTTTAGAAACCATGCCAGTGAAGCTAAACAACTGCTATGCACTGGTATGAACATTTGCAAAATCATTAAAAGACAGTGGAGAAAAGTCCTTGGAAAGCTGCTTGTCACACTGTCATCTTAATCCTCAGGCAAAGTCTGCAGCATACATTTGAAAGACAAGCATGGAAATGAAATTTAGAAATCTGTTAGGTCTTAAAACTCATGAACTCGGTGGTTTTAAACCACATGGTTCTCTTGACCACTTCAGCCAATCCTACTGGTTTAGCACCTTCCTTTATAGGGAGAGAAAAACAGGAAGAATAATATAAAATGAAATGAACAAGTCTTCCTCCCCTCTATTGGACTCTGAAACTCCTTGTCTTCTCATTGGTGTGATGGACACACCTAATTTCAGCTCAGCAAGGTAGGTTTCAGCTTTCCTGACTCAAAGAGCAGTGCTGCCTTTAAGTTCGAGCAGTGGCTCTTGCTCGTCACTCATTTCCAGCATTGTCCGTGGATGTAATGAAAGATCCTGGCCTTGCTGGCTTCAGTGCAGCCTGTAGTAATGCTAGTATCAACATTTGACATTATTACTCCATGTGGATAGCACTTAGGTCACTGGCTGATTTCACTTACTTCAGTGAGAGTTCATTGTTTAGTTCCTCAGAATAAATAAGGTATGTGATGTTTGGCTGAGAGCTCTTTGTGGCAGTCCAAGGGCTTTAACTTAATAGCACTTAAAAAACTTGAAGTATGCAAAAATAAGGCAGGCTGTTATTTCTCTGTTTTAGAAGTAAAGGAATCCTTGGAAATAAGAGGAAAAACTCCAGCGTAGAAGTTCTTTAGGTGCAGTTTAAACCATATTAACTGCAATATCATTTGGGCCTTCTCTAACCCATTAAATGGCTTTGAGTTTGTGTAAACAGTGCACATTTAAATGTATTTAAAAGCAGCACAGCCTATAGGTGATTTTCAGTACCTATGTTGGAAAGTTTTTTGGCTGCACAGAACCTCAGGTAAATTTTAGAATTAAGCTTTAGGGTAACTTTATTATTTGCATTCAGTGGGTTCTGTTTGGACCCGTGGGGTTCAGTAAGTGATTTTCCTTAATACGATGCTTAAGTCTTGTGTTAATGTTTTGGACCCTCAGATGTGGGTCCGGTGTCTCACCTCATTCAGTGCATGAAACAAAAAAAAAAGCCCTGGGGTTCTTTTCTTATCATTCCTTACTGAAGGCAGCTGGTAAGTAATCACAGGTGCCACTAATATAAGCCAAAAAATACTTCAAATAATGTCATTGTGCAGTCAGTCTTTGAATATAAAAGTGTTTACTGTATGTAATATATATATCCTCAAATTACACTGTCAGAATTATTTTTTAAATACTCATTTGGTTCATCTTTCAGGAAGTAAGTTTTCTTACTATGCTCACTTTTAAAAAAACTATTTGAAGTTTAAGAGAAGGAAATATTAGAAGGCTGATAAGAGTAGGCAAGTGACGTCTGCTTGGCATTCGTTTTCTGTCACTTTTTTGTTTAAACAGAAGATTGCTTCTAATACTTGTATCAAAAATATTTTTATTTTTAAAGTGTTTTTTTTTTTCTTTTATCATAACCCAAGAAAATTGCTGTCATTTTTAGGATTATAGATTAATTAAAAATGTTTCCATTATCAACTACGTTACATTTATCAATTCCTAAAACTTTCATTTCACAAATAAAGATAAAAGTTGATTTAGACTGCTGTTTATTTTGGGGGGAACAAAAATCCTTTACAGACTGGAAATTTTGGGTTTGAAGAACCTCCGAGTAGTGCTGTATGAGCAAGTGGTGCTGCTTCAGTGGCCTCCTTGTGGATTATGTTTGGGTTTTTGCCACTGGGGGGAGCGGAAGACTGTCACAGGCTTCAGGGAATGGCGTAAGTGTGTGTCTTCCATCTCAGAAGATTCAGGCCTTAGTGCTGAGTTGTGGGAGACTGTGGGTCCTTCATGTCTGGCACACGCTTGAAGATTTGTTTCACAGCGAATAAAGTTCCTAGATAATCAGGTTTCGTGATTGCTCTTTTCCGAAGAGTTGCATTTTGCATTAAACATGTAGTGTGTTTTAGAAAAGCACGGGAAGGAACTCAGGGGGCTTGGAGAAAGGATTGAGAGGGACTTTTACAGGCAGATAGTGATGGGATAAGGAGCAATGGTTTTAAACTGAAAGAGGCAGGTATAGATTAGGTATGAGGAAGAAATTCTTCCCTGTGAGGGGGGTGAGGCCCTGGCACAGGTTGCCCAGAGAAGCTGTGGCTGCCCCATCCCTGGAAGTGTTCAAGGCCAGGCTGGAGAGGGCTCTGAGCAACCTGGGATAGTGGAAGGTGGCATCCCTCATGGCAGGGACTTGAAATGAGATGATCTTTAAAGTCCCTTTCAACCCAAACCGTTCTGTGATTCTATGATTGTCACTGTGTGAAGAGGAGATTCTGACTGGTGTTGGCTTAAGCAGTGTGCTGAAATTCCCTAAAACGTTTTATTTCAGCTGTTGCCTAATGACAACTCCTGCAGCATGAGAGTGCAGTGTCACTGCACCACTGCATTGGGGTGCAGTTTGCTTTTACAGAAGATGCTGTAGCTGAGAAATGTATATTTGTTTGTAAAATTAATCCATCATTTAACCAGACATTTGCTTTGATCCTGGTTTTTCAGCAGTAAATCTAAAAACGCTGTTCCCTTCCTCTGAAAGCATTGGGAAGGAGGAAACATTCGCTTGGTTTCTTTTCATTTTAAATGCATGGAATCAAAGGCTGTATATAAACATGTTATTCTAGAAAGACTCCAGCTCTAAATGCTGATTCATTTAAGGTCCTCTATCAGTGTCTTTGTATGTCACTGTAATTGGGAACAAGTGCCCCATGGGCTTTTGAGGCCTTGCCTTCCCTGCTAAGGTTGCTAGACTGGTAATGTTCGTGCTGCATGCAGTCTCTATTACGTGTCTTTACCTTCTTTGATGTTTGGGACAGAACAAGACATTCCAGTTGCAAGCCAAGACTGGGCTTTCCCTTTGGGAAAACTTGTTCTGTCTGTACTGTCAACAGCAAGCAGCCAAAATTCCTGCTTCAAAATTCATTATCATTTTTGCTCATGGTGTATAGAGCTTAAACTAAGCAGAGGAAGCTTAAAGAAATGTTTGGGTAACACTTCACTGCTCTCAGTCATAGATTTACAGCAGGGTTGTGGATACAGCAGAAATATCAGATGGCAGCTCCCAGTAGATCCTGGAGCATACCAGCAACCTGGACCAGTGTTGTGTTTCCTATGGGGTCATTTCTTGTTCCACGTCTTCTTTTTTTGTTTTGACAGATAAAAGCTGCCTTGAAACCCTTACCCCTCCTAGGTTGCTTTTTGTTGGTTTTTTTTTTTTCTTTTTTAATATGACATTCACTTATAAATTATTTTTTGACTGGTGCTTGAAACAGCCATGGGTTCTTATTCTAGGAACATAAACAGCTGAGGGTGCTGAGTGAGCTGACAGGTGTCACCATGAGAGTGATTTTTATCAGCATGGATAACCCTGATGACTGGAAAAAGACAAGCATTACTGTGTTCAAAGGAAAAAAAAGGCAAGAAAGAGAATCCAGGGAACTAAACACTGGTCAGCTTCACCTCCTTCCCTGAGAATATTAAAGAGCAAATTATCATATAAACTATTTTTAGGCGTGTGAAGGACTGGAATGTAATTGGAAACAGCCATCATGGATGTATCAAGGAAAAATCTTACCTGACCAACCTGGCTACCTCCTACAATGACTGCCTCTGCAACTGAGGGGAAAACAGTGGAAACCACTTAGATTCAGCAAGGCCTTTGATGTATCTTCATGTGGTACCTTTGTATCTAAGTGCGGGGTATGGATTGGATGAATGGCGAAGAATTGATTGCACCGTAAGCAATCAGTAGTGTGAAGTTTCACATCGGTGGCTGTTTGCAAGGAGTCTTTCCTGGAGTTGCTGCTGGGGTGAAACTATTTTAACACTGATCAGCAAGTCAAGTGGAATGCACCGTCAGCAAGTTCCTGGATAACAGCACCCTTGGGAGGAGGGATCAGAGTGCCAGAGGGCAGGGCAGTCACCCACAGGGACCTCAGCAAACTGGGGGCGTGAGCAGAGTGGGACATGCTAGAGTTCAGCAAAGGCGAGTGTGCAGGAGGAGCAGCATCCCGGAAAATGGCCTGCAGGTCCTGGTGGGAAACAAGCAGCATGTTGTGCTGTAATGGGGATGAAGGTTAACTGTCGAGCTGCCGTGGGGAGAATGGTGGTTATTCCCATCAGTTTGTGGCTTTGGAATATTTCTGGAATAATCTGTCTGGTTTTGGTCACACCAGTATGAGGATATATGATGTGCTAGAAGAGGCTGAAGGGGATTCATGTGTTTATCCTGAAGAGAAGACAAAAGCAGGGACTTAACTGCAGCCTTTCATTAATGACATGGGCTTTATAAATGAGACAGAGTCTTTTCAGAACTGTAAAAACAGCAATGGTCATAAATTGCAATAAAGCACATTCTAACAGATTAAAATAATAATAGTAAAAAACCCAAGCCTCTTGAGCACAGAATGATTCCGTGTCTTTCTTCAAGATGTTTGAAACTCAACTGGACAAGGGCCTTTGCAGTCTGATCTGGCACTGGATTTATCTCTGACCATGGGGCTGAACTTGATGACCACCAAAAGTCTCGTTCATCTGACATTTTTGTATGAGCCTCATTCCTGTGTGACATCTTTTTGACCTAAGGTTTTTGTATATTGCAGCACTTACACTGACTGTCCATAAGGCAGCCTGCTGAACTAATCAGAAGCACATTCCCTAAACCAGATGTCTAAAGATTTTAGTAAAATGACTTACTAAAGATCTTAGTAACTTAGATGTGAACATAAACCCCTAAATTCTGTGGAAAATATAGGTAAGATTGCACATGTGTACATCTGTACATATGTGCCCAGAGCAATTTTATTTTCCCCTGCTCCTTTGGCCTAATTATGTTGTTTTTGTCTTTGTATTGGTTTGGCTGAAAAAACCAAAATTTTGCTTCTTGAAAATAGCAAATTCTGTTAAGTGGAACAGTCCATAACTCTCTAGTTCAGTGGTGACGGATTGTGTCCTGTTTTCCTACTCTGATTTACATAGTTAGGATTAGTCTTAGCTATCTTACATTTTTATGAAGTTAAGCTCTTTGTTTAAAATGGTGGTGCTTCAGCACTGGCTGCAGTCTCAGTTTGAAGGCCTTCAGAATGGCGATTTTTTTTTTCCTGTGAAATAACTGTTTTTTAAATGAAATTGAAAACTGGAAAAATCCAGAAAGTTGGTGTAATTAAATATTAAAATTTTCTCTTTCAAAATCAGCCCTTATATTCTTGTAAGCTACTGTGTCTCGAAACTGGTGGTTCTTCCCTCTTCCAGCTGCTTTGGTCTTTGTCTTCCAACATCATGTGCTAATGCTTCATCAGATCTTAACACTGAACTCAGTGCTCAAGGCTATTAATGAAATTTAGATTATTCTGGAAATAGCAAAGCTCTTACAAAGAGAGGCTTTAATGTCACGGAACTAACAGGAGATTAATTACTTCTATAAAGTTATGCTATCAAAAAAAGGAGGAAAAGATTGCTAACTTCATTTCAAGCAGTGGATCAGTTTTGTAAATTAAATGCGCCAAGCAAGAAAAGGAGGCACAGTCTCCAATACTGACCACTTAACACATGACTGATGGTAAAACTCTTCAGTTTTCCAACTCATTTCTGCATCGTTAATATTTGGCTCGAGTCTCACAATCCATACTTTTCTGGAAGCAGCATTTCACAGGTTTTGCACTCCAGACTTCTGCTATTCTAAGTGTGACAGGTGGAATTGTTTCAAAATAGGTCACTTGCCTTCAGGGTTTAGCACTTGTGGATTTTGAAGCCGCCCTCTTTCTGACACAGAAGAGTTTGATGATCTCACCCATTGCCTCTGAGCAGGCTTGGGTTCTGGCAGGAGTGTCCTGTGCACCAGTTGAGTCCTGGCTTTGCACTTGGCTGCTTCTCTTTAACCAGTTTCTTCCCGGCCCCCATGGCAGCTTGTACCGTGCATTTATTTGGGGTTCATTCTGCCTCCCAGCTTCTGGTTTTGATGCTGTTCACACTGAAAACTGAGGAAGAATAAGTCAGGTTTTGACCCCCATTTTAAGCCTTTTCTGACTGCGTGCCACTTTTGGGGTATTTTCCCAGTCCTTATTCTTTCCTATCAGAAGAATGTTTTTGTTGTTTTAACTTGAGTTGCCATTTCTTTACTTTGAAGGCCTCTGTGTTCCCTCTAGTTTGTTACTTTATGGATTCCTTAGAATTTCTCACCTTGCACATGTGGGATCATTTTTTAAAATAGCGATTTTTCTTGTGAATTTGCATCCTTTTCCTGTAAGATTTGTCTCTTTATAGCTCACATATTTTTCACTTATAAATGTACCAAAATCCAGGCTTGCTCTGTGCAGAAAGGGTTGCACTGGCCTCAGTGTAGTTGACTGAAGGCGGTGCTTGCCCACACAGTGCCCCCGTTGATTACTAACCAGCTCTAAATTAGCTGGTGCTGGCTCAGGACTGTTGGAAATCTGTGGGTTGTCATATTTAAAGATGTGTGTGATGCTAATTTGAAAATATTCATGAAGATAATCTTTGATGTTTAGGATTCTAATATGAAAGATCTCTGTGCTCTAGTCTAAAATCTGGGATTTGTAGAAGACGCCAGCCCTCCGTGCAACTGCAACTCTGCTTTTTACTCTTGCAAAAGTGAATTTTATGTACCACATAATTTATTCACGTTCTTCATCTCTTTCTTGCTTTATATTTTTAAAGTAGAGTATTAGTCCCTGGTTTTTCTTTCCTGAATAGAAATTTCCTGCAGTGCCTGTTGTGATGATTTCTTTCCTTTCTTCACACTGTTTATAGCTTCACATCCTGCATTAGTAGTTTGGATGCATCTATTTCAGTATTAAAAGTTCCTGATTTTAGCACACAAGGGTTATATTTTTGCTCATTATTATTTTTTTCTTTTCGTCCAAAAGAAGTGTTTCCCAATGGAATTGTACAAGAACTTCCTGAGGATTGAGCTTCCATTGTGGGGCAAATCTTGGGGCAGAAAGAAGTCAAAAATGGGAGAAAGGTGACCTGGCTGAAGACCACCCTGCCAGGCCAAGAACTTCTCAGCTGAATTAGCTGGAGCTTTGTAGACAGATGCCCAGTGCTGTGGTGCCAGTCTTTGCTCTTCCTCTTCGCCTCATGAAGCATTTTCTGCCTAGTGCTGCGAGAAAGAAAATCTTTGCAGGTTAGAGATAATTAGAGGAGCATAGTTAGATAACATCTGGGGCTTTGTTGTTGTTGTTGGGATTTGGGTTTTTTTTTTTTTTTCACTTTTTCCTGACTGTAATAGTTTGTCTAACCTTGAGATAGGCTGTTAAAATCTGTACTATTAGCTCCTGGTGAAACTTAATCCTGTTGCTAAACGTTTTGTTTTCCGTCATCTGGAGGATGAGATTTTATTGGTAGGAGAGAGTCAATAGTTTGGAGCTGCAGTAACATTTCAGGAATAAGTGACATCACTCTGGTATCAGCTTTCTCAGAGTCTAGCAATCCTGACAGCTAAGTTGCTTTTCCTCTGGGTCAGGGTTGTGCAGTACTCACTGGGAAACAGCTTCCAAGGGAAAAGCGTCGTCCCTCGCATCCTTACGTGCGTTTTGTTTGTGTGTCAGGCTTGTGGTAAAGAATTAATGTCTCTGGAGACTGGTGAGTAATTCTTACACATTTTAACAACTGTTTTTCTTAAGACATAAAGCATTTCCTCCCTCTTTGGAAAAATGCTTTTTTCAGGTTTTCTAATCCCGCATTCAATAACTCACAATGTATGCAAAGCAAAACACAACTTTATTAACATTCAAGTTAAGATTTAAAGTAGAAACCTAATTGTAGGTAGAAGTTGTGTTTATTACTTACTGTAACTGTGCCTTGTGTTTATTACTTACTGTAACTGTGCCTAACTTCCAAGATTTTTATGTAGACATGCTTGTTGGCTAAATCATATCTTAGAGATTGAATGTAGCAGGAATTTGAGCTTTTTTAAATTAGCTTGCAATGCTGAATGAGAAGAACTTTCCAGAGAGACACTTGCGAGGTGCCTGATTTTAACACACAGTTCATATGGCAGTGTTAACTGGATGCCAGGTTTCAAATGTAATTTGGGGGATTTTAAATGCTTGTGGAGGGCACAAAATGGAAAACCAGGTACATTTCCAGTCAGTGTATATATGTGTGTGGATATTACCTGCAAAGCTGGATGTCTGTTTCTGTGTAGATGTCCTATATTGAGCTGCAAAATCTGTCAGCATAAAAATTATTTCAGAAAAAAGCACCAGCCAGCCCACAATACTGTATCTGGTTGTAGCTTAGGATTTAAATAACTGAAAAACACTTCAGTTTCCACTTCATGGTAAGTGTTTTCTCATCATAGGAGAAATATAAAATGCTTGCCTTCTTTTCTCCTCCCTAGCAGTTAAAAGTCTAATTGTAAAAGTGCTGCAGTCCTGTGGCATTTGGAAATCTTGTCAGATTCCAATTTTGAAAAGTTTTATGTTTTTTATAGCTAGAAAAGTAGAGCACACTTATCTACACAGAGGTATTTAGCAAGGGAAGCCCAGGGTTTTGCTGTGTCACTTTGGTTTTGGTTTCTTTTGGTGTTCTTTTGAGGATGACAAGTCTTGATGGATGAATATATGCAAAAATGTCTTATTCATCTATTTGAAGATTCTGGGGAATAGTGCAACTCATCTTGGTAAAAGTTAGGTATTGATTTTCATCAGGAAATAATTCCAGGCTGAATTTGGATGGTCTGAATCAGAGCTGTGGGTGGCTACGTGGATGTAATACATCAGCTTTCAGAAACCTGTGCTTAGGGTAATTTCATTAATGCATCAACTGGCAATTTTTGTGATGCAGTAGTATGGTGATGATATATTGCAGATGCAGAATTGATGTAATATTTATGATTTACGTGATTTGGCAGATGACTGTTAGCATTGAAGTTCCTTTGTAGCTCTGACTCTTCATGTAGGTGGTTTGGCTCCCAACCCAGAACTAAAAGCAATGAGCTGTGGGAAATGCTTTTTAAGTTCTGTTGTCATGAGTAGAAGAACTATTTTCTGTGTCATTATAGTTTCCAAATAAATTCTAATGTTGAATTTAGATAAATTATAATGTTTCATTTTAGTGAGATGTTTATCTTACCTACTTGGTGCCTTTTTTTATGTTCTTAAAGCTTTATAAGTTAAATTTTATTGTGAGTTTTATTACTGGTTTGTTTTGTTGGATTTTTTAAGTGTCTTTGGGCTTAGCCAAAATAGGTTTTTATAGGCAGTTATATCAAACTGTCTTCAAAGATGTTTAAAGTGCGCTGTGCTTTTTGTGATATACGTAAAGCCTATTGAATGTACTATTAGATGGAAATGAATACAGAGGCTATGCACAAAAATGAGGTGCTGGTAGCATTTTAGGTTCAGAATTGTATAGACTGAATGGCACAAATAGCTGTTTTGCTGTTCTGTTGTCAGGAATTTAGGGTTGTGCATAAACTTCTAATTTCCTGCTTTTCTTTAGCAAAAAACTCCATGCAGCTATACTTTTAAGTTAATCAGTTAAGCACATAATAATGTGCCTCAATTCTTTCCAGAAAAGAAAAGGGAGTGGGATGAGAGGCCTTTCTTAAGTATAGGTCTAGAAATGCTTAACTGCATATGTTAGCCTGATCATGGTTGCTAATATGAAATATCTGGGTTTGTTGGTTAACTGAGTGGAGCAATCAGTGGTGATGCTGGGAATCTTCCAGTTGCTTTTTCCAGCCTACAGGAGCTTCATTCTAGGTCATAAGTTTCCCATTTTCTTGTCAGATTGGGTTGGTTTTTTTTTAGAGAAAAGGATACAGTTTAAATATGAGCATGTTTTTTTAAACCTTAAAGTACATCTTCATTTAAATGTGTGGCTACAAGAGGAATAGATTGATGTATTTAAAGCTACATGTCACTGAGCTACATGACTGAAAGAAACTTCTGTCTTTGCTTCTAAACCAAGCCAGGTGTATCAGACTGCCTGTTTTACTGGGGAGAGGGGGTTACATGTGGTTCTTCTGGTATTGAAACTCCCATTTTATCTCAGTAATGTGATCCCTGCTGGAACACCAGCTGTGAACATTCAGGGTGATCTGCACGTTCCCTTATCTAGCCATAGAGACAAATTATTTTCAGTGAACAAGTGAGAGCTGTCATGCAGACAGAAATTTTCAAGAGCTTAAAGTGGGGTGTTTATTTTGGGAGGTGGAGAGATGAAGGGACAAATTTCTGATTTCACCTGAGCAGTGAAGTAGTTTGGAGCCATGACCACGGAACAAATTCTTTACCTCAAAATACCTTCTGCCTAATGAGGAAAAATATGAACAACATTCATGGCAAGGCACTACTGCTTGTTCACACTTGCTTTTGGGGAAGCTGATGAATTTAGTGTTTGAACTTAACATTTTATTTCATTTGCCTCATGCATTGATCTGTTTTCACTTTCTAGAATGTTCTTCGTTGCATAACACTGAAAACACTTATTTTGTGAAGACCATGTTTGCTTTATAACAGACGTACTATGAAATCAAGCTTTTAGCTTGGCATTAAATCATTAAAAACTTTAGTTATGGGGCAATGCCAGTCATTTCAGGGTCGGAACTCTCCAAGTAAAAGTGAAAATGAAGTTTATCTGGAGTTGTTCGACCACTATGTATTTTGGCTTGTGCATTTTCTGTTCCTTTAAAATGCGTAAAGTAGGCTGAATTGTTTGGTTTGGATGGCTTTGCCTTAATTATCTCCAGGTAAAGGGCATGAGGAGGGAGGAGACCATGGCAAGTGTTTTTTGCTGACTGGACATTGGCAGAGCATCCTCAGAGTCCGTGCCTGAGGCAGGCGTGGATCAGGAGCGTGTTGAGTGTTAGCACACCATATAGTCAACAGGCATGGGGAAACTTCCCAGCCCAAGGCAACAGTACAGTCCAACTCCCTAAATTCATACTCCACGGAAGAGTTATTCAAGTGACAGTTTGTTTTCAACATGCAAAACTTATTTAATCCCCATGCTTCGTGTGGAATTTTGCTGGTGAACTGATGTCCTTTTTTTCTTTTTCCCCCCAGCCTTCCACTGTTAAAATTCATTGCTTTATGAGATTCAAATGGCATAGGAGGTGAATAATACTCACTACTAGCTTCAAAGGCTGTGTCTTCAAGTGACTTTTTTACTGTGATGTCTACCATTAAAGAGTAACATTGTTGTCCATACAGCTCTGGCCAATGGCCTGGTCGAGAGATTTCATTGCCACTTTCATCAGAGCAGGATGCACAAAACCAGGCTGATAAGGAGGTAAAGACGGTCTGTGATTGCTGTTCCATGAGCTGCGTGGTGCCTGGAGCTTCAGTGGGCACCAGGAATCTGAGTTTAAAGCAAACAAACAAATAAATATTGGTATTTTCAGACAGGAATTACCATGGGTGTTGGGTTTTTTCCTCTTTGTGCCAGCTCTGAAGTATTGTGCTACTCCAGACCTCCTGGCCATAAATACATCTCGAAACTTGCCACACTTTGGAGCTAGGAAGGGGAGTACACCCACATAGAGGCTGGATATCCATAAAGAATGCAAGGAAATTTGGCATGCCAAAAGAAAACCATTCAGAAACAATTTAAAGTCAGAAGGTACATAACAAGTAGAACTGTACTGAGTAGCAGCAGATCTGTAAAAATTCTGCGTAGCATAGTTACTTTATAAATCTGGAATATCTCTAAAGTTGCTGATTCTGCAAAGAGTCTATAAGGTGAGAGATACTGTAAAAGTGTATTTCTTTACAAATCCTCTGTTTTATAGTCTTGAAATGTAGCCTAAAATCTGCTTTCCTGATACAATGTGTAATCCAGAAAGAAAAAAATGAGGGAAGGAGTTTTCACTTCTGGGTTTCATATGAATATTCGCTGCCTTGCAAATATCTTCCTTATGTTCATGTTTTCTACGGGTAAGAGGAGAATTGACTAATACTCCATATGGTAAACAGCAGTTAATTTTACTTCTTTGGATACAATTTTACTAGTCCTTTAAAAGTGTTCCCAAAGCCAGATTCAACATACGAAAAACTTAAACAAGTTCCTAAGGAAGTCGATAAAAAATAATGTTCCCACCTAATACAGAGGGTGCTTTTCTTTGGAGTTTTCTTTGCCGCTTTAAAATCACATGAAGTGACTGATGTTGAGTGTGATGTCTGCCATCCCAGTGTACTTCTGTACCTGACCCCTTGGTCTGACACAAATGAAATAAACATTTTGAAATAAACACAATGAAATAAACAAAGGGCTAAATTACTTTTGTTGTGAACTGAGTCTTCACCAGGATATTTTTCATTACACTCTTAGAAATGTCTGGTACAGATGAACTGCTCTCACATTAAAAGCATCACTTTTGCCTGCTTGAGGCTGAAGATGTTCTTACAGAATTGTGGGCTGTTGCCAAAAAAGACAGTTCCATGTCACTTTACTGTACCCTGAGCTTGAACAAACCACCTGAGAAGAAAAACAGCTCCCAGATTGTGGCTCTCACTGAGGTATGAATTTAATGGAAGAAAATGCTGGCAAGGTCATTGGAGGCATCGTGTCTGTTCAAGAGGTGTTGTCCTGTAGTTTTCTCTGCTGCTGCAGTTTAACCTTGGAAGGAACATCTTGGTGTGCCATTTGCTGAAGCAGTGTGTGTTGCTGGGTCAGCAGAAGTCTTTAATAAATATTAATTGTTATGTCCATTGTATTGTGAGATAAGGATACAGTTGTGAGAATCAGGATGTAAAACTAGGGGACTACTGAATTATAATGTTCTTTGCTGGGTATGTTTCCTGCAGAGCTGTCAAATGTGCTGACAGTTCACTTTGTAAATAAACTGTAGTTGTTCCTTTGCCTTTATGAAGTAAAATGATAATGCAGATCAGTCTGTGTAGGTGTTGAAATCGAAGATGTGAAAATACAAGGGGAGGCTGCCGAGAAATACTTTTGTCAAATGGAAATTTCTGAAATTCTAGAGCCAGTGGTTTGATTGTATGAGACCAACAGGCATGAAAGTGATTGACAGTCTGTATATAAGGAGTGGGTGGCAGATGGAAACTCTTGATCAGATGGGGTTTTGAAATTTCATCTGGTAAATTGAATAATGGTACATCCTGCTACCTAAATGCTGTTGTTCTTGTGGTACTTACTTTGGCCAAGTCACCTTTTGAAACATCTGACCTCATACATGAGGCACATTCTAAAGAGCAAATCTGGGGTTTTTTTTGTGTAGTGTATTAACAATAACACTTGAAGTAATTCATTTGTGTTTACCCATTATACAGGTTTTTTTTCTTCATTTAAAAGGGCTAAATTACTTTTGTTAGAGAGGAAGTGTTACTCTTCATCTGCTTTGCTTCCTTACCTGATAGTGGTATTGGTGTTGCTGCCTCTTCAACCATCTGTCTAAATTGTGGTTTTCATCTATTTTGTAAGAGACTTGGCATTGAGATGGGAAAAAGTAAAACATTACTTAAGGAAATAGGACTTAATCTTTTAATATATTCAGGTTGACCTGCCTTTTTTGCTATTTGTTAGGTAGACTGCTTTTAAAAATCAATGGATTTTCTCATAACAACTTGAATTGTGGATATTTTTTATATGGGAGCATCCTTTTAAATGCTTTTCATTAGTATTTAACTAAGTTGGCATTTTTGAGATAATTTTGGGGGAAGGTGTTTGAGTGAATTAAAATAATTCTACACAGCTAGGAATCTTAAGTATTAGCAACATTTGATTAACACTACTGTAATGTAACTAACTTTTTGTCTGTGTGTTCTGAACTAAGAGGAAGAGGATCCTGCCGGTTCTGATAATGCATATAATAGCAGATCAAGAGAAAGCAAACTAAGACTGTATTTGAAAGAGGTTTTGTTTTTTGGGTTGGGGTTTTTTGAATTTTTTTGGTGTGAATCTGACTGTTGCCTTACCTTGGACAATTTCTTTTAGACCAGGGCATCTAAACTGTAGAATTGTAAAACCACAGAATGGTTTGGGTTGGAAGGTCCTTAAAGATCATCTAAATCCAGCCCCCTGCCATGGGCAGGGACACCTTCCACTAGACCAGGTTGCTCAGGGCTCCATCAAAACTGGCCTAGGACATTTCCAGGGGTGGGGCAGCCACAGCTTCTCTGGGCAACCTGTGCCAGGGCCTCACCACCCTCACAGGGAAGAATTTCTTCCTAATACCCAATCTAAAACTCCTCTCTCTCAGTATGATGCCATTTCCCTTGTCCTGTCACCCCAGGCCCTTGGAAACAGTCTCTCTCCTTCTCTCTTGTAGGTTCCCTTCAGGCACTGGAAGGCCACAATTTGGTCACCCAACTCCTCTTTTCCAGGCTGAACAATCCCTATTCTCCAAGCCTTTCCTCCCAGGAGAGGTGCCTAATCTCTCTGACCAACTTGGTGGCAGAGCAGAGTAGGGGGGCAGAATCACCTCCCTCAACCTGCTGGCTGTTGTGCTTTGGATGCAGCACAGGATACTGTTGGATAAAGGCTCCCACTGGTCCATTTTGGGCCTGGTAACAGGGGAAGGCCACCAGTCTCCCGTTTCAGGTATAATTTGGCTCTGCCTGTTTGTGTGTCATATTTCTCAGCCCTTTTCTTGTTGCCTGTGGCTGTGGGTTTCCACTGCTCTTTGATCAGACTCATCAAAGCAAAGAATTGATGCTGTAGATTAATGGCATTTAGCAGCATAGAATTCAGTGCTGCAAAGGGTTGGTTTTGCTAGTTGCTGACAGGTATTAGCAGCAACAATTAGTGCAGACAGTCACTGAACTCTTGACAGTCAGTCTCACCACAGCAGCAGTGAGGCATCACTGATCAGAAGGTGAGCCCATCTGGGCTGACGTTCTCTGCCTGATGAGGATTTGTGTCGATGTTCAAGATGAAGTTGTGAGAGCACCACGTCAAAGTATGCTACTCTTTGGTATTTTTCGGTGGATAGTGTCATGATGCTTTTCCTGAAAAGCAGTATTTGCTGAAGCGTTGAGGCCTGCCTACTTTTTATAAATACTTGAAGTTAACAAGATGAATAATAGGCAATGATTAATTTAAAGTGAAGTAAAAGAGGGGAAAGGGGGCCTCTTTGCAGTTAGATCAGTTCTTGAGGTTTCCCCACAAGCCTGATGGGCGTCCACACCTCTAAATTAAAATACATTATATCTGCACCAGGATCTTTAGTCTGAAATTCGAAGCAAATGAACATTAGGTGTGGATGGTTCAAGAAAACAGTGTAGGGTCTCTTTTAAAAGATATGAGAGTTCAGAGAAAATCCTGAGATAATTTCTGATCTATTTGTGATGTCAAACAAACCCCAAACCAAATTTATTTCTTGCTGATGTTTTAATCTTCTGGAGACTTGTAGAACAACCTGCTGCTATTCTTTTAAGGCAATAATATTACTATTTTTCTGAAAGGATCAGCTCCTGAAGCTGCACCCAAATGAACTGAAAGAAAAGAGAGCTGAGCGAGACTCAGCTGCGCCCTCAGACCTTGGAGATGACAAGTGACACGTTCAGTGTTCCACTTCAGTGCCACACTTTATACCCCGTGTGTCTCTGTGCTTGAACTTTACGTCACAGGCAATGAATATTTTTAATAGAGTTTGTACTCCTTTGTCTGAGATGAATGCAGGCCCACACATGGTGTAAGCTTCAATTAATTATCCTCTGGGGTCTGCTGCACATATTTGCATATGCTCTATCAGTGGACCACCAAGATTATTCAATTAAATCCTCACAAGGGCTTTAAGAAGGCCAGTGATTAAAGCCTTAGTGATGACTGTTCATTTATAAAATAATTATTTTTATAAATTTCAGTCTCAGCTCTTATTTCTTGCAAAATAGGGTCTATTGGGAGAGACAGCTTGAAATACAGGATGTGTCTGAATAGGTACCACAGTTACAACTGATAGACAAGTGGGTGCACCAACATTTCAGCTGCTTTCTTCTGCCAAATTGCTAAAAGAAAGATTTCTAATCATTTCCCAAATGACAATGACTTAGCAGAAGTTTGCCAGACCATTTTTCTCTCTCAACAGATGTAGGAAGGGTTTAGTTATGACCTAATATATTCTGATATAAGTGCTTGATAAGCATAGTTTTCTTTTAAAACTTCTACTGGGTTACTAATAGAAATGTGTTTTTATTTAATAAAAATGGCTGTTTACCAGAGGTGTGATTGTGTGGTGACTATGCCAATTCCCAGGTATTTGAAGTGATTAAGAAATGGAAGTTGTGTAGCTGTCTGGAGACAGTGTAATGTTGTTACACTTCTGTATAACCTTGGCTAAGATGCTTAAGGGATTTGATGTGATTTACACAATCTTAAGAAAACACCAAATGCAAAAAACCCAAAGGAACCCACCATTCACACAAAAAAATAAAAAACCAAAAAGCAAACAAACCTGAATAATGATAAATAATAGCAGATGAGATAAGAGAAAGATAGAAAAGTCACCAAAGGTAGAAAACTTAAGTAAGGTACTTAACTACTTCTGTTAATGAATATTGTTTTTTTGATCCCAGTGAGCTTAGTGAGATTTGCAAAGCAACACTGTGGTTTTACCAAATGTCTGTTGAAATTCTGCTGTTGAATTTGAGGCAGTAATTCACTGAAATTATACATTTTTTTTCAATTTTTATATATACATTGAATTTGTAACTCAATAAATTTGGAGCTTTACTTTCTTGCAGTTCTAGAGGAGGAGTTTGTTGAACAAATGCACAGCTGTTTCCGAATGTAAGCTAAAGTTGTCTTGCTTCTCTATGTCCTCTGATTGCCAAATCCATTGAAATCTCTTTTGAACCCTAAGTGGAGAAAGGGCTGGGTTGAGTGACAGGACAGTCAAGGGTGTCAGTGCTGGAGAGGTGTAGAGGAGTGGTGCAGGTTCCTCAAGCCAACTGGAAACGGAGACATGGCAGAGCAGCTTTTCACAGGGTACACTAACTGGAGACATCTTAAGTTCTTGAAACCCTGGGAGCTTGCAGAGAAGTCTGACCCAAATCAGACCTCAGCTGGGAATACTTTTGACAGCAAGACCGGCCTGCCTGCATAGTTCTGCATAGACCTTACATTTTTATATACATATATACACATCTATAGCTGTTAAACTGCTTAAATTGTCTGCATTCACTTTTCTTATAAGTATCTTTAGCTTTTTTCCCCCAAAGTATAATTATTGAAAAACATGTTAAAATTGCTAAGAGGAATTGCTAATAAAGTGCCTTTCTCTTGTAAAATATCTCTAAATTTCATACAGTGAAATGGAAGCATAAGTCAGAATTGCCTTTTGAATTCCTACTTCGATTTCTAATGCTTGCTCAAGAGCACGTTTCACTTAGGCTTCTTCCTTCTAATCAGGAAGGCCAAGGCTTGGTTAACTGAGCTTAGTGGTATGTAGTGGAGATAATTTTCTGTCTAGTGAGCTTTGAAAACATTAAAAGTTGGTATGTAGCTATAAAAGCATTTGCTGAAAGTTTTTACTGAATTTGATGCTTGTAGTTGTAGAGGGGGTGACTAAGACAACTGAATTATCTCTAATTTACTTGGTGTGATGAATTTCTTCTGGTAGTGTTGTACAGTTGTGCTCATGCAATCAATGTTCATTTCTTCCTTGTAAATTCAAGTCAGTTTTATTTCTTGTTCTGAGAATCTCTGATATTGTATGTGTAAGAAAATACCAATTAGTGGTTTCTAATTAACTCATATTAATGAAATGCCCCAATTTATTAGTGTGCTAATCTGAGTGCAGCAGCAGCAAAGACAGCTTTTTCTTTGTATTGGAACAGGGTTTTTTTGTGGTTTGGTTTGGTTTGGTTTTTTGTTTGGGATTTCTGGGTTGTTTTTTTTTTTTCTTCATTTTAATTGAATGTAGCTCTTTGTTTCCCTCTCTACAAGTTAGCTTTTACTACTTCTACCTTCTCTACCTCTTCAGGAGAGGCTGCAGTGTCCCTCCTGCATCAGGGAAGTGAGCTTTTGGAAAACATTAGCTGGTCAGACATCTGGTGTCAGTCTTCACAGAATGCCAGACTAGGTCAGATTGGAAGGCGCCACAGTGGTCATCTGGTCCCACCTCCCTGCTCAAGCAAGGTCATCCCAGAGCACATGGCACAGGACTGTGTCCAGATGGTTCTGGAATATCTCCAGTGAGGGAGATGACCTCTCTGGGCAGTCTGTTCAGTGCTTGGTCACTGCACAGGGAAGAAGCTCTGCCTCATGTCCAGATGGAATTTCCTGGGCATCTGTTCTTTCCCATTTCCCTTGTCCCACCTCTGCTGGGCCCCACGGTCCCTGCTCTGAGCCCCACTGCAGGCAGGGACAGACAGGGGTGAGGTCCCTTCTCAGCTGTCTCTTCTCAGGGCTTAACAGCCCCAGCTCCCTCAGCCTTTCCTCCTAAGAGTGATGCTCCAGTCCCCTCACCATCTCCGTAGCCCTCGCTGGACCTGCTCCAGGAGCTCCATGTCTCTTTTGTCCCGAGGAGCCTGGAACTGGACACAGCACTCCAGGCACGGCCTCACCAGGCCTGAAGTAGAGCAGGGTGGCATTTGCTTCCTTCCAGTCCTCAGGCATCTCTCCATGACCTCTCAGAGATGATAATGAGTGGCCTAAACCACCTGCGTGACCCTGCTGCGCCAAATCCTGCTTCTCTTTAGAAAACACACCGTGGAGTTTCAGAATTGTTATGTTACTCTAGTTCATGGAAGCTCTCCAGGTAGTTAACCATTGAAGGATCCTTGGATTTCAAGTCTGAGGCTTATAGACAGTTCTGCCTTCTAACACCCCCCTCACTATTCTCCTAAACTTACCTCAGATAGCAAACACTGTATTAGTAATTTTTCCTGCAGAGTAATACTTACAGAATTTAAAATTTCCTTGATCTGCAGTGCTCTTATCAAGGGTACTGTATTAGACCCTGTGCCCAGGGTTTAAAATGTGAGATGTTACATAAATTGATGACACATGGCAGGTACATCTCACAAATTACCACAGTGGCTTTGTGGCCCTTGCTGTGTCTCAGTATTTTACAAATTCCCAGGTATGTTACCTACAGAATGAAATAAACCTCCCACAAAGTTCTGGGAACCCTGAAAACAGTAACTTTTTTTGACAATGGAGTGTTTGATTAATACCTTCTCAATCTGTAACATAGTACATGCTACTTTAGCAAGTATTTCATCCCAGTATTTTGGAAGAGTTTTTTTAATATTTGTTCTTGCTTACATAAACTTAGTTTTATGTTGGAAATATGTCATGAGAGCACGTTAATCATATCTGCTCAAGTGAGAAAAGGCTTTTTTCATCCGAATATTTTCACTGGAATATGAATGTGGGTTTAGAATGGTCTCATTGAGAGGAAGGTTCATAATTTTGGGGCAGCAGTGCTTAGTCTTTTGGAAAATAAAAATCAGTAATAAATGAAAAGCTGGAGTACAGTCAGTTGTGTAGAAATGTCCAGATGCTTTTCACTAAAGCAGCAAGAATACCAAAGCTGCTATTACTGTAACTGAGGAGGGCTTAAAAGGAAAGTCTACAGAACTGGCAGGTTGCCTGAAAAAATAAACTCAGAGTAAGTCCAGAGAAATGGTGGCAGCAGTAACCACGGTTTAGGTGTTACATTGTCTGCCAAGAAAATGAGTAGAATTTTGTCTGCACCTTCCCAAGCGTGTGCACACACAAAGGGTTGGAAACACTTTGTTCTTAGCAGCGTATGGGATGTGTTACAGGTCTGTCAGCACTTCGGGACTGGCTGTCTCTTTACCCCCCCTTTTGCTGGGACTCCCTGATGTTAAGTTACCATACTCAGATGTTTCCCTGTGGAGCCCTGCAGCCCCGTTTCCAAACTTGTTGTTTAAAAAGCTTAATTGGAAAAAGGCTCGTAATTCTAGGGTATGAGAGCACTGGCAAAAAAGTGCTTGCATTTGCTGTTTGCTGTAAAATGTGGCATTACAGATTTAGTAAAATAGAAGTGTCAGTATAGCCACAGACCACATCTTTGCTACAGTTGTGTAGGGACTGCATTTACTTAAATTTTTTCCAAGTTCAGATAACTCTTTGTTAGGTAACGGTAACTGCATTTACTGCTATTAGAAATGAGGCATTCTTATGCTAGAAAGCAAGCACACAAGGTAGAAATTGCTGATTTGATTCATCCCCCACTCCCCTGCCCAGGTGAGGAATGAAGGGCTTCACAGAAGCCAGGCAGAACTGGCCTAGACTTGTCTTATGTTTGTTTCCAGTTGAACCTTACCTTTAAATATCAGTGCAAAAATTCAGTATTAATGCAGAGAGAATGACTTTATTGCTCTGGTAATCTTGGTCTTCTTACCTTATTTGCCATCTTTTAAAATATTTTGTCATGACAGATGCATAAAACTGCTTCTCATAAGAAATATCTCTGAATATATTTGGGATATAGAGGGATTGTCTGTATCCATAATAGAGATTAGATTGTCAGTCTGTAAATCTTATCTAGGACATAGAATAAATGTTAGGAAGCAGATATGTGGTGTAGCATTCTTCTGAAATGTGTTCTTCGGTGCTCATTTGTCAAAAGGAACAGTGCTTCTAAATTAAAGATGTGGAGATCTCTTGAAAGTTGTGTCCTGGTTTGTGATTTTGTTTGTATTCAGCCTTTGCTTTGATGGCCACATTGAGAATAAGCAAATGAGAAGGCCTTAGCATGGAGGAACACATAAATAAAGGATAGGAAGAAAGGGCATGAGAGAAGCTTTGAAGTGGCATCTAGTTTTAATTTTAGTGGGAGAAAACCAGATGTGTCTTCAGGAGTTCAGGCCCAGCTCTTTTTCTTTTTTTTTCTTTTTTTTTTTTTCTTTTCTTTTTTATTTTCAAGAGGACAGGGAGCTCAACCAAATCATTCAGTGGAGAGACCCCAAACCAACTGTTTCCACCCTGGTACTTTGATCTTTGTTGCCACTTTTGAGTGAACTGCTCTGTTCCAGAGGAAAAATGGTCTAACCCTTCATTTTGACTGCGTGCATCATCCTGTACAACTGGATTACATGCCTCTCTTTGTTCCATTCCAGCTGCAGTCATCTGAGTTGATTTCCTATCCAATATACTGACAAAGATTATAGTGATTTCAAAATAGCCAAACTGATCAGAATTTCAATTTGGCTGACTTTTGTAGTGTTAGAACAAAACATTGGTACACAGCATTTTGGGTCAGCAGTCCTGTAAACACAAGATAGAATGAAAACAAAGAAACCTGCTTGTGTAGGACTTCTGTTGGCAAGCTCTGCACCTGGAATGATGTGCTCAGTTGCTGCTTACAAATAGAATAATATCTCTGAATGATATATTTGAGTGCTTTTTTTTTTCAGTAGTCCTTGGATCACATTAAGCCAACAATAAGATTGCTGTTGACTGTGCGTTTAGTGAGTAGATTAAAACTACACAACAGGGTTTTTTTGAACATGTCTAGAAAAGAAATAAAATAATCCTGTCTCCTAAAGAGATTAAGAGTCTCAAAGGATGGAAAGGAGAAAGAGAGTAGATAAGAAGGCAAATAACAGGAGTCAAATTCAAGGTTACTGTCAACTTCTAACCTGAACAGGATAAATCCTTTTGCTCCGAGGGCTTGTCCCTGTGCCAGAACTAAGCTACCTTACAAATGATGCCAAAGCTTGCAGTTTTCAGAGGAAAGGATTGGAAAGGAGACATTTGAAAGGTCTGGAGAAAAGGGGTCAAGTTAAGCTGGTGCTATTAGGTTGGTATCAGTTGTCTTGCACTGAGATAACTAAAAATGGACCTTCCACCCATGGGAGGCTATTTTGGTGTGGTTAGGGTTGCTTAGGGTTGTGTGTTTTTCTTATTTATTGTTGATGTGGTTTTGATTCTTTTATGGCAGGTATCAAACCACTACTGGGATCAAGTGCAGGATATTATCTTGATACATGCAAGGACTATGCTTATCTCATGTCATCTTAGTGTCATTTCTGAAGCCCAGCACATTCCAATAGCAGATATTAACAAGGAATAGTTTGGGCCATATACCAGGTCTGGAGAATACGCTCATGAATAGTAATGAAATACGCAGGGAATCTTTTCCTGTCTTTGTCTCTAGCGCTTAGCATGCCATGAATATGGATCCTAAAAATAGCAAGGGTCAGTTATGGCCTTCAGAAAAAAGTGCAGAATACTTTGTATATGGTTATCCTGTGTTCTCAAAACATAGGAAAAACTGGAAGGAGAAGGAAGAGGCTGTATCTCTGCATAAGTAAAGAGTAACACCCTGGCTCCTAGCTGGCTGTGTCAAAGTGAATCACTCTCTTTCCACGTAATAAAAGTACAGACACATAAACATGCAGAGTTGAAACTCTGAATTACACATTGGACTTGGTATAAAGTTGAAATTAGAGTTCTTAGTAAAAAAAAAACCACTCAGTTTTTTACTTTATTTCGCCTGAGATTTATTGATGATGTATAGATTATTGTAGTATAATAAATGAAATTCTAAGTGTGTGTGTGTACCCAGAAATTTATGGGTAACTGAACAACTGTCTAAATTGGATGTTGAAGATTGTGAATATCAAATTGTAGCTTGGTTTGAATAAAACTCTCTGTGCTCTGAGTTTAAAACAAATACCTTAACCTACTGTTATGTGGGAGGATTATGACAATAACTATCAAGCTTCGCTACACCTTGCGCAAGTATTTTGAGGAGTCTTGTCAAAATACCAGCCAAATTACTGCCAAAAATGCAATAATTAGATGAGTAATGAAAAAGTTTTCAAATGGAAGTATTTAAAATCTATTCATCCAGTTAGACACATTTACAGTCATCACTCCTAGTTGCGCAAGCTGAATTTGCAGGGTTCACTCATGAGATTTCACTTGTGTCTAAGCTGAAGGGAAAGAGAAGCCTGGTTTTCCTTTGCCTTGCCCTTTTAGAAGGAAGTGACTATATAGGTCTAGAAGGAAAGTGCTGTACAATCCACAGGAGCATGGTTCAGGTCTGTGATATGTTTTCTGCCTTTTTTATGTAATCCCAACTATCTCCTATACATCTCAACATCTGAGTGACTAGTGAGGAAAACTGTGTTTTCTTCAAGGATTTTTTTGGTGGTTTTGGAATGTTAACTTGATATATGACTCAAACCTTAAGCAAAATATTATTGAATATTGCTTTCTGCCCTCTCCCTTCTTTCCCTCCTGGTTTTGTATGGCTTTCCCACTGCGGTCTTTGGGTATGGCCTCTGCCTGTATCATCAGTGAGGTGCACTCACACAAAACATGGGATGTGCCTCCTCTTGGGTGGGCCCTGACTATTGGTGGTCCCTGAGCAGAAGTCCTGATCCACTTATTTCTACGTTTATGGATGTCAGCCAACAGTCACCTGTCAAGGTTCAACGCGAACAAGAAGGCAACGTTTTGGCAAAGCTTTTGGCCAGCTCATCTCCATAGGTTTTGGTTTTTTTTCACTTTGATGTGAGAGTTTGTGAAATGGCAGAGGGAAAAAAAAAGAAAGTTTCTGGAAGGGAAGAAAAAGAGGAATCACAAAAAAAAAACACCCAACCAAAGAAACCTGGATGCTTCCTCAGGAATGTTTTGAATCTGAATTCTCTTTCATCTGGGCTGCTTTCGTTGACAGGCATTGTATGACCACTACAATGCTATATCCAAGTAGGCAATTAGGAATGGCACAGACTGTCCTCAGAGCGTCTCTCTGCAGTCTCCTCATTGTAATTGATACATTTCTGCAACAACAGCTTCTTCAGGAGCTAAACTTAGAAATATGCTGAATTTAGTACAAAGATAAAGTACTGGCAATTGCTAGCTCGTTAGTTAAGCTCTGTAACACAGTCTCTCCATTGAGGCATCAGTAGGTTTTTAAAATTCCCAGTAGAGGAAGTGCAAAGAATGGGGTTATCTTTCTAATCCTGCGCTCTAGGTTTATGAAGGCTTATCCATTCATTCACCGTGAAAGTAGCGTGGATTTTTTATTAGGCTTTTGCATGGAGGCAACTTTTAGTCAGTAACGCTCTATAATTGCAAATTGTTATGATTCCAAGAATTTTATTTTAAAAGTGGCGAATACTAAGATAGTCTTGTTAAATTGAGGTTGTTTTTACGAAGCAAGAAGGGTGGAAAGCGTGACACTCGTGAGATGAGCTGTGCTTCATAGTTTTGAAAGTTCAGATGGTTAAATGAATAGGCAGTAAAAGAAGCAGGTGTTAAGGGTGAAGTGCCTCTGATCTGGAGATCATCTACTCCAACGCCTCTGCTAAAGCAGGCTTACCTAGAGAAGAGTGCACAGGGTTTTGTCCAGGCAGCTTTTGAATCTCTGCAGAGCACACTCCACAGCCTCTCTGGGCAGCCTGTTCCAGTGCTCGGTCACCCTCACAGTACTTTTCCCTCATATTCAGGTGGAACTGGCTGTGTTTCAGTTTGTGCCCCTTGCCCTGTCGCTGGGCACCACTGAAGAGAGCCTGGCCCCGTGCCCTTGGCACCCACTCTTCAGATACGTGGATGCATTGATAAGATCCCCTCTCAGTCATCTTTTCTCCATGCTAAACAGGACCAGCTCTCCCAGTCTTTCCCCACAGGAGAGATGCTCCAGTCCCCTCATCATCTCCATAGCCCTGCGCTGAACCCTCTTCCATAGTTCCTTGTCTTTCTTGAACTGAGGAGCCCAGAACCAGCCCTCCCTTTCTCTTCCTTCCCTTCAGAGGCTGGAGGACTCAAGTCCAAACATTTGCACAGCAGAAGCTGATAGGTGTTGAATTTGGGCAGTTTCTTCCAAGCTGTGGGAGCCTCTGTGATCTATCAGGATCTGCAGTTCAGGGAAATGAGATAATGCAAAGTGAGCATTTTTGTGCTGCTAAGGGTGAAGCTCAGCCTCCCTGCCATGGGAAGGTATTTATGAGCAGCACCCTGAATTAAAAAGTCACCAAAAGTAGACAAAAGTAGAACTGTGATTGCAACCCCTCACTCTTGCTGCAGTCACTGAGCATTTCTCTGTAGTATTGGAAATTTTAAACTATTATCTTCATGTCCTAAGGATGAAGACAACTGCTTTTACAGTAGTGTTATTTTATCCTTACAGAGCAGTTGGATGACTCATGTTTAACTTGTTCCTGTCCAGCTGAAATCCTGGTTTTGAATACATAAAGTCATAGCTGAAGTGAATCATCTATGTTCGTATATGAACTAAAAACACTTCTAGTGCTACAGTTTTTAAAATTCAGAATGGTTACCAACCCAGTGCCAATGTTTTCCATCTCTTTTCAGAGTATTAATGAAGATTCTTCAATACTAGTTCTTATCCTTTTTATGAGCGTATATGTATATATGCATTTGTGAGTGTGGACACTTACATTGTTATGTGCCATAATGAAATATTCTTAATTGTTTTCACTGTACTGATATATTTGATGTACTGGATTTGCATAATTTGAGCTGGCAAATCAAAACATTATTGCCTAATACTTTTCTTTATCTCTCTTTTGCAGTCATAATGAACGAAAAGTAACCTGCAAACATCCAGTAACAGGACTGCCATCGCAGGACAACTGCATTTTTGTTGTGAATGAGCAGTAAGTGCCTTCTGTTTGACTCTATAAACAGGTTTTAAAGCCCATTAATAATGATGTAAGATTCAGTGATTACTAGTGGCAATACTTATTTTTTCCAAGTCAGATCAACATGTAGATAGTTTTACTTGTTTAAATTACTTGAAAGTAATGATAAATATTTTATACTAATTTTTAAGATATAAACCATAGCCCACATTAGTTCTGTGATAGAAATGCATCATATTTGTGCACTTTATAAATTTCCACTTGTCGCTTCAGTTTTTCTGTAATTTTAGTAAATTACCTAGATAGTATATAACAATCAAATAAACTTCCAGAAAGGGTTACATTTTATAATCACTTAGGGACAATCACAAGCTGTTAATCTATAATGTTTTGCCTGATGGTTTCTCCTCAGTTGGTTATTTCCTTGGCCAGCTGGGACACTTTCTGAGTTGTTGGATGATAACTTGGATTAGCTGTCTTGGCATTAGTTTTGTAGAATACACAGCAATACAAGAAGGTCTGCCTGGAACTCTTACCTGACCTCAGGATTTTATTGGTGTCTGGGTTCCTGGTGTCCTACTCACCACCATTGCTGCAACACATTATACGGTGGCTCGAGTGAAAACCATCACAACTGGCCAAATTTCACAAATGTGCCTGTTCTCACCCAAGTGGGGCAAAGCCAGATGGAGCATTTCTTCCCATTTCCATCTCACGCTCATACCTGTCTTTTTCCCTCCCACCAACACCTTGCGCTAATAGAGAAATTCTATTTTTAAACAACATCCTAAAAGCCATCTATAATAGATTTGAGTTTAAAACACAGTGCAGGTAACTCTGTGATGAAGTGTGAATTGCTTTCAGATTGGAAAAGTAGGACACAGGCTGTACAAGGCTACATCTAGGGGTGCTTTTTATTAGCAGTCTGCACACACAGCATGTTCTAGTGCTATTACATATTCTATTTTCAGGACTGCTGCAGCAATGTCATCTGAAGAAAAGAAGGAGCGACCAGTAAGCATGATATGTGAAGCAACTAACTATAATCTGACATCAGATTATGCTGCTCATCCAATGAGCCCTGTGGGCAGAGTAAGTCTTTATGTCCAAATAAATTAGAACTAAAATAATTCAGTTACTCCACAAGGTACTAGACAGCGCTATGTGTTAGTATTCCACTGAAAAAGAGAAGCAAAGTTTATATACTTTTCGGGGCACTTGACTCCTTCCACGTTTAATTTGGAAACTGAAGTGTCTGAAACAAATTGTCACTGTAGCTGGAATTTCTATCAGGGATCTCAGATCTTATGACTTGCACATCCGTAAATTGTCTGCAGAACCTGACCTTTCTGATCTGTGTGAACAGCAGAACCTTGAGTGACTGGTGAGGCATCTGGGCGAGCACTGTTACAGAAATTGCTCCATCGCAAGCAATTGCCTGGGTGTCTCCAGGTGGAACAGAGAGAGTGGGAATTGTGTGTAAGAGGGAGTTGGGAGAGAGGTGGGAGGTGACCCTGTGCTGAACAGCAGCTGAATGATTTCCTGCCATTGCACCAGAAGTAGAAGTCCTGCCTTCCTAGGAAAATTCCTGGTGAATGTTTAGGAGAATCCTAGGGTCGCCTTAATTTATGCTTTACTTCTCCTTTCACCCAGTTTCTCAGGAGGTTAAGGTAAATGCCCAGACTCAGCTTCTGAGTTATTGGATGAAGCTGATGAGCCTATTGTGTGCATTTTTTTTTCTTAATTTTCAGCTTTCCTTAGAGACAAGTGGACTTGCTACAAAATTAAGAAGTGCCTTAAGTTTTCTAGGAGACAGCTTTGATCAGTGATGACAAACAAGAGCTGTCATCTCTTCTACCCAGTAGTTAACAGTTAAACAAGGGGAAAGAACCCTATACTTTAGCTAGTCATTGAAAACTTTAACCCTGAGAAGTGCTTTTTCAGCAGATTAATCCAGCCTGCAAGGGAGAAGTAAACTTTGGAATGTGTTCTAACTGAAAAAATTCCTTTATGTCAGAGACTTGGATTGAAATAATTGACTTACCATGTGGTAAGAAACATTGCAAGGTTCCTTTAAGTGCATTTTGGAAACTTTTTTTTGTTTTAAATGTCTCACGAGACAGGCAGAATCCTTGACCTACATTAGAAAACTGTTATTTAATGAGAAAAGTGTCTTAATCTATTAATGTTGCTGGGGGGAAAAACAGAGAGTCACAGATGTATTATAAACAGTAACAAAATCCATCTCAACTTTCATATGATCATGTTGAAGTCCATGCAGGAAAAAAACAGTTTAAAATACAACAAACTAGAAAACCCCAAAACAACAGCAGCAAAAAATAAAACCAGCTAAGCCCTAAAACAACTAAGCAAGCAAAAAACCCAAGGTAATTTCTTGTTAGAGTCATAATAGTGATGTAGAATGCAATAATTAAATAGCTAGTTCTGTTGAAATTCATTTTCTGGGAAGCAATCTCAGGTTAAATATGCAAAATTAATTACAATTTAGGAGCACGTGTCTTACATTTTTCACACTTCTCTTTCAAAAGAGAAGTTGAAAATGCCCTTTAGCCTAGTGGTTGTTCCTTGGTCTTCTAGAAGAAAATTGAGATTTCTATGGCCCAGTTACTGTGATATCTTTTACTTTCATTGATTAATGACACTTTAGTTTCCTGTGAAAACAATATTTTGGAAAAATAGGCTGTTTTTCTACTTTTCATTCCTCCTGTTGTAGTTATTTAGATGCACTTAAAATATTAATATGATTATTGTGGCTGTATGTGTAATTACAGTACATCAGTTTTAAGATGTGAATTTGAATTAGTGCAACACCATTTAAAAAGTGTTATTTTTGGGAGGTGGATGCTGGCAAAGTAGAACCACAGCTAATACCAGTCTGCCTTTTCTGGCAGCTATTCAAGGCTAATGAATTGAACCATTTCTAAATTGACTATATAAAACTGGCCCTTGGGTTGTACCTGAATGCAAAACTGATTTTCTTCTGTGTTTTTTACTCAAACGTCTTCAAACAGTAGAGCCTGAAATTCTTAGCTGTGTCTTACTAACTTTTGAATATAATATGTAGAGGCCTGGTGTATTGTAGCACAATAAAACAGGAATAAAATGTTGGTGAGGGAAGTTACAGAGAATGAGTTACAGAGGAAAAGGATGCTTTGTGTGGTTGCCAAACCAATTTTTTTTGGTGGTTTTTGTTTTCAGAGATAACTCATGAACACGCCTGATACTGGAATGTAACGAGGAATGGAAAAAAAGTTTGGGGTACAACTAAAGTTTCAGACAGTTGAGGGGTACAGGAGAAGGTTCTTCCCTCCATTAATATTAATTGATCCTAGATAGAAATGGAACTTGGAGAAGTTTCTGTTTTTGTCAGAAAGACTCTCTGGAGTCTAGTGCTGGTGCTGACCAGAGGCTAATAGGAGGTGAGGCAAAAATCAGTTGCTGCCCAGTAAAAGTCTTAATTCTAATCTTCCTTTCCCACTGTGTACATGAGGGGGGCCAAATAACACATTACAGCTCTGTTAAGTGCTGCTTATTTCCTGTTAGCTTGAAGCATATTTCCAAACATGAAGCCACTATAGCACAGACCCCTGGCTGTGAAAAAGGACTAGACAGGCTTCAGATTGCTACAGAAGTATTTTCATCTCTCTGTAGAATTAAGAAACTGTTTTTGTAGTTATCTTTTTTTTAATCCTGTTTTTCTTCCTGCTGTTAAAATCACTACCTAGACAAACACGATTATGTGTCCTGAATTGCTTTTTAAATGTGTAAAGTCAGTCATATTACCAGTCACCCTCCATGGTTCAGATCTGCTGCTCTTCACTGCTGTCCTGATTGTCAGGAGAATAAGGGGAACAGTTTTCTCACACAAAGTTGTGTGGAGTGTTAGCCCAGGACAGCTGCTGAGGAGCTCCTGGTGACTCCATTACATCAGGGATATATCCCAGTGCTCATAAATATTAATCAGTTTGTTTACAGGTGTTTCAAGCCAGTTCAGCTTCGAATGGCTGCTTTAGGTGTAGCCATACAGGTCTGCTCAGGATCCAGGCTAGCTGGAAATGTTGGATTAACAGTCACGAGGTTCATTAGCAAACAGCACAGTGAACAGGAGCAGTGGGAAGGGCAGAACTGGTGTTCAGAGCTGAACATCCCTGCTGTGTTTTCATGGTTTATATTCAGGCCATCCAGTAGTGCTCCTTGTGCATCTTAGTCTTGCCTAAATGAAATCCAGTTTGCTTTATTATGCAAACCAAAGCACACTAAGAGTGAATGATTGGGAGATTTGCTTCAAGAGCAACCTCCTGGTCCAAGCTAAAATGCTGAGGCACAAACTCACTCAGCTCATGGAAAACTGCAGCATTGGAAGGCACTGAAATTGCCTACAAAATCCAGAAAGTAGCATCGTGTTGCTTTGTGGTTTGGAAGATAATGTAAGCCTTGAAGACTGGAAACATATTTTTAAACAGAAGTTGAAAGTAACAAAGATACAGATTGGTACTCTCTGAGTTTACATGGAAAAAATTTCCTTATTTGCAAGGTTCTCAACCTATGTTTTTCAAATATACATGCAATAAATTTAATGTTAATTAATGACTTCTGTGCTAGTTCTGAAGCTGGGGAAGAAGCCTCACATAAATCCTATGTTTTCTACCAGCTAAGCAGAGAGAAAAGCCACTTGCAGGGTGATGAAATGTGCAGCCCCAGATGCTGACTGGTCTGTTGCCCAGAGTTCAAAACCCTGATGGTGTTTGTTTTTTCAGTTCTGGAAAACAGTGAATATCACTGGCTGGATTTCCTGGCTTCCTTCCCAGTACTGGATTTGTGCAGGGTTCTTCCCATAGGTGCTGATTTTGGAGGCATCTCAGTTGCTGGGACTGTGCCTTAGAATGGATGAGATGTGACTCTAAGTACCAGGTGTGACTCTTAAGTTTGCTTGCTCTGTTACCTTCTACGCCTTCCAACAAGTGATTAGTAGTTGGATCATTCATTCACTGTGCTCTTTTTCTCTCTGCCTCCTCCAGAAGCTGGAGCTGGGCTATATGCCCTGTACTTCTTTGTGCTGTGGGATAAAAAGTACTTGAACCCTTAGTTCTTACTTTTTTTCCCCTGTCTTCCTGTGTCCACAGTTTGAGATAATTAGTAATGTATGAGAGACCACAGGATGGCTAGGGATCCCAGGCATAACAAGAGGAGGAAGTGAGCTAAAGTCTGAGAACTCATAATTAGTTTATATATGCACCTACAGAATTTCAATATCCCAAAATACTCATTGTATTAAGGTTCAGAATTTGTTGTGAAGTTATTCCCTTTCAGCAGTGTGTGGTAAAATAATTACAAGTCATCTAAAGTGTTCTCTGTATTAACTGAAATTAGAAAACACTTGTGATGCAGCATTTAATTAAAGGAAGTTTGTATTCACAGTTGGTAGGATGTAACCCATTAAAACTCTGCTGTTAGCTCAGTGAAATTGGAGTCAATATGGGTTTTTACCAGACCTACCTTAGAGAGAGCTGTCTAAATTATCTGAATTTGTTAGACTTGACACAAGTGGTTGGTTGTCTTCAGAAGCATCCTTAACACGTTAGCTATTTTTACACGTATAGGAATTCTGGAGCACTCTTGAGGGTTTTGAACCTTTAATACCTAATATTAGAGTAGGTATGAGAGTTAAAAATTATTTCTGATCAAAGTGTTTGCACAGCTTTTGTGTGATACAGCAGTCAGGTTAACGGAGAGAGGTGTCATTCACTCTCTTAACGGGATTGTTGTATGTTCTTTGTTATGTATTCCTTTTTCACAGCTGCATGTCATAAGTCTCTTGGCTTCTTACAAATCTTGGTCCGTTTTGCACTGGCAGAATTTTTCAGAAGAAAATGTGGAAGTTTCTTACTTTTATTCTTAATTAGGTTTTCAATTGCTTTCTCTGTCTTGCTTTTCAGAACTGAGTCAAATTTCTGTATCTCCAAGGGAAATTAAAAGCACTCTGATTGTTTTTATATTCCCTCATGATTCTTGCAAAAAAGAAATACAAAACATCCTTGTTTCATTGTGTTGTAGACTCTAGGCAAGCACACACAGTTTTTGCAAGGTTGTTTTTAATTTTTTTTTTGCCGAGCAATGTTGTATTCTTCAGTTAATGGCATCATTGACAAAACCTTCACATAATTTTGAATTAAGTTTTCAGTTTATGATTTTTTTACCCTACTGCAGGGTTCTCTCTGAAGCATGTATAAAACCCAACTTAGTTCTGTGATGCGCTTTGAGGGAATTTCCATAGAGAGACCCCGCAGCCTCATTTGGAACAAAACCTGAGTGTTTGTTTAGCATTCCTCCTTTAGGAATTTTGCATAACCTCATGAGTACTCTCAGTAGTAGAGACAGGGAAGCTGAAACACATGATTATATTGTCTCAATTAAAATGGTGGATTTGAAGCAGAGGTGTGAATGCAGCTTTAAGAACGTACTTGAACTTCACTTCTTCTGCACAGGAGTGTACTTTGCTCCATCACATCTCATGGTCTCTGAGGCACCAATTCTTATAGCATTTAAAACACAAGTAAATGTTCAGCTCGTTTAGTTGCAGAACAAACTTCCCAAATGTAGGCTGAGAAGATTGAAGTGTGAATTGGCAAAGCACTGCAGGTTTCTTTGTGCCTTTTCCAATTTCTTTTGGTTATTCAAGTAGAAGGATGAAATCTAAAATGGTTTATTTTTCCTACTTCTCTTCATTGTATGTGATCATTGCAAGACTGTAAAAAGTATAAGCAACAGCTGATCTGAGCACTGGAGTTGCAGGGAAAGGTTTCTAAGTAGACTTTAGTGCGAACAAGTAAAATAATGAATATTCAAACTAACTGGGAGATCACAGAACAAAGAATCCTGAAAAAGCAGTATATTTCACGAAAGGGGGAGTCATGTGTTGCTGGAATCTGAACAAGTTTTCATGTGTTAGGTCAGTGTTGGAAGCAGGAAAGAGTAGAATTGCTTGCCCAAGTGATGTCATTTTTCATAATTAATAACAGTTCCGTGAGTTTACTTCTCTTCCTACAGCTCAGTAGGCATTCTGCCTACCTTAGAAGAAGCTTAGATATGTATTTGGTAGGGTTTTTTCTTGTTTAAAACAACCCCAAAACGTCTTTTAAGTACTTGTCTTGGGATTTATCTTTATATGCTCTGCAGAAGAAAAGAACGAAATGCTGAAACCAGCAGAACCATAACAATAATTATTTATCTAAAAAAAGAATGCAGTTTGTGTTCTGCAGTCCCCCAGAGGAGCATATATAAGAAAAAGATCTTAAGGAAAAAAAAAGCGTTTTGATTTCTCTACGGTTGTTAATGTCATGGCTTCTTTAACGTGTTCAATTCAATTTAGACATCGCGATCTTCAAAGAAGGTTCACAATTTTGGAAAGAGATCGAACTCCATAAAGAGAAATCCTAATGCACCAGTTGTCAGACGAGGCTGGCTCTACAAACAGGTACTCTGGCCCTCTTCACCCCCTCTTTTTTTTTTTTCCTCTAATGTGTGTGGTACAAAAGACAACCACCTCTATAAAATACAGTGATAGCAGAATGAAGTCACAAACTGGGATCTTCAATTAATTAACTACTTATTTGTTATCAGTCTGATACAAATAAGGACATGAGAAAAGTAAAGAACATTGACAGATTATGTATGCATGATTGTCTCTAAAAAATCTAAGCAGGTGTTGGTAGTAAAAAGCTGATTTAATTTCAGGTATGTCGAGATGATGGGCCAAGGGTGTATGACTCAGAATATTGGGGCTTTTAAAGTTTCTTAGGTTAGACTATATATCTTTTTCTTTTTTCTATAAGTAATATTTTCAATAAAAAACTGTAAATGAAGCCATTTCTTCATATATTTTACATAGGTATTTCTGTTTTTTAATTCAAAGATAGTAATCTTAAAACCAGAGATTATTTTAGGTTTTCCCATGGAGTGTAAACCAATCTGAAGGATGCGCTCTTTAGTATTGTGACAGTGTTCTAGCCTGCTGTAGATTTGCTCTTCTGCAATACCAGACTACACTTGCACTTTATTGGTTTGTAGGAATTCAGAATGCAGTAGCTTGATCAAAAAAAAAAAAAAAACCCACCCCTAACAAAACCCATTAGGCCATATTAAGAATCTATTTTTAAAATCCATCAAGAACCCTGTAAGAGCTCATAATTTAAACTCAGCTGAGACAAATGTGTGTGTGCCATTTTGATCTACATTGTCATTTACTGTGCCTACTCAGATAGACTGGAATGACCTGCAGAGATTTCTGGGTGCTGGTGATGAGTCAGTTTTCAAAAACAACTCAGATAAAAAGATCCAGAAGTGTCTCTTTAGTAGAAGATTTTCCCAGGTTTAGACAATCCTGTGGCCTCTACTCTCGCTCAATGTTGAGAGTGAAAAATTCTCACAAAGGTGAGAGATTTTGTTGCTGTGTTTTGGGGCACAGGATCACACAGTTGTCTTGGTTGGAAGGGACCTCCTGATAATCTAGCACAATCAAGCAGGCTCAGCTAGAGCAGGGTCATAGAATCATAGAATATGCTGAGCTGGAAGGGACCCATCAGGATCATCGAGTCCAGCTCCTGGCCCTGCACAGGACAGCCCCAGAATCACACCATATGCTTGAGAGTCTTGGACAGGACTTTGTCCTGCTGGGCTTTGAATATCCTCACAGATGAAGGCTGCACCACAACCTTCTCTGGCAACTTGTGACAGTATTTGACCATTCTCACAGTAAAGAAGTTTACCTCTGCTCAAGTGGAATTTCACACTTCTTAATTTGTGCCCATTGTTTCTTTTCTTGTCCTTGGCAAAAGTTTGGCTCCACGTTCTTTACAGTCTTTTATTAGGTATTTATATATACTGATAAGATGCCTCCTAAGCTGCTCTCTCCCCAGACTGAACAGTCCCAGCTCTCTCACCCTGTTTCCGTATGAAAGATGCTCCAATCCCTCAGCCATCTCTGTGGCCCTTTGCTGGATTCACTCCAGTATGTTCACTTTTCTCTTGTACCAGTGAGCCCAGTGCTAGACCAGCACTGCAGCCAGACCTCTGTAGTGCTGAGCAGAGAGGAAGGGTGGCCTCCCTCCAGCTGTTGGCAGCACTGCTAATGCAATCTGGGATGCTGCTGCCCTTCTTTGCCACGAGGGTGCATTCCTGGCTCAAGAGTTATGAGGAGTGGCTCACACTCCAGATGGAGGACTGAGCATTTCCCTCTGTTGAACTTCAAGAGAGCCTGCTCTGCCCAATTTCCCAGCTTTTCGAGGTCCCTCTGAATGACAGCACAACCATCTGGAGTGTGAGCCACTCCTCATAACTCTTTTTACCTGCAGACTTGCTGAGGGTGAGCTCTGTGCCTGTGTGCAGCTCATTAATGAAGTTGTTAAATTGTCTTGGGCACAGTATCGACCCCTGGGGCAGACCACGAGGCACTGGCCGCCCACGCCCTGGGCTTGGCACTTCAACCAGTTTTTAATCCAGTTGGAGATGGTTTATGTGGTAAACAATTTAAATGCTGTGATGTTTGATTGGTGTTTGTAAGAAAAGCTGCTGTATATTTCCATGTTGTAGTAGTCACTGAAAGCCAGTTTAGTCAAGAGTTTTATCAACAGATACGGTCTTCAGAAATTTACAGTGAAATCTTGTGCAGGACTCTTTCTGATAGTAAGATAAAGTTTATGTAATCACAAAGAGTGGCATTTTTTGTTTAATTCAGGGTGTGCTGTCTCCGTGCATGTAACGATCTTCTTCTGTCATTTTTCTGCTGATTTTTTAAGTCCAGAGCCAACTTCCTTTTTGGAAGATGGTTATACTGAACATACATTTTCTGAATAATATTTCCTAGCTAATGCTTGGTTTATCCTTTCTTCTTCTTTGTGCTCATTTCCACCACCCCGAAAAGAGCAGAGCTTGAAATATGAGGCTAAAAATTATTTTGACTTTACTTGGGTGGGTGATCTACCCCAAAAACAAATTCACCCCACAGTTTTTCATTATAGAATCCCTCTTCTTCATTGTCACAAAACCTATTTACTACAAGAATATTGCTAATTCACACATACTTTTCTTCTTGGAACAGATTAACATATTTATTAAATCAGATCCTACCAGGATGTGTGTGCTGCAGTGCTCTGGCTTATTTATACTGCGGTAGTGGTGGCAGTCTTTCATTCTGAATTGTGTGGTGTAAATTGCTTATAAGCATAAAATAAAATTAAATTGCTGTAGGAATAAACTTTATTTGGGAAATAAATTTGCTCTAGATATATGAGTGGTAGTAGAAGACAAAGTTGAGCAGAGAGTTTCTTCAGACTACAAAGGAGGATGTAACTGAAGTATTGTCTTGCTCTTTAAGAAAAAAAAAAGCTTTTTTTTAATTAGTTAAACTGTAGGTTGTAATCTCTATCATGCCTGGAGAAAAGGAGGGTCAGAGCCAGCCTTCCTACCCTCTACAGCTGCCTAAGAGGAGATTATAATGAGGTGGGGGCTGGCCTCTTCTCCCAGGTGACAAGTGACAAAACAAAAGGAAATAACTTCAAGTTTTAGGTTGGCTATTAGGAAAAACATTCTTCACCAGAAGAGTTGTCAAGCATTGGAACTGGCTGCCCAGGGAAGTGGTTGGGTCTTAAGCCTGAAGGTATAATTGGATGTGTCAATGTGGCACTTGGGGACATGGTTTAGTGGTGGACTTGGCAGTGCTGGGTAACAGTTGGACTTGATGATCTGAACGGCCTTTTCCAGCCTAAACAGTTCTGTGATTCTCTGATGATCTGAAGGGCCTTTTCCAACCTAAACAGTTGTGTGATTCTCTGTTAGCTTCAGGCTTCCTGGGTTACAGTCTTTGCAGTGACAGGTCAGGATGAGAAGTCAAATACTTCAAATAGCCGAGAAAATGAGCTACCAGCACACACAGTGCCTGGTTTACTCTGTGAACCATTGCTGCCACCAGTCTGGGAGTTGTGACTCGATCACTGTGATCCATGCAGGATAGCACTGGAATGAAGCTGTGGAAGAAGCGGTGGTTTGTGCTCTCGGATCTGTGTCTCTTCTATTACCGAGGTAAGTTCGGCTCCTGGGAGCTTCGTTTGCTAATTTTGCTGGAAGCAGATAAATTTTGACACACCACTCAAATGTAAGAAATAAGCTGCTACTTAAGTTAATGGATTAAAATAGTTGTATAGCTGTCAATATCCAGGCTGCCTAGTCTTATCTTTTTTTTTTCTTTCTTTCTTAATTACCAGTTCCACATAATTGCTTCCTGCCTGCCAGGCTGTGCTCGAAGGGCAAATCCATTCACAGCCACCTCTGTTACTAAATTCTGGGTTGTAGTTTTCTCACAGCTTCTGTTGCTAGAAACTATGTCAGGTTAAATCTGATTTTTCATGCAAATTAAGCAGCTGAAATGGGGATAGGGAAGGGATACAGTGCAGGGGAGCTGAAACTCTGCCCTTAGAATGATAAAGAGGATATATATGCCTTTGGGAACTCTAATCAGTGTTCATGAATACTTATAAAATGAAATGTTGTCCAATTCCATATGAGTAGAAGTCCCTGCTCTATTTGGAACAAAAGAATCTGCTAGTAACCTCATGTAGCTAGATCAGACTTATTTTACATGGAAAAAATTAGCAGCTTCTCATTCTAGTCTGGAGTTAGGTGTGTTAGTGATCCCTTCACCATTGCAGATTATGAACTGTAGTGCTCCTGAGGAGATAACCGAATGGGACTTGGGCTTAGGGAAGCAGAGAATCCTGAAATAAAGTGTACAACCATATTAGTTTAAAGGAGGCTGAGAGTGAAGAAGATTGTAAAGCATGGCAAAACAGAAGAATGTAGACAGGGCCATCTGCAGCCTTAGCTGTGGGTGAAGGGTAACAAAGGGTTTCAGTTTGAGATGAAATTTAGAATTGGTAGAACTGGTGCTGATGCTGGTGATGCTGAAGGCAGAGACTTTAAATGAATTTTAAATGGTGGTCTCTGAAAGTGCAGCATGGATCCAATCAAAGACAAATCAGGTCTGATACATAAAATCTCTCTTTGCAACTGGTTTAGTTAACAAAGTCTGAATTATTCAAATATGACCATTAGGCTTTGTTTCTCTTTCCCTAGTGGTACACATAGTTGGATAAACCCCTGCTGAGTCAAAATCAGGCTAAAATTTCAGTCATGGAGGCATCAACTGACTGATAACAGTTACACTATGGTCACCTAAATGGTCATTATATACTCTGGGCTTTTATGGGTTTATTTTTAACACATCTTCAGGCTCCTTCAAAAAGTTGTAAAGAAAGTGCTACATTATAGCTGCCTTAAGAACAGATTAAATTGAATATAAGCACTACACAAGGAGTTTGTCAAAGTAAAACAAAAAAAGCAATAAGCAAAACCAACAGCAAATAAATATAAACTGCTCTATAATCTTACTTTTTATTTTCTACATGTTAATCTGCCCAACAACCTGAAACACAAGCAGAATAATCTGAATTGTTTACGTGATAAATGTAGATTTTACCTGTCACTCACTAGACAGTAGTTAAAGCTGTTAAAATGGAATTAAATGTGTGCAGTGATAGTTCAAAATGTATCAGAGGCGGCTGCTGAAATATAAGAAGCTTTTACATGAAACCTTTTATGTTTCTGTTAACTCTGTCTCAGTTACTGAAGTAATAGAACAGGGAGAGTCATGCACTTGCTCCCAGATCAAACCACAAACCATGGTTGTGGTTGTGCAGTTGTGGTTGTTGGGTTTCTTTGGTTTCTTAGTAAATTTTACTAAACTTTTACAATCATGTTACAATGCTAGCAGCTGAAATACAATTTATAGATGAAAAGAAAAATCATGTCCCCGATTTCTTTCACATCTTAGAGAACACTCTTTTTCTGTTCCCCCATGGCACGAAGGACTCTCCACTTTCATATTGGAAGGTTGTTGTTGGCACGAATAAAAGTTCTTAGAACTGGACTTAGAACTGGATCTGCTCTTTTTCTCACTTACTGTTCATACACAGCACACGAGTAAAGATGGGTATGGGGCAGTGGAATATGTAGATAAAAGCAAGTGTGATTTGAGACAGATTTTTAAAATCTGAAACTGGAATGTAGCAGTGTTGTCTTTAACAAAGACCAAAGTCTTCCAGACATGCAGCTGTTCAGTGGAACAAAAAATGCTAAATGCTGTTATATGGCACTAGTGGGGGGATTTACTCAGTAATTAGTCAAAGTATAATCTAGCAGAAGAGAGCTTTTCCCCAAAACAGAAGGCCAAATAAAGTAAACCCCAACATTTTCCATGTGTTCTGGGACAGGGGGAAAAAAGGCACATTTTTGTGTGTGGCTAGCAAGGAGTTAATATTTGAAGGGAAGGTGGGATGGTTTCAGTCATACTTAAGGGTACTGCTGAGTTCCTGAAAGCAAATCCACTCCTTTTCTGCCTTTTAACTGAAATAATTTGGTGCTCATCTCTGCAATTAAATAACTATCCCAGAAAGCACCGTTTTTGCATCTGATCTGTCAGATGATACTAAAATGGCTGGGCACAACTTTCCCCATCTAAATAGCTTAAATGAAGGTTCTGCCTTTTCAAAATCTAGGGCCTAAATGAGAACCTGGAAGAGATTTTTAAATCCACACATAAGCAATAATCCTTTTGTGCTGCTGAAGTGTTATTTTAATTGTAACAAGTGTTAATTTTTCATTGAAATTTTGTAATACATATGCTTTCATCTTAATTTCATGGATACAGAGCCGTTTATTGTGTGCACTGTCTTCAACTAAGGAAGAGTTATGGGGGACAGTCTCTAAGATACTGATTGCAAATAGAAGTTGTGTACATCAAATACAATTAAGACTGTGAATTGCATCCAGTTATTCCTTTATTAAAGCATAATTGGATTTAAAAGCTGGTTGTGGCTTTCAATTAAAATGTCAATTTTTTTATTACGATCTGTTGATCTAAAATTTCGTGTAAAACAAGGTTCTGGGAAAAGGGTGTTTGTTTTGGGGGAGAGCTTTTTTTTACAAATTACCTGAAACAAATGCGTTCTTACAAATGGAATGTAATTGAGTGTAAACTCTCTGTGGGAATTATAATTCATAATTAAATATTATAATGGGGATTATGTAGCATAATATGCCTGAGATCAGAAGAAGAATGTGCACATTTTCTCTAAGGCCAGCAGTCATAAGCACTGTTTGTAACTGCTTGTGTTGTCATAGGTGTTTTTACTGAGCAGGCTGCAGATCTGTGGTATTCCTGTTCTTGTCACCAAATTAGAGGCTTGACTTCCATCTTCCCTTCAAAGTTAGTCTGGGTTTCTGGTTCTTAATGCATTCTCCTCTGAGCTAAACTTCTTGTTAGTGCTCCCGTGTGGCCGAAAGAGTTTCGCCAAGTGTCCGAATGCAAGTGTTGTGTGTCCAAAAGCTGCTTCTCTAATCCAAGTGTGCATTTCCAGATGAGAAAGAAGAGGGAATACTGGGGAGCATACTTCTGCCTAGTTTTCAGATATCTGTGCTGTCTGCTGAGGACCATATTAACCGCAAATATGCCTTTAAGGTAAGGGAACCAGCTTTTCCATTTGGTTTTATATCTGAAAGCACAAGAGCCTGGTTGTAAAAACTCATTTTGCAGAGTTATTAGGTAAAAAAGGATTGACAAACAGCTTCTGAGCCTGATATTTGCATAATAGAGTAGCAGAAGTTTCAAGTACTTAGCCTGATGTAATTATAGACATAATTACTAGAATGGGGAAATGGATGGATATCAATTATTAGTAGTATTTTCTTTTTAGTTCCTGGATCTTGAATACTATGTGATGCTTTAGAATTAGAGACCAGCATCTGCAGCTGGACTCATCCCACTAATGAAAATTCTTCAGTTATTTAGATACAAAGTATCTTTACACATAAATAAAAATAAGGATTTATTATCACATCACAATATTACGTGAATCACTCTCAGGAGTGTTTTATGACAATCTTTTAAATCATTATATAAATTACTTTACTAAATATTTTGTCCTGACCTTTTTTATTGTTGTTTTATGAGCTCCTTTTGGCACTTCGTTTGGTCTCCTAACCAAGACGTCATTTATTTACTATGGTAAGTACAAATTACAGCTTACTGTATCATTCAGACTGCCAAAATCCATGCCAAAATCTTATTTATAAGGATTATATTAATCTACATTAATGAATGCTCAGTATAGTTTTTAGTAGATTGAAGAAATTTAAGGGCTTTTTATTTAATGTATTAATGAAGAAGCAGCTATGATTGAAAATTACAGGCAGTTATTTTGAAAATATGGATGCAGTGACCAAGAAACATTGCAGTGTTCCTTTTGATTTTTTTTCTGATCATATTATTTGATTTTTTTTCTTATCATATTATTTGTGGAAATCTTATTAGATAAAGCATTAGAGTGAGTGTGCAGTAACAATATTTGCCTCTCTTCTTTTACAGAATCTTGCATTTTTATTGCAATGACCATGTCATTTCCAATCAGGCAGCTCATCCAAACATGAGGACCTATTATTTCTGCACAGATACAGGGAAGGAAATGGAGTTGTGGATGAAAGCCATGATAGATGCAGCACTTGTGCAGACAGAGCCTGTGAAAAGGTAGTGTGGATTGACAAAACAGTGGGACAGTGTATTGTTTCCTCTTGTTTAGTTTGAGTTATTTAATGAAAGGGTGGTCCTTAAAATAGAATTTAAATTGGCTGAAGAGATTTCTTCTCATATTGAAGACCCCTTGTTAACTGGATAGTGTTGGATAAAATACTGAAGTAGTAAAAATAATCTAATTTCTGTTCTGAATATTGACTGTAAGGAGCTAGAAGAAAAAAATGAATTATCCCTTTAGCCAGTGGCATCAGAAGCAGTGCAGTGACAAATACTATGTGCAGGCATGTTTGACTTCCCTGCCCTCCTGACTGGATAGGAACAGCAGCTCAACTGGTGGTAGCCTTTGGCTTAAACCTGTCATAATCCTCAAATTCACAGCTGGAGTTTCTGGCTAAATTAACCAGTTGTACCTGTGGGCAGCCTATGGGGAGCCATTCTTCTTCATCATTAAGCTGTCATCAAATTTATGCTTACCTGATCTGGAGCCTTATCTTTCTGTGCCCATGTGTTGACACTGAAAAGCAAATTATCTCCGGAAGCTTTGTGTTCCCAGAAGCTGAGCACTGTCTGCTGCTGTCTCTCCAGTGAGAGTCGTTTTCTCTCAGAATGTGGTCCCTAGGGTCAGCTCCATGGCATCTATAATGGAAACCTCATCAATTGAAAGTTTAAGAGCTCCTCGTTAATTGACAGCACCAAACTTATTGCTGATGGCTGCTGTCACTTGATCTGTTCTCCACTCTGTTAGTTCCTGCTACCCTGAAGCTAAATGAATGTCAGCAATGCTGAGAAACTCTAAGTTTAAAAAAGTAGTAAAAAAAACCTCATGGACGCAGGTACCAGAGAAGTTTAGTAGTAATAAACTTAATCTGAAAAATCGGGTTTGTATTGCAGATATAATGGTAATTTACATGTGGAGAGATTATTAAACCAAGTCAAACCCACTTAACTTCAAACAAAAGTCACATACCAATTGTAAAGACACTTTGTAGAGCAATAAAACTGAAGGGGGTAATTCTGAATCTTTTTCTGAGCCGGCAGAATGACCTTCATTTGCTATTTGCAGTGCTGTGAATATCTGCCTGGATATCACAGGCACAACGGGCTCGCCGACAGCCAAACAACTGTCAGAAAAGCAACTTACATAACACCATCTTGTTGTTTTGATTTGGGCAAGAAACCTCAGAACGAAACAGAAGTAGATGTGACCTCTTTGAAAACTTTGTTGGTAGCCTTGAAATAATTACTTCAGAGAAAAGTTTTCAAGACCAAGTCTCAAAGGCTTTCATATCTGTTAGCTATAATAAGGAAGAAAACCCTTCAGACATCTCTTTGCTAAAGAATCCATCTTTTGGCTATCAAACCAGTTCTTGAAATGAAACGTAGCAGGATATGATCTTATGCAGAAGAAACACTGTTCCTTCCCTGTAAAAATCTGTAAAGTATTAAGTGTTTTATTACCACATCTCTAAGTAACCTAAAGTGTGGCATGCATGGAGCTCTAAGCATAAAGGGTTTTGGTTCAGCCAAATTTGACAGTGCTTTTGCTTCTCAGTTCTGTTTTTTCTAGAGGTTCTGACATTGCACTGAATACAGTTTTCTAACAGACTAGATACTTGCAATACAATAAAGGAGTAATTAAGAACTTGCGTCCTTAAATTTTCATGTAAACTGATGTCGAGCCACATTTAAGTGCCTGCTAATATAAAATGCCCAATGATAAATCGAGGTTTTTACATACAATTCTTTAAATCTAGAAATTGAGGTACTTCACTGCTTATGGTACTCTGGAAATCCAATCCATGTCTGTTAAACCAAATCTTTTAAATAATTTTAGCGCTTTAATTTGTGTTTTTATTTTTTGGAGATGTGAGTTCCTTGGAGAGGATAAAGATAAAAGGAATATTTAAAAACACTAAGTTGGTGGGAGGGGAGAGGTGTTGCCAAGTCTTTCATAAACTACTCTTCTACTCCTGTTTTCAACAGATAGTTATCCACGTAAACCACAAATGAGATACTGAAGTGAGAAAACAAAAATGTACCGGTTTCTCTTAGAACTGGTCTCTATGAACAGCAGAAATACTCCCTTCTAATGGGTAGCTGTAGGGAAGGACAAACAGTGTTTGGCCCTATTGACTTAACTGTAATTACTCCTTTCTAAACATTTTTCTTTTTACCTAGATAGTACATTCAAGTTTAATAACGTACTGAGAGACCTACTAAAATAATTAAATCAAATACTTCAGTCAGTGAGGAGCTACTGAAGCTTATGACTCAAAATATGATCTCAAACAACCCTCTCAGGATCAGCAAAACATCTTGCTTATTGCATGCTGTGTCCCTGCAGGCCACAGTTGGGTCCTGTTGAATCCTGGTTGTTTGCTTGTGTTTGTAGATGGTCATGTCCACCAACACACTGGTTTACCATTTTACCCTAAATGCTGATTCTCTGCTCTCCCAGGTTTGAGTGTCATTTCTCTAGCCTTTCCCTGTCAGCTTGTGTGCTGCAGCCCTTGTTTTGTCTCAGTGATGCAGCATGTACTAAGCAAAGAGTGCTTTATTTTCCTCCTGGTTTAGTTACTTTGCCTGAACAGCATAAGCCAGGCTGCCAAAAAAGCACTTGTTAGCAGAGAGGCATCCACAGTGGGGGCTTACTGACGTCACTGTGCTTGGAAAAGGTGGCTTTTCCTTTTCAAATGCCTCTGCCTTGCTTTGTTACATCACAGCCCGCGTGTCCATCTGATCATTAATCACATGTTCCCCGCCCCAGCCCTTTCAGAATTATTTCTTTATATAAACCAGCATAAAATAGTACTTTCCCTGTACTGCGTATTACATATTATATATATGATTCCTGTTTGGTTGCAGAGATCTGTAAATTGCACTTAGCATATGCTGAAAGACCCATGTTCTATGCTCTTCTCCCTATCCTGTCCTCAAATAGCCTGCAAGCCTCATTGAATATGTCTTTGAGAGCTAGCTATAAATACAGAGCCAAATATACATGTGGATTTATGTTTCTTACATTTGCCTGTTAGTTTCTGATAATTTTTTGCCATATGGATCCTTCACTGTGGGAAGAGATCCCTTGCTCACGCAGAGTTGGCTGATGTGGTTTCACCAAGTTAGAGAGCCCAGAAGTGAAGTGTGTTTGAATGTCAGTCCTTCAAGCCTCTGCAGCATCACAAAGATTGTAAAATGGAAATGTTTGGCTGTGCTGTGTATAACCATAGTAACGAGTGATATAGCATGAGACTGCGTGCAAAAACAATTCCGTGGTTTTGGGAGTTGCTGGTTTTTAATTAAAACACAGTGGGACGTACTGTGAGAACGTGAACTGAACACAGTGCCAAGTCTTGACTTTGCCACAGACAGGATGAGTGTCCTAGAGATGCCACTCTCCTTCTCCACCATGGATTTTCCACCTGTTTCTCTGCTCTAAAGCCCCTTGAGAAAGATGTATAAAAAGTTTTACGTTATATAAGGGGGTGGGTGGTGCTTTTGAGACATGCTGCAAATACTCATGTCTGTGTTCAGGATTATTTGCAAGGTAGTCCTTCTATTCATTTGGAAACCCCGGAGTGCTGGCTGAAAACTGAAATCTTAACACCCTTTTTTTGACTTGATAATTGTGGGAAATGGAGTTTTTCATTCACCTTCCTGTTGGGAAATTCCTTTGGTTTCTGGTAGAAGACTGAGTGATACAGGTTTGAGGTGGGAGTGAGGAGATGATCCATTTTTTTTTTCCATAACCTTGAGAAGGAAGCTAGGCAGAAATGTTTGGTCTTGGGAACAATTTAAGGTCTTGCAGGGGCGGGTGGAAATAAATGCCTTTTGTTCAGGATGGGGTAAGCATTATTGCTCCTGGTCAGTTGTGTGTGTGCTGGCCTTTTTACAGATGCTTGAACTGGACACAGTTATAAAGATGAATAATGCATTTAGAAAAACAAAAAGATGCAAAGCAGAATGAAAAGTTAATTCGACATCATCCTGAAATAAAGTGTTGTTCTTAGTTTGGTTTTATACAGATATGTAATCTTAAGGATCTCTTCCTCTTCTTTCCTCCCATACCAAAAAATGCAGAGCAAAACATTTTAAGGTGGTGGGTTTTTTCTAGTGAGCTAAAACCAAAAGTCACTATTTGAGCTGGAATTGAAGTTCAGGTCCTCCCAGTGTGGCAAAAGATAGAGCTTCTTGACATTTTGAAATTTTGAAAAGAAGATCACTAATAGAACTGCACACATTGACTACTTGTGTAAATACTGTAAAGCAGTAGCAGTGCTAAAAATATCATTATTTTTGTGGTACAGTTCCTTAAGTCAGCAGCTATTTTCCCCCTTAAAATTAGAAAAGCCACAGTCATTTTCCACAGAATGTATGCCAGCCGAAGTGATAACATACCAGAGAAACCTAATTGATACCAATGGCCATGAAAAGTCATTTGCTTTCTTTAAAGGAGCTCATTATATGCTAAATTCAGCCATATTGTGAATCACAAGCTGGCTTTGAAAATCATCTGAATTTCAGGCTGTTGACATTTGGAAGCTGTAGCTCTGGGAGAGCCACTGAATATTTTTACCCTTTGGATGTTCAGCCCTCCAGGAGCTGAACATCCACTTTTTCAGACTCTGGCTTTATTTCCTGGTGCGCACATTTTTTCAAGGGGGATAATTGACTGGTGACTGTAAAAAAGAAAAATTACCTCATGTTGTAGTTGTTTTTAAAACAGCAAAGAAAGAGAGAAGTGTAGAAGAAAAAAACACTCACACTTGCCAACCAGAAAAACCCCAAATCAACCAACCAAAGAACAAACCAACCAGACACTACCACCAATCCCCAAACAAAATTTAAAAAAAAAAAGTCCAAAACAACAGCAACAAAACCCCCCAACCTGTCCTTGATTATTGTGAAAATGTCCTGATTTTTTCTCTCAAAGTCAAGATACTGTTGTAAACTATATGGACAAGGGTTCACTGAAATAACTTTAAATTTTTTATTACTATTTGTAATGAGTGTTTTTTTGGTATTAGAGCTTGTCCTATGTTCTCTTCCAGAACAGAGAAGTTCGCTGTTGAAAATACATCACCTCGAGAGGCAAATAATATTTCAAACCATCGGGTGCTCATTAAGCCAGAGGCACAAAACAACCAGAAAAACAAAGAAGTGAACAAAAACGAGGAGAAGAAAGCTTTGGAAGCTGAAAAATACGGATTCCAGAAAGTCGGGCAAGATAAACCATTAACAAAAATTAACAGCGTAAAGCTGAACCCTTTGGGATCCGAGTACAGGACTTTGCCCATAAGCACAATTCCGGGCGGGCACTTCAGACCCATCCATTTGAATGGATCTGAGAATAAATCCATGGGAGTTGTGCTGGCGGATGCTGGAGATGGGGCTCATCACAACGCAGTGCAGGCACACATGGAGTCCGAGCGGGTTATGCAGAGAACTAATTCCATGCTGCAGCTGGAACAGTGGATTAAAATACAGAGGGGGAAAGGACAGGAAGAAGAAACAAGAGGGTAAGTATTGTGTAATTTTTTTTCTTTCCTGTTAGGCTTTCTAGTGAATAATACTTATATTTGTACCCTGGTTAGTTTCTTTAGATCTTGGTCTATATGACAATAAATACATTCTTCATTGTTCTCTATAAGGAATGGCTGGATGACTTGTGAGAACAGATTTATGGAAGTTTCTTTTATTAGCATTTAAACCATTATTAATAAATTAAAGTATATTAATAACTCAATAAATAAAAATGGCCAGAAACCCTTTTTGGGTGTTAAAAATTTCCCTGTCCTAGCAGGGAAGAGGTGTCATCCATCATAAAAATTCTGTTTCGTCTTAAAATCTGTTCTTGAAATTGCCCTCTCTTGTGCATTTCTTGTTCACAGATTCTTGTAATAATATTTTATTTGAAATTCTTTAAAAAACATTCCCAGGAGCTTTAAACTTTAAACCAGCTTTAAATGAAGAGAGAGAGAAGATTTATCAAAAAGACACAGAAATCTAACTTGATGCTTAAAGCTTCTCTTCTCATGAAATTAGCTATCTCCCAGTTACAATATTGAGCTCTAGTGCTTATTCATGAAGGTTTAAAATGATGTGAGAATGATTGACATTATTGAATGTCATGCCAATAGCAATTTCTCTGTCTGACAGAAGCGTAGGGACGTTGCTTCCAGGCTGGCTTACAGACAAGCAGCTCTAGCAGGAAAATGTAGAAGGATTGTAATATTACATCTGATAGGAAGTATGGAGATGCTTTATCTATGGAGATATTTTGAAGAGCTGGAAATTAAGGAGTTTGTGTATAGGTGGATGGCAGAGCAGAGCTTAAGATAAATCAAGTTCAGAAAATGTGTTTGCCCCACAAATTTCAAAATACGGGGCTGGGGGCTTCTCAGTTTCTGCAAAATCTTGGAAAATTTCCATGAGCTTGGCTTCCACTTGCCGAGGTTGAACATTTCCTCACTGCCCTTAGCCCTTCCTTAAATATAGTTAGGAATTGTTAATGTGTTGTTTCATGAAATACTCGTCGTAAATAGTTTGATCAAGTTTGAACTTGCGATGCAGACAGGGACTTGCACACCCTGACATTTATTTTACTATTCAAACTTGCATAATGAGAACTCAGAAGGCTCTTTGATGCAGTTAATTCTTTTAATTGGACTTTCAAACTTGCAACCAAACAGAAGACATTAGAATAGCTGTGCTATTTTTCAGTTGTGAACAAGTATAAAAACCCTAAAACTGATTTCATTGTGGGAATCAAATAGAGGGAAGCACTATTAACAATATGTTACTAATTAACAATATTTTATTCTTGAGTGTAGGGAACACTTGTTTGCCTAGATAAGGGTAGCACTGATACCATGAATGCTTTCAAATGCAGTTCTACATGAAAGTAGCAAACTGAAGGAGAACTGGCCTTGAGCTATCTTGTTTGCTTTGCATGGAAACGGCCTTGAATAATGATCCAAATTTCTAATGTATATAGTGATGTCTTCTAAATGTGGCTTCATTTAAATTTAAAAATTTTATATTTGTTCAGGTTGCCAGTTTCTGGCTGGAGAGAAAAATTTAAGTAGACTCAAAGTTGGTGACTGAGAGTAGAAAAAAGCTCTGGTTTATGTTAAAGCTTAGGGTTGTGGGGGGAGGCTCCTAAGGCTGTTTAAGACCTGTAAAACCCATAACCTGAATTTTTGAAAAAAGTTGTCTTTACTTAACGGGGAAAAGTTGCTGACTTTCCACAGAGCTGCTTTCCAGTGCATCTGTGTTAGTGTATCTGCATTAGAGAAATCATGAAGGACCCACCTGAGTGTCTCTGGTGTGTCAGACTGAAAAAAAGGAATTAGTACGAATGCTAAAATGTTAATAAAGAGGTTCAATGAAATAACTACATATAAAAGAAAAGGGGAGCATTAGCTGTCCTCAGTATAGAATGAAAAACGTTCACTATACAGCTACAAATTTTTTTAGAGGAGCAGGCTGACCCCTCAGTAGTTTGATTGTCCAAAAAAGTAATGAGAATGATGGCAATATAGTTTTTAATTCTTGAAGGTGTTATCTCTTGTTTCCATGAATCTAGACATCTAGTTTGGCAAAAGTCACATGAACAAACTGCTGCCTTAAGGAAGACAAACTTTTTTTAAACCAAAAATTAAATGTGGTTTAAATAAAAAATAAACACGTTCCACTTCAGTATCATTTTATTGAATTTTGCGCGAGTCAGTTATGAAAAAAAAATGTTTTCCTCAAAAGTGGTTCACTTGAGCAGTCTTTCTCAAATGTGAAAAAATACAGAAGGGTTGTTGGGTACTAAGAGATGTTTTTTGTTGCTGCTAACCCAGGATGTGAGCCTGTCTCCCTGCCTTGCCTATATAAGATTCATCCAAAATGATAAATGCCTGCTCTAAAATACCAGGTTTCCATCTTCACTCTGCCACCCTTTCTTGATTCTTATGTGGAAGGTCTGTATTCGGGGCCAGCTGGTGTTTGTGTTCATTAGGATGAAGGACTGTTCTGAGGTTTCAATCCGAGGATATTCGTAATGGTGCAGAACTGAGCCCCTAAAGGCTGAGCAGCAAAGGTGCTTTCCCAGAGTCCAGCTTGGGCACCAGAACCGCTGTTGCTACCCACGAGCAGTCCTAGAGACAACCTCTAAAGGTGTCTGTAAACACATGTGGAAGCCTCTTTTTCATATGGGAGCAATTATAAGCAGCTATTTATGATGACAGCTGCAGAAATATTTTGCAGCCTCAGACCCAACTGCAGCAGTCTCCCCTTGTGTGCAAGGCAGCTGGAAGCTGCACTTCTGTCTGGAGTTGGGTTTAGGGTTTGGCTGGAATGACATTTTTGCAAGTATCAGCAGTACATTGGTGAATCTATTTGGATTTTATCAAATTATGTAAAACAAGGCTTAATACAGAGGTGATTGAGCTTTTTACAGTTTTCATGATTTACCAATTGAAGATGGGTTATGTTATCTTTCTGAATGTTCTAGGACATAAGTAATTGCATGCAGATTTTAAATTGATGCCTTTACACAGTAAGAACTTCAGGCAGCTTTTTTGCAAGTTCAGGATATTTAAATGTGCCAACAGGATTACACTGCCCATTTAATTAATAAAATGTGTGAGGAGCTTCAGTGAGTGAGGTGTGTTTTGCTACTAAATATATTCATGAAAATGTCAGGCCTCACTGTGGCTGTTAAGGGGTATAGCTACAATTCTGTTTTGAACGTTGGAAATGGAGCTCAAAAGCATCTTATTTGTTTTTAAATACGGAGATGGACAAAAGTATTATCATTAATGGTATGTTGCTGAAGAAATTTAGAGGTATTTAAGCAGATTTTGAAGACTAGGACTTAAAATCCCTTTTTATAACTTTTTTCCAAGAATGGGAAGCTGTCCAGTCTACTAAGTGGGGATAATTCTTCATGAATTCTTGAAAAGCTTCAGAAACTGTAGCAGATTTTGTACATAAAGCTCTTTATAGCAGTTTTCATCTTCAAAGTATTACAGGTGATCATAAATACTCAGCTTAAATATTTTCAGGGAAAAGTGGGTTTTACCATCATCAGTTTCCCTGATAGTTATTCCATAAGGGTCTCACATGCATAATGCTGGTTTACCTTGCCATTTGCTCTACATCCATTCTTTAATTTTTTTTTTGTGGCACTTAAGTAATTCAAAAACATCTTCAGGTCCTGGTGCCTCGTGGTGCAGGGATTTTAGTTCGGATTAGTGTGGGGTGTAGCTGGAAGCTGCTGCCCTCTCATGGCTAAAGCACGTCCAGTTTGGGCTGGTTTTGTTGTCTCTGAGCAAGCATCAATCGTAAGCCTGATCAGTAGCAAAAGGTTTTAAGAGGTGCTCATTCGCATTTTAGATAGGGGATAAATGAATCAATGTTTATGACCTAGATTTTGTCCTCTGAGAAAAATGAACAAGAAGTGCTTTGTCATACCTAGGTATGCATCGATCCTCGGTATAGGAAATTTTGCTGAAAGTTGCTAAATGACTGTAGAACTCCAGAATTTTAATGTGGTGAAAAATTAAAGAAATAAGCCCTTGAATTCATATCTGAGTTGAAAAGCAATAAAGTATTGTTATCAAACAAAGACATACATTGCTCTTTGTTTCACTTGAATGGCTCGTATGGAATGACTTGTCCTTGACAATTGCAAAATATAATTTCTTTCGACAATTACTGCAGTTTTCCCATGGACTGCTGTTAAAAGAATCTTTTTTGGTTTTTGTTAAGTCCATAGTAATTGCTCAAGACTTTCTTAGGGAAACAACAGGCTATTTTTTCACTTTGAAAAAGTGAACATTTCAAATGGAAATATGGAAAACATATGGAAACAGTGTAGAACTTTAAAACTTTAAAAGCTCTCACCTATCCAGCATAAAGATGAGTTGCAACATTTGATCAAAACTTGACACTATGAGACTGGCAAACTGGTAAAAAGATGAAATATGGATTATATCAGCAAGAGCTAATCAGAGAGGACGAATCTAGTTTTGCCTGCTACAGTGCATTCAGTCAGTATCATTGATTCTTGAACTGTTGCCTTGATTTTCTTCTGTGTTTTTTAAAACAGTGTTTGAAGTATTATAAAAGGTGAAAGTTAGCTGGATAAACCCAACCCATAGTGAACAACTTCATACTGCCATAATATTAATGCTAATAAAAGGAAACTTCTGTTCCAGCGTAATCTCCTACCAGACACTACCGAGGAACATGCCAAGCCATCGAGCTCAGGTGTTGCCCCGGTACCCAGAAGGGTACAGGACACTGCCAAGGAACAGCAAGACACGTCCAGAGAGCCTGTGCAGTGTCACTCCCTCGGCGTATGACAGAGCCGTGGGACCCGTGAGCGCCGAGGAGAAGCGGCGCTCGATGCGTGACGACACGATGTGGCAGCTCTACGAGTGGCAGCAGCGCCAGTTCTACAACAAGCAGAGCACTCTCACCAGGCACAGCACCCTGAGCAGCCCGAAAACCATGATCAATATCTCTGATCAGACGATGCATTCGATCCCCACGTCCCCCTCGCACGGGTCCATCGCTGGTTTCCAGGGATACTCCCCGCAGCGGACGTACCGGTCCGAGGTGTCATCGCCAGTGCAGAGGGGAGATGTAACCATTGATCGAAGGCACAGGACACATCACACGAAGGTAAAAGTGCTTCCTTTAATGGTTACAACTCTCATTTACAGGGCTCTTCAGCAGAAAGTATCTGATTACTGTAAAACTCGTGTTGCACTGTGGTATATTTTATTATAATGGAGATTGTTACACTGCTGTTTTCATGGAGAAAGGTTTGATTTTAAAAAGTACTAAAAAAATCTAAGGGTAGTAAAAATGTATTTTTTTAAAACACTAGGTGATGAAAACATGTCCTGATATTACTGTGCATGACAATATGTTTCTCTAAAAAAAAATAAGAAGGAGTCAGTATGCAAATTATTCAGAATAGCTTCTGCATGTACAGAAATCTCTCTCCTTTCTAGCACCAAGAGGACTCAAAATCCCAGGTTTCTTTCCACATGCTGCTTTCTGTTCTTCAGCAACAAGTGTGGCTACCTTGGGTTCCATCAGCAAACCAAGTGTGTTGTTCCTTTCTATGCCTTTGAGTTATTAGGGAGATCACTGAAGGTCAGCCTAAATGCACACAACCTTAGTGCTTGACCAGTGTTAGCTCTGCGGGTCTCCACCACTTAGAGGGAGACACGAAGAGTTATAACTGGGTGCCGTATGTGCCACTCTGCTACATCCAGCGTGCTTGTGTTACCGTGGGTTTTAATAGATTGGAAATAATTAAATAAAAATTACTCCTTCAGTTGGATGTAAAGTTTTCCTGAGCATTTTTCCAAAAACTTTATCCTTGGATGTCTTTTTTTTTGACGCAGAGAAAAAAAAAATCTATAACTACAATTAATCTTAAAGCAATTTCAGCAACTTAGGGTTGATTATCAGGTGTTGGATTTTAAAGTTTTTAGATCCCTTTCACCACAGGAGTCATTTTGCTTTGGCCTCCTTTATGCCTCATCTGCTGTGGAAATTAAGTAATCAGTGGTTCTCACATACCTGAGAAATATCACTGGGGTCATTGCTGCAGATCATGTATTACTTGTCCTGTCAGCCATGTTTCTCTTCCTGATGTTTTTCTTCCTCGTTGAACGCTTTATGCTAGTATTTCGTTTAGTATTTATTATCTTTTATACGACCCTCCTGTTTCCTTGAGTTTTTCATGCTATTTGTTTTGTATTTCATTAGTTACACAGCCAGCTTTTGCCATTAACTTAAAAACACACCTGTCTTTAAGAGGTGGGTAATTAGAAGACTGATTATTTGAAATCAGCAGGGCAAATTTAACATTTAAACCCCATCTACACAGAGATCTTAGGTTTTTCGATGGCTTTCAATGGTTGGCTTTCTGGTTTTAGGATCTCAGAATCCTCCTGAAGCCCCTCTGTGACAGTGATTTGAAAATGTCACTCTGTGTCTCTCCAGAGCTCAGTCCCATCTATGCCCACTAAGTGCTATCCCAAGTTAAGAGGTGGGGTGAGCTTTCTTTACTCCAGGGCTGTGTAGCCTGTATTTGTCATATACAGTGCTGCACTAATGCATAGATAGCCATATAAACAGAAAGTTCTGGAATTTATCCAGTATTCTGTAATTCTTCTGTCATGGGAAGTTAAAATTTAGTGTACCTCGTAATATGTCAGTTGTTGTGTGCTGGAGCATTTAACCCACAAGAAGATCAATTTCTGTCACCGATACTTTTTCTCCATGTACTACAAGACTGTGATGTTTTCATCCCTGGCTGGACTTTCACATTTGCAGAATTCCTGGTAACATTTGTTACCTTTTAAGCTTTTACCTTTTTTAAACTTGTTCACAAGTTTTGAGTTAGAAAGAATATCTGAAGAAGGACGTAAAACAATTAAAATACTCTTTATTCTGTATAACACAGAAGGGAGACTTATGTCCGCTTACCTGAGAAATCATGACAATAAACTGTAAAAAATCCTGACAATTTTATGAAGTCAGTAGTCCTCCACTCAAACAATTGAGACCCAAGTGCTTTGAACCCATATTCCTATAGAAGTTTTCTGATTGAATCCAGTGGCACAGGACTAGACCAAAATTTCCCCTTGTAAAGACTGTTCCCTGTCACAGCTGTGCTTGCGCATGAAGAAATTTAGAAAGTAGCAATGTGATGGGCCACTTCACTGAGAACTGGGGCAGTCTTTGGGCCAAACTGTCTTTGGGTTTGGGGAGCTCTGTAGGAAGAGGAGCCAAGAAAAGTTCTTCCTATCTGTGGTCCTCCACAATGATTAAGTACAGATAAAACCTTTACAGGGACCCCAAGAATGGTGTTCTCAGTCCATGATCATCCTGTCAGCAGAAAATCAAATCACCTGGAAAAGGGTGACAGCTGATCCTTGCTGGCCTAGGAACTGCCAGGACTCCTGAATGCCCTTCACCTGCCTTAACTTTAATCCATCTGTAGAAGTCCCTGCCTGGCAGAGAGTATTTGACCTCATCCTCCTCACTCTGTGTAAGACTGCTTTGCAGCTCACTGTGGTCTTTGTTCCAAACAGCTTCAGAGTTAGCTCACTGAACTTCATATTGGTTTTGTTAAAAATGACCTTTTTTTTGTAATGTGGAATTTTCTGTAGTTGCTGCTTTTCTCTCCATGCTCCTTCTCTACATGCAGGTAGCTGCATGGGAGGGACACTGCACCATTTTTGGGCTGTTTTTTTCACATTTGAAGTCTGAAGATCTTGCCTGGATCTCATCCTCAGCTGAACTGAGCTCAAATCAAATGGTTAGAGAACAAGGCTGAACTTGCAGGAGCTACCTCGTATGTTGGAACAGGAAAGATGAACAAGGTCTTTCAGTCATCCAGAAACCTTATAAGAAACTGGACGTTTACATACTTTGAACAAAAGGCTGCTAAAAAGAGTTAAAGACCCCAGGAGGAGAGAGGGATGCCTCTGTGAGTGGTAGTAGAGGTCTCTTCCAGCAGAGAGCCAAGGAGCCTAAGCCATGTGTACATTTATCCAGGCATCCTCCTCCGGCACCCAAGAGCTGAGGCTGTGTGCCCACCACGCTCAGGACAAGCTGTGTTTTCTGCCTAAGCTGGGTCACTCTGACAGGCAGAGGATACTCAAGCTGAACTGCTTCCCAAGAGAAAAGGATCCAGAGAGAAGAGCTGGGTTTTGTTGTGGCTTTTGGTTTTGTTCTGCCGTTCCTTTCTGCCCTCAAAGGATGAGGCAAGTGTGGTATTGCAAGACTTGGCGAACATAAACCAGTTGTGTTCATGTCCACATGCCCATTTGTATGAATCTCCCTGCATGTGACTATTTCAGTTTGAGAAGTCAGTGAAGACATGGTTTGAAAATGCAGGGAGAGAAATGAAATGAGAACATCGTGAGCAGATGCCAAAACTTTTTTTTTCTATCTTTTACAGCACATGGTTTTGAATTGAGTGCTTGTATATGTTTAAATGGCATTGCCTACTCCAAAATAGTCACCCTTCAGCTTGAAAATTTTCTTCCTTATTTCTTTTCGTATCAGCTAGTTTTCTGTCCTGTGTTGTGTGTTTCCTTTCTATTCCAAGACCCTCCCTATTATTCTTGAAATAGAAATGACATCTGCAGCCCCAAGAATGCTGCACTACACCCACAGAATTTACTTTATCTAGCAATCTGCCACTAATATTTTGAGACTCCAGCAAGACAGAAAAGGACTACCTCCCCAAATTGCTATTGTTCAGCTGTCCTTACATGAACTGTGTCCTATGAGTTCCTTTTGCAACACTGATGAAGCAAGGCCTCAATGTTTTTTCTCACAAATCATTGTAGATGTACTTTCCTAGGGTATCTTGCCATGACTGTGGACCTTTTTGTGCTAAAGCTGTCTGTTGTTTTCCAGGCTTCCTTTAAATTTGCTACAACACATTTCATATTTATGAATATTTAATATTTTTCAATGTTCTTAGCCAATGTCTACATTTATTAAATGATAAACATCCGCTCTGGGGAATATTACTGGAACAGAACTGCAGTGGCAGTCTCGCGGTGTATCATAGAAACAAATGTGATTTGTGGGTCAACCTGGCTCGTGGCTGGGGCTGATGCATCAACTCTGCTACTTCAGAGTGGCTCCCAGAAGTGATCTGACTCAGGCCCTGTGCTGAGTCACAAATCCTCCCGTGCTCCCTCCTTGCTTGCACAAAGTAGCAGTTTTCTTCTGAACTGTATTAGCAGGAAAAGAATTGCTTCCCACACCCCGGCACTGGCTGAAGTACGAAAATGTATATTTTTGTGTTATAGGGAGGCAGGGGGGGGATGGTCCTTTCCTTTCCCTTTTATGCCTGCTCACTTATAGGAGGTCATTTATGTGAGGGTGTGCCCGCTCATACTCCTGGTTCGGGCAACCCTGTGGTGTAGGCAAAATACATCCCTGCAAAACCAATGGAAGAGGAGACTCAGGATATGCTTTCTCTGAATACCTGGGCTAATATGATGAGAACAGGAAACTGCTCTGTCCAGCAAAAAAAGTTTGATCCAAAATTGAAGACACGGGAAATGCGAGATAGAACCGTGCTTGGCAAGGCCTGAATGTGAGTTCTGAGACCAACATCTTAAGGATATTTTAAGCTTCGCCTGTGGAAGTCAGTCATGGCATGCCACTTCCAAGGCAGGTAGCAGGCAGAAATCTGAGCCCGGAAGATGGGCTCAGATGAAGGGATGGCTAAAACTGAAAGATGAAGTGTTTGGGTGCCCAAACACACTGCCCGAGGAGTGTCGTGGTGTAGTGTCACTTGGAAACGTGATGTAGAGAAGAGCAGGAAGAAGAAGAGGAAAAAGGGCATGAAAGGTGAGGGGAAATGGGTGGGAAATACGAGGTGAAAAAGGTGGGGAAGGTGAGAGGGAAAATGGTGGGAAAAGGGAGAGAAGAAAGGATGGAAAACATGAGGGGGGAAAGGGACAAGAAACATAAGTGAAAAGCTAAAATTGTTGTTTACGCGGTCTGTCAGTAGGGTGACAACGAGGGAGAGCTGTTAAGTAAATGAATTAGGGAATTTGGGGTATTTCTAAAATTTAGACTACTTGAGTGACCTAGGTAGTAGATTAGCAGGGAGCACAACTGGCACGGATCAGCAAATTTTCATCAGGGTGAAGTTGGCTTGACTTTTTTTTTTTTCAGCATTTAAAGGTTTTTGAGTCCTTAGAAATAACTGTGGATCATACTTTGCTATTTTTTTTGTACAGCATGTCTTTGTGCCCGACAGAAGGTCGATGCCAGCAGGTCTGAGTTTACAGCCTGTTACTCCTCAGAGCCTCCAAGGCAAAACAGTGAGTTGGATTTTTTATTTGGTACATCAGGGGTTTTTTAAAGAATAATCCTTTAAGTGTGAAGAGGCAACACTGAAAATTTCATTCTATTTAAAGCTTGCTTTAAATGTAGCCTTTATTTAAATTATCAAGGAAAGAAGTACTCTGTGGTTCCATGGAATTCTGAGAATATTGTGTAGCTTCTGAGTCAAGGTTTTCTTTGGGAAATACAGATTTATTATTTTTTAATCATCAGTGATACATTGCTGAAATTCCTGGGAGAGGGTAGACTACATCACAGAACACTTATTTCTCCATTAATTATTTAGAAAACCCTAGAAGTAAAGTTTGGTGCTTTTTTGGAAATGTAAAAGATACTAAAACAGCATTTTGTAAAATTATGTCCTTTCTGATGATTTACTGTGGTAGAACTGAAATTCTCATTGAAGATATTTCATCAAAGTGATATTGGTGAATAGTGTCCAATTTCCTAATTGAAACATGACTCTCAGCCAAAAAATTGCCCTAAATTTATGTAATTTCTTTACCAGTTTCTGTCTCCTTTTTTGTCACCTCTCTGTCCATCCGAAAATACTGATTGAGAGAGTTAGGAATTAAGAAAACAGATTTTTTTTCTTTTTTTCCTTTTGGAATCATTTTGACTGTGGGCAGTCAGTCCTTCCACTGCCTCGAGCCCTGTTTCATGCACTTCCCAGCACAGATTTCTGGCACCTTCAGCAACTTTTGCAGGTTGGCCTGTGGCAGCTGGAGCCTTCCAGACATTTCTGGGCCCCCTCAGCTCTCCTGGGCTCTGCTCATGGAGCTGGGCTGATCTCCAGAGGGACAAGGAGGTCCAAGCTTCTGCCTGTAGAAACCAGGAATCCTGCCCAGAGCAAAACGTTGCAGGGGCCAGAGGAGGAAACCTGTAGGTAGCTCTGAGAAAATTTTGTGTTGTGCTTGCTGCAAGAGTCCCGAGACCTGCATCCACAAATGCACAGTGCTTGCAGCAACATTATGAATGTCTAGAGAGGAGCAGGAGTTCTGTTCTAAGGGCTCCTCTATGGAAAAAAAAGTTTGGATTGGAATGCCATTAAATAGTTTATTCCTAATGCACTAAAATTGGGCTTTTCAGAACGTACCAAAAGGAGTTTCGATCTTGAAAAAGTAAATCACTGTTCCTTTTGCTTGCAGATGCTACTTTTTGTTCTCATATTCCTAAAAACAAGACTTCTTGTGCCTTGAATTGACGTTACTTTCCAGACTGAAAGCACTGTTGCCTAGTCCTGGAGAGAACTGGAAAATGCCTTGCATAGCAGTCTAGATTCTTACACTTACTCTCTGAATTTAAGTATTTTAAATCCAGGTATTGAAAGAGTAATGTAAGAAGGAAAACTGCCTTTAGACAATTTGGGTTTGGTGTTGGTTTTCCCTCAAAAGCAAATGGTTTTGCCAACAGAAGCTATGTGGAAATCCCTTGCTCCCTCTTGTGGGCTCCTCTGTTCTGAACTCACAGAAGTGCCAGTGCCATGCTGCTTCTCAGGGATTTTCCCTCTTTATTCTGAGAAACGGGTATTCATTTCCAGTATTTTTCATATGTGGTTCTCTGGAGCTCTTTTCTTTACTTCTTTGCTTTGGGGAAATTCTGTGGCTCTGGGAGAGAGCAAGCAGGGGTTTAGGAGGATTTTGTGTTTGGGTCTTATTTAACTCACGGGGCTTGTGAGAAAATCAAAATGCTGGATGAACATTTAACCTCTTGTAAGGCTGACTTCTGGAGAAGTGTAAGAAACAGAAGCAAACAGGAACATACCAAAAATACCTGTGATGTTCAGTGTTTTTTTTTCTTTGAAGTATTTCTAATAGAAATGGTTCCCAGGGATGGTTCAGGTAGAGTTTCCCAAACTGACCTAAGCTGATCTGTGTGGAATTACCTGACAAATACCCATTTGAGTTGGACTTTATTTCTGTAATATGTATAATCTTGAGTCTTAAATGCTATTCTTCATCCCTTCCTAAGGCTGTATTGTACAGCTTAGTCATAAAAGTAAAGTAATAAAATAACTGGCAGCCTCAGACCTGTGAAAGGTGAGATGGAAAATTAATTTTGGCATGCTTGTGCAGATTTATTTTGTGAAAGGTGATTATTTCTGAGGTAGTTCAGTTAACGTGGGTTTGTCATCATTTTTTCCTCTCAATTTTGACACATAAATTTGAATAATTATTTTCAAAACTCCGTTTTCTTGAGGGCATGTTTTGATTCTTTCACCACGCTCAAATGACTGCCCATGTACAGGTAATGACATCCTAAGGGCTGGAATTGTCTCCCCGTGACTTAAGCCAATATCATCAATTTGACATGCATGTCAGGAAAAGTTTGAGGACTGCACAGACTTTGTCCTGCAAAATCCTCAACTATTTTTGTCCTTGAAACAGAATGTTTCACTTTTATGGCGTTTGCTGGTTTGAGCAGTCAAAAGTTAACCCTTCATTTTATATTTGGAAGTGTTCAGTCGGGGAAAATGTGCTGTGTGACTGTCAGAGTTTTTGTAAGGCACTCGGAAGGTGCGCCTTACTTTACTTTAGAAGTAAACCTTTTGTAAGGTGTGCCTTATTTTACTGTAGTGTTGTTCGGGGTACCAATTAACCTTTTCTCTACTCTTTGGCTTCTCACACCTCACTCCTTCAGCCAGAGGAGCTGACGCTGCTGCTCATAAAGCTGAGACGGCAGCAGGCGGAGCTGAGTAGTATCCGGGAACACACACTAGCACAGCTCATGCAGCTAAAGCTTGAGGCCAGCAGCCCAAAGGTCAGCTACCAAGCAATGTGTGTCATGTTTTATTCTCACTAACTCGTAGTCATTCATTAATCAAAGTTTGCTTTGTACTGCTAGTGCAAGATTTCCTGACTCCTGTGCGAGTTGAATAGAGTAACATTAATCCTTTGTGTGTGTGGTGTTCTGCTATTAACCCTTTGAGGTTTTACTTTTTTTAAATAAGCCAAGTCAAAATGACAGAGGTACATTTTAAAATACGTTCTAGTTCATGTTTAAAATTAAGTGGTTTTAATCTATAAGTACTACAAACAAAATTAGTTGTGATAGATTGAGATTGATCTATTGTTTATACAGCCTCCTATCAGATACCATCTTATTTGTAATTAGTCCATGAAAAGCAGGATGTGTTTAAAACACAGATTTATCAAAGGGTTCATAGTTGCCTGTGTAGAGGACATTTACATAAGCTTACTGTATTTTATATGTAAACCAAAATGTTATGTAGTAGTTCATAGCCTGATTCATAGCAAACTTTCATCGCTTCTGTTTTGGGCTCAAAACTTGTTAACAGTTCACCAAAAGAAGGCCATTAAAAGCAGCATTGTGTTTCTCCATAAAACAGAAAGATCACTGTCTAGTTTACATCTTTGAAAGCTCTTTTCATGCATTCTGCACCTTCTGTCCCTTTCCTTTTTCCCTCTGACTGCTGCCTGCTAGAATGAGATTCTTTCACATCACCTTCAAAGGAATGCCATATATTTGGATCACCAGGTGGGATTTGCAATTTACTTGTGCGTTTATATTTCGTAATGCTTTTTACCTGCTCCTATCAAAGCTGGAAATATTTGGGGAGAAGGATTCTCAGTCCTTTCTACGAAGTTGGATGATGCCCACAGCATAGACTATCTTAATCAATCACAAATTTGAGACTTTACATGGAAAAAACCCCTCATTTAAAAAATATGTTGGAAAACAGTACTGAATCACCAATTAATTTTTCTGTTCTAAATATGTTCCTAATTTCCTTTTTATAATAACACTAACTGTAGCATTTTACCTTCTTTAACCAGTCTTAATATATTTCCAAGCTGATATGACACACATGCAATTTATAAAAAATGGGTACCTGTGAGAATTTCAGTTTTTCAAATTAAGAGGAGTTAGATGTTTCTACAGGACATGAAATGAAAAGGAGGTCAAACATGAAGAAATATTTTAAACAAATCATAACATGTCTCGTTTTCTCATTTTTCTCAGTTCATTCTGAAGGATTTATATACAAATAAGATTTTAATCCTTTCCAATTTCTACTATCTACTATATAGTACAGTATCTACTATGGAGTGAGGGTACAGTTCTGTCTTCACTAACATAATTGATTGCCAAGCAAAGAATTGCAGTATCACATACCTCTCTGTGGCCTTGTTGCATGACCAAATGGGATTTCCCTACAAGTTTGTGGATTTTTTTTTTGCTAGCAGTTATAAAAGACAGTCATAAGTGCTTAGAACTAAAATAAGCAACTGGATGGCGATTGGTTAAAAATACAAAAGTTACTTTCTGTAATCATCTGTCTTTTAATGAAACTTTTGAGCCTTACACTTAAAACCAGCTGTTGGAACTTTTACTTTCTACATGTTCCTCTACTGGGGTTTCAGTGAGTTATTAAAAACCCCAGCTACACACAGTACACACTCTCACGTGGGCTTGGTTCACCCAGTGACTTCATTTTCCTGTTAGCTCTTGAAAACAGGGTGGGAATTACAACCCATTCGGTTTGATGGCAACGCATTTCTAAACATCTCTGTATTGTTTGGTTTAAGGGGCTGCAGGAGGTCCAAAAAGTAGGAACAAACTACTTGCTAAATTAGACCAAAATATTTCATCCAACTCAAATATTTCCAGTCTATAATGTTTTGGAATAAGGGAGTGATTCTGTCTTCAACAGTGTAATTCATTGTCAAGGAAGGATAACTGTTGATGTGAAGTGTAAAACTGTGGTGTTGTTGCTTGATTAGCCAAGCTTGTGAGTATGATGGAAAGGATTAAATGGGGGGTTTTGTCTGTGTACAAGGTGCAAAGTGGTAAAAATAATTTTACTTGCATCAGATAAAATTTAGCAATGTGATGTGGTAAGCACTGATTTAGGAAAGTGTGTAAGTCTATAGTTGTGCCATACCAGAGATGCAAGGAATCAGAACAACTGAGAAATCAAGTCTAAAATACATTACCTCAATCACAAAATCATGGAAGAGCAGGTTGGAATACTTGTCTCAGTTTCTGATTAGTTTTTCTTTGTCTCTCTTGTTTTATAATACTGTCATCTACCTGTAGGAAATAAATCCCCCTGAGAGTCTTTTTGCTTTGAGTACCACTGCTTCCAGGGGCGATACCCCATTTATAGCTTTTCATTCCTTTGCCAAATATCAGTTTCCCTTTATGTTGGAAAGCTTAAAAAAATCAAAATTTCTTTCAGTGTAATTGAGGCCTTTCCTCCTTGTTACCAGCATCTGTAACCAGCGTGCATAATCACTTACCCTCTCTGATTTTAAATGTCCTGTGTACTTAAATTAGGTATTTCCACTTGTATTTAATCTCTGCAAGTAGTGTCAAAACTTGCTTTGCTTATAGCACATGGTGGGACTCCAGTCCCCTAATCTTCAGCTCTCACCTTCTTGGTCAAGAAGAGTTCAGTCCTGTACACAACAATAAATAGTGAGTTTCTTACAAAGTTGCACAGGTGACTTTTCAGGCTGACTAAAATTCGTGTGTAGGGAAGGTAACTTACACTCTGTTGCAATAAGCTGGCTGCTGATTAGGTGGTTTTCTTATCAAGAGTCAAGAATATTCCATCACCTTTTTGAAATCATGCTTTGTTTTTGTACTGCTGTTTCCTTTGGCGGTGCTTAGAAATTCTCACGTCACACTTTCTGATGGTTTTGTATTGTGCTTTCAGAATTTTTGTTGTTGTTGTTGGAGTTCAGAGGTAGAGGAGGAAAAAAGGCTGAAAAGACTTGGCACACACATATCCAGCCCCATGATTTCTGTGATGGCTTAGGGCCAAGTAAATGGTTGTCCAGCACCCTTTTCTTTTTAAACCACTCTGCTGGCTCAAGGTTTGTAGAGTTGGGAGAGAGGTCCAGGTACAATTTAGGAAGTCGTTCTGGACACAGCTAGCAACTGTAGGCAGTGATGATTTGTGTGCCAGCGTGGGACATTATGAGTACACGTAGGATCTCAGTCTTCTGCGTTATCAGACTTTAAAAGAATCACTGATTGCACGCTACTAAATGCAAGCCAGCTATCTCCTTAATTTATTTGTACCCAGTAATTACAAAAAGAGTGACTAAAACAGAACATAAGGTTGGGTTTTTTCACAAGTAAAAGCTAGACATGCTTTTTTCTCCTTTAAAAATAAAGCCATGGCAGAATGTCCCACTTGAACCTTTGTCATTATCAAGAATTCCAGCACACCAGTCTTTTAGTACACATCTGGATTTTATCTTGATAGTAAAACTTTCCTTTGGCTGAAAGACCCTTTTCTGTTGAGCTCATGTTATCTGTATAAAACTCCCTATTCCAGGCTGGTTGGTCACAGTAGAAGCTTTACTGAATTTAACTTCATTTAGTCCTTTCTTTTTATCAGTTCTTTGAAATAGCTATTTGTGTAAATACTTTAGATGTTTAGGAGTTAAAATAATTCTGCTGAGACTTGAATTTTTAGTTTCTTTCCACTTCCAAAGTATGCCTAAAAATAAACAGAACTTGAACAAGAAGTTGTCAAATAAAGGAGTGAAGGTCCCACAGCCAACATCCTCACTGTCTTGGTGTTTTACTTCTGTTTTCTCCTCTTCATCTCCTTTTTTCTGAGATGCTGAAAGTGGCTCTGGGAGCAAGGAGTAAATTAAGGCTGAAGTAGTGCAAGGAGGTTTGGATGGAGTTGTTGTGTATCTGGTGTTTCAGCCTAAAATTCTATCTCCTGTGTTAGCAGCTTATGGGATACTACTTCTGTTTGTATTTTTCAGCTTACCTGGAAAAGGTAAAGGGGCTGCCCCAGCCCTTTTTTTCCTCCTCAAAGGAAGAAGGAAGGCTCAAGGATAGGGAGTCTAGGGCGAAAAAAAAGACTGCAAGGAGAAAGGAGAAGTACTTCCTCCTTTCTTTCTTGGACAGAGGATTAAAGAGCAGAGGGAAGGTGGGAGAAAAGCTTGGTCAGGTCCTATTGCCATTGCTTTTACCCTCAGGGAGCTTGAGAGGAAGTGGATAAAATGGCTAATCTGGGTCTTCTGTCACCCAAAATACACAGTGTCACTTCAGCAGTGAGGTGACTTGTCCTGGTAGGCAGCCACTGTCCCAGCTGATTGCTGCCACCTTGCTAGAACAGACCAGAATGTCATCTGTGTAGGGTGCTACCAAACGTGGAATCTGGGAAAAGGGAGGAAGAGAAAAGCTGTTGATAGCTTGGCTTTCCAGTTTAAAATTCTAAATACCCACTCAGAAATAAAGTAGCCGTTCATGTAGTTCACATGTCGAGGAGGTGGGGGCTTTATTTGCTTTTTTATACCACACCAGTACAAAAAACAAGGAAAGATGAAATACCACTTCTGCGGAGAAAGAGTTACTTACTTTAAGTAGGAAGTGATAAAGCCAAGACTGCTGGATTTTATTTGAATTTGTTGCTGTGTGGCAGTTCAAACTTTGGTTTGCTTGTGGAGATACTAATTCCAATTTTTGTGACCTCTCTAATTGGAGAGAATCTGTGAGTAAAATACTTTTAGTGTTACATGTAGGGTCTAAAAATTGTCCTTTATTGTACAGAAATAGGTGGTTTTTTTCTTAAATGGATGAAAACCAAGGCTTGCCTCTGTTATGAGCAAGCCAGTATTTTTCCTTGAGCTATTTATTCAATGTGAATAGTGTCCATCTTCAGCTGTGATAATGTTTGAAGATCACAAAATAGCTATCCTTGTCACCTTTTAGAGCATGGGACTTGCCCTGTGTCCCATGTAACTCTGATTTATTTGTGCACTAGCTGTAGCCTTTAGAGGGTTTGTGACACGTAGATGCTCCCTCAAGATCCTAACTACTCAATACTTAAATGTCAGTATTTTTTTGGGAACATTGATCCCAAAGGGGAAAAACACTTGTTGTATTTGACTGCTCCAAAGGCTCTTTGATTGGCATTGCTTTACCAATTGCCTGGATTTTGATCTTTGTTCCACAGGGGCTTAAGGAACTGTGACTTCCCTGGATATAACTGGCCTTTGCAAACAGTGTTAGATAAGCATGATCAGTGCGAGTAAAAATATTGGAAGAACTCCTGCAAATCAAAGTTGGAGCTTCTGGAGGACAAAACATTACTTCAGAATGCCTTTTGAGCAAATACACTTTGCTTGTTTTCTAATCTGGATTTAAACAAGCTTTGAACAGTTCAACAGAAATCAATTCTGGCATTGTCTGTTATTTGTCAGAAAAGAAAAGTTTGAAATATTGTAGAAAAGTATTAGCTAGAGGGTATGAAGCTGTTGAAATCCTAAATAAAATACAAATGCATACAAACCTGTATGCTCCTAATAAAATATTTGAGCCTCAGAGAAATTATTCTTTTGTAAATATATCAGTTGGCTGTAGTTTGATTTCCTGGCTTTGGACCTTATTATAGCTCTTCTTATTGAGATCTCTCTTGGTATCACCACCCTCTGGAGTGCACCCACTCTCTGGAGAAAATTTTAATGTAGAGGGAGAACAACTTCTTGTGTCAGTTCTGATTTTCTGTTTGTGTGTACTGGAGATGATGGAGTAAATGCTAGGGGTTGCTTGTTTAGGGTTTTTTTCCTGCCTTGAACAAACAGAGCATCATAAACTTCGAATGGCACCTTTTATTGGCTGATTAACTTACCAGCTGATCAGATTTTGCAATGGATAAAAAACAACAACAACAACAAAAAATTCCTCTATCTATAACAAGAAAAATTTGTTTACCGTAAGACGAAAAAAATACTGCTCCAAATGTACAAGTTAGCTTTTTCCTGAATAATTTGGGGCAAGAAATACTAGAAGGCATCAAAAATTGATTCTGTTGCATTTCCGTCTATGAGAGAAAACCTTGCTATGCAAATTCATGGAGAGTGCATATGTGTGTGTATATATATATATATACACACACACATATGTATATACACACACACACAAATGCAAAGTGAGAGATCACAGATGTTCCTTCACACACGTCGTGTAACCACACCTGAAACAGGGTATTGCTAAAGTTTCCAACGGGTCCTAAAGTTTCCAACGGGTCCTAAAGTTTCCAACAAAAATAGGAGGAGGATTGCGCATTAAGTGTCTTTTCAGTTTCTTTTGGAGAAGAAAACCACCTGTTTTCATAATTTTCCCCTTATTGTTAGGAAAGTCTCCTTTCTAAAACCAGAATGCCGTACTTTTTTCTGTGTTGCACAATTTTCTGAAACCCTAAATATATGCAATGTGTAATAAAATACCTGATTTTGACATTTGCATGCTTAAAAATAAATACAAATATTATAGAAAATGTCCTGCCAGTTCCAAAATAGCTTCACATTTGTGTGTGTGGGGGTGGATAAATGCAACAGGCAATGATTCAGAGTTCCAAAGGACATAAATCAGTGCAGTATAGAAAGGCATTTTGTGATATGTGAACATAGGTCTATTCACAGGCTGGGAATGCTTGTATCTTTTTAATGTACACAGAGTTATTAAATCTATAATTTAAAAGGTTTTCTGATAAAGGTTTGAGTGTTCCTGCTGCAAAATCCAATAATCCTTTTCATTTCAATATCATGCAAAGCCAAACTTATTTTAAGCGTTTTTATTTTTAAAAAGGGAGAGTGTTGGTGAATAAATATTGCATTGTTTCTTGAGCATTTACGTTATTTTTGCTGCATTTGTTTGATATTATTAAACTCTTCAGATGTTGATATTACTGAATGATGGAATATATAAAAAGCATGGGTTAAAATGTAATCTACTGCATTATTAGAAAGAATTAAAGTAGAGGCTATATTTTACAGTGTCGTCTTTCAAATCTAGCCATGCTGTAAACTGATGTTTGCTGTATGCTCCTCCTGATTTGAAATAGATGAAAGAGAATGAACCTTTAATCACCATGGTTCACACTATGATTGAGAACTCGGCGCTAAGACCGCAACTGTACCAGCAAGTAAGGTCTTGGATAGTGAATGAAATTGCTTTATCATCTGCGAAAATTTTCCTTAGTGACAGTTTTGGTTGTTCCTCAGATTTATTCATAACATTGGTGTTTCTCTTCTTTGCTTTGGAAACCCACAAGTCATCCATGCTTCCTAAAACGCTGCAATATCGTTAGCATGGCTTTCGCTGCGTTTTTGTTGTTTAGTATTAAATGTACACTTTTGAATAACTTTTTTCTGTCTAGACGATTTAATTAGTTGGTGCTTTATGCAGGTGTCCAGTAAATTCATGAAACTTCCAATAAGCTTCCAACATTTGTCTTAGCATGATTCTCTGCAATTTAGTGTTCAAAGGTGCTCCTTTCTTTTGACCACTACAAAAGCATGTGAGTGGTGTTTACCTGGTCATTTCTGGCAATTCTGTTTCGTTCTAGGAAGTGGATTTACAAGTTTTTGTTTGCACCTACCAAGCCTTTAGCCACTTGAAGAGAGAAAGGATCAAAATTACTTTGATCTGGGGCCTGTAAATCCAAAAGGCAGTGTCTGTTCATAAAGTCACAGCAGACTTTACTGTGCACACGTACAGAGTGCTTACCAGCGGTGCTGGTCGGCAATGGTAAGATGGAAGAAGAATCGGAAATGTGAATGGAAATATTGTCTGGGAGTTGAGACCTGCATTAACTTATGAGCATGGCCAATCCCTATCCGTTGGCACTGCAGTGTCCTACGGGCCTCTTGGAAGTCCTGAAGAGCCCCTGTCAGGCAGGGGATGGTTAAGAAGTTTCTTGCCTCAACTACAATGGAGGTGTTGTTCTCACGAGGGAATATCTGGCCAGTTCCCTTGCATTTACACTTACGTCCTTGTGAGCCAAAATTATGCATAAAGGTTGCATAGTTTGGAGAAAAGGAGATGTTCTGCCATGTAGAACAGATGTTTATTATTGCCATGTTTCTAAAAAACGCTGCAGCTTGATTGCATATGTCATTTTTTTTAAAGTCAACTCCACATCGAAACTTTGCTCCCCATCCAGAAATGTTGCCGAAAAATGTCAGCTTTCCAGAGGAGGTTGGGTTGTGAGTGACTGATTTCATGACCATCTGATTTGTGCTCCTACGTGCAAAACAGGAGCTTTAACATGGAACCGGAAGGGGGGAATGACAGAAATAAGGTGTCCTCAAGCCCTAAATGAAATTTTGGGAGTTTGTTGTAATTTTTTTAAGCAGCTTGACTGTTGGGATTTTTTTAAAGCAAGTCAGTTTTGTGTGATGGAGTATGTAGGACAAACCAATAGGTGTATAATGAGCAGAGGTGTTTTAGATGTGTCAGGGGAAACTAACCCAAGCTTCTAATATTAAATAGACATATATTTGAGGTGTAGCTGTGCCTGGGCTGATCTGCTCTTGTCTTTGGGGATACCAAAAATTCCCAAGTGCTGCCCTGACGAAGCTCTGCTGTCAGCTGCAGTACCTGCCTTCACCTTGCAGGCACAGCTGCTGCTGCCTATCTGACACTGAATAAACACCTTTTTTGACATTCTTGTCAGAGAAACAGTGACTCTAATGGGTCGTGAGGACCGAATAACCTGTTGCCACTAGAGATGTAGTCTCTTCACGTCAGAGTGTTTGTGACATGTTGGAAGGCTTCTGCAGAAGCTGCCTTGGCTGAAGAGTGACAACATCTTCTGCTTTCATGGATAGAGTTTCCTGTATGAGATGTTGCATTAACTGACTTCCAGGATAGGCTAAAAATAACACTCAATATTTCACTGCCTAAATAGTCTTGTAAACTTCTGTAATGCAAAACCGACCTGTTTAAAATTCTGGCAACTTTTATTTAAAGTCTAAACAACGTATAATGTTTTATTCAAATAAAATAAATTGGTTTAACGGTCGTCTTTCCTGCTGCAGTTTTAAAGAGATGTAAATAATTGGGAGAAGCCTCTGTGCAAGTGACTGAAACTTGCTTTGTTGTCAGGATGCTAAAATAGTTTGTGATGGCTGCAACCATTCCTGTGGATAAAGAAAAGGATCTTTCTCAGCTTCAGTTTATTCAGTTCTGGTTTATGTCTGAGCTCATTTAGAGTTAAGCAAAGGAAAGCAAGAAAAGCTTGTATTTAATTTGTCTTGCTTCCTGTTTGGAATGATTAATGGTTCTTTAGTAAAATAGCAAAAATATCTACTATTTCAAATGTGTTATTTATAAGACACTTCTGTTTGTGATTTGTTACATCTTCAGAGTTATTTTAATCACTTTCACTGTGCTGTAAATTCACAAGTATAAGCCAGGGAAATTATTCCATATGTAAAGACAAGAAAAAAAGGATTTTTACAGACTAGACACATTTCTACCTTGGTTTGGGGTTTTTTGCTTCTTTCTAATACTGGATGAGGAATGTTAATCTGGTTCTCTAACTAATCTTTTCCTCTAAAGCAGTACAGGCTTACTTTAAAAAGCAAAATTTTCCTCAGTTCCTCTTATATGTGGGTTCCCTTAAGGAGGAAAAATTAAAATCCAAGTGCAACAAGTTAACATCCAGGTCTTGCCATGGATAATTGTTCTTAAAAAATGAAAAACATAGAAAAACAGCCCTTGAGTTTTTTGTTCCTGGAAGGGTAGGGAGGTGTTGCTTATGGTTTATTATTATTGTTGTAAGAGCTGCATACATTTAAACTGGTTATGCATGTTAGATTTTGAGAGGTTTCAGGTTTTGTTATGAACACAAGACAATTGTGTTCGAGCTAAAAATCTCGTCTTTTCAATTTGTATTTGAAGTGTTTTATGTCACAGAATTCACAATTAGAGGAGAACCTTGCTTAATGGGGCTAAATGCCCTTTGTCCTGCTTCCTGATAGGAAGAAAAGCTTTAAAAAGCAAAAGCCTCTTGGAAGTCTTGATTTTAATCTTGTGCTCAACAACAAAATGGCCTAGGTTGTCCTGGTTCAATTTCCTAAGTGCAGTTTCCTGCAGAGGTGCACAGCCTGCTTTTGGGGTGTGAAATGTCCTCCTGTACTTCCGTTGAACCAAAGCAGTTAGTGGAATCTGAAAATAGCTTGCAAAGTAATGAAATAGTGCTGTCACTTAAATGTTTTTAACGCCAACCACTTAAATAGCTTCAACCACTTGTGTCTCAGCAACATCTTACGGTGCCCATCATGGGGGATCTCTCCCTTTCTGGGAATCCTCTGGTACTGGTGTGTGACAGAGGTGGGGACTGTGCAGTCGATGACAAATCATTTCTAACCTAAGAGGGAGGTTCAGTTAAGGTCGTGTCACCTTTTCACGTGCAAGATACACTGTTTGGCCAAACTCTGCGTGTGCAGTTTGCCTTTCAGGAATGGTAAGTCCTGTTTGTAGGTCTCAGCGTGCTGCTCTCTAACGGCTGGGAGGTTTTTGGTGTGTTTCCCCGTGTTAATAGGAATGGATTTGGTGTGTTCAAATAGGCAGATGTCGAGGGAAAGGCAAGCCAGCAGCAACTCCTGTCACTGCTTCAGTAGATGGCACTCTTGCTCTGGAATTACTGTCCTGGCAAAGGCTTTGTAGGAACGATTTGGCAAGGAAGGCGTTTGTGGAACGTGACATAAAGTACATTTTGATAACTTGGTCACTGGAGCTCTTATAATGCGTTTTCCAGGGTTATGAGGTTGTTAACCTTGCCTGAAATGTGTAATTGAGTTTTGTCTGCTGCAGTTCCCCTTGTCATTCCGGCAGGATGCGATAGCATTCCGCACTTCTTGCCTTGAGCGGGTTTATTGACGTGCTGTGAGAAGTGGAGCTGCTGTTTTGTCAGAGATGGATTAATTTACTCATATTATTTGGGGAGTTTTTGTGCTAAGTCTGTGTAAAATGTTGCAGCAGAAATGTTAGAATGAAGTGGCTCTCCAGCAGTGCCTGTTGTGGGGAACTGGTGCCGCTGACCAAAGCAAGAAGTTGGTAGCAATTTGGAAAGTGAGATAGGATTTTAATAAGAAGAATTAGCACGGCTATAGTGTTCTTTGAAAATCTGTTCTCCTTTTCTGAGTACTTAAGATGTGTTCCTTTCGGGAGGTACGCAGGGGTAGGGATGCTGAATTGGCAAACTGTTTTAAACTCAGCTATAATTAAGGTTGAAATGCCAGAAAAGTAAGTGTCTCTCTTTTATAAAAAATACTGGCTTGAAAAAGCAATGTATTTTTCCAGCCAAGCTACATAAAATGCTGAGCAGTGACTTGGAAAGGTGTATTTTTCTAATAGGGGATAATCTTTCTTCGGTAAAATCTTTCTGTTGTGAAATGTAACTAGGTTTCCTCTGTAAGTTAAAAACATTTGGCCATGTTTATGAGTTTTATTTAAATATTTCCATTCCTCATTTTTCTCTCATTGTGATAAAATCAACAGTAAAACAACACAACTCTACAACAGTGGGAGTTTAAATAGATATCTTAATTTGTGTGACATTCATGAGGTGCAAAAGTGCTGTGGCTTTTTTCATATTCCAACATTCATTTTCATGAAATGTCCATTTCAAAGAAAGTTACTGTGTGTTTTTAATACACTATACATACTTCTAAGCTGTCACCAGGTACATTTGCATGAGGTATGTGGGCATAATATCGTGAAATGAAACACTTTAGTGTGTTGAAGATTTACTTTATGTTTGGAATGCTTGTCTCATTAACCCTTCCCTAGTCCTTTTATTTATAAGTGTCCCTTAAAACTGACCTGTGTTTCAGTAGTCTTTCTTGTACTGTTAAGTCACGATAACCTAATTATGACAGACACGTGGAAGGAAAGCATCTTTGTTGTACACACAATGTTTTTAATTAAATAGAATATGAAGGTTGGTAGTGGTATGTCCGTACTTGCTGTGTAGGATGTTAAGCAGTTACTGTGTGTGACAGTTCACTCTAAAATGGGGAGCTGCCTTTTTTCTTGTAAAATATTTTAAAATCTTGTTACTGGTCAGTAGCAGATTGAAAAAGTTGAGAACTTAGTGTGAGGAGCTGTGTGAAAGTAGTTTGAGGTACTTTGCATCCTGACTAGCACAAGGAGGCAAGTTTGCCTAGGTCCAAAGATCAATAGAAGAGCTTCCATTTGTGGCATTTCTGGTAATGCTCTGTTGGAGGGGAGGAAATCCTATGAAAAGTAGGAAATCCATATGAAAAATCCATATGAAAAATCCACATGAAAAGTGGTGGCACTTACTGGACGTATCTATAACAAGATATTCACGTATATGTAGTAAACTTAGGTCATTCTGCTCTGCTTTCAGATTCACATCAGATCATCCTGCTTGTGAAACTTCTGACCTTAGTGGCCCTAGAATGATTAATTCAGAGTAGAATGAGCCCCTGTGTTTAGAATTCGTATAACAAAACTTAGACACAGTGATGCATCATTATTTAGATGTGCTCTGGCAATTTTAACTTCCTACACAATCCATGTTTGATTGAGTTGTACGTCTTTAAAACTCCAGTTTGTGTTAGAAACAGCCTGTTAATTTAATGCAGCTCTACTGACAGTCTGCTTGACATTCCATTTATTTACCTTCATTAATGTATATTGGCTAAATATATGCTGTTCCATGTGGTAGGTTTACCTTTCAAGCAAAAGCTGACTTCTGTGTTAAAACTCTTAAGCTGAACAGTAGTTTTCCATTTTCACGGTCCAACTAAGTTGTTTTATGGCAATATTATTCTTCCTTATAGTTAACACAAGAAGAATGTAGGGGTACACTATACAAATATAGAACTGAAGAGCTGGACATTGATGTAAGTCATTTGTATTCCTTCTTCCCTGTAAATGTTGGTATTTGTCTCTTTATTTTGGTAGTAGTTTTCCTTTTGGCTTTTGGGTTTGAAACCCACTTCACACAGGTGATTGCCAACAGAAATTGCATCATGAAACTGAGGGACATGCCTCTGTAATAACCTTTTAACCAGCAGGAAATACCACATTTTAGGCTGAAATTTTAACTATCTGATACAATCACCTGAAAAACCATGGGACAGACTGTGGATGTATAAAATCGTCTTTATAATACTAAGCAATATGTAAATTAAAATAGAATCCAATACCTAGTATTAAGTTGTAAGGATTTAGCTGTAGAATCATAAATTATATGTTTTGAGCTATGCTGTTTCAAGTTATAATAGCACTTCATAGTTAAGGAGGTTTCTTAAGTAATTTGAAAATGCAAGACTGATGCCTTCATAATTTTAGAATTCTTCTTTTAATTGCATTTTATACAGATTTGTGAAATGATTTGATCAAGTTAGATTGTGATTACTGAAGATGCTAACAATAAATAACCAAAATTATTCACTTATTTATTACAAGTTATCTTGTAAATAACAAGATGCTAATTGTGGTAATTTTCTGTTCTGTATTAGGCTAAGCTTAGCCGTTTGTGTGAACAGGATAAAGTTGTGCAAGCACTGGAGGAGAAGCTTCAACAGCTACACAAGGAGAAAGTAGGACAATTGTATTTATTACCTAAAGTGGATGTTATTTTACATGCTTATTATCAGAACATTGATAGCTGAAATAAAACGAAAATCAGCCCAATGACGCAGAACATTAAAAATAATTCTTTTTATTACAATAGTACACGCTTGAGCAAGCTTTGCTATCAGCAAGTCAGGAGATAGAAATGAATGCAGATAACCCAGCAGCCATACAAAATGTAGTCTTACAGAGAGATGACTTGCAGAACGGACTGCTCAGCACCTGTCGAGAAGTATCCCGAGCCACTGCAGTAAGTACCACGTTCTTTCCAGAAAAACTTCGTGAAGTGTGAAATGATTATGTTCATATCCTTAATTGCATTGGTTTTGCTTATTTTTTTCACTGCATCCCAACAAAACCTCAGTTGTCTTTTACTTGCTTGTGTTTTTGTCAAAGGCGAGTGGAAAGTGATCTTTTCACTGCATTCATCCAGTGGTCTTCCTCCAATTTTATTTCTTTTTTGACCAGGAATGGGTGCATACAGACTCTATTGGTGTGGTAATTATCATCTTTGTAATACGAAAAATTGATAACAGAAGAAGGAAATGATACAAATAAGCTGTTTCGTGAGATACGAAAACAGCATCAGGCACAAACTTTACTCGACTTACTTTAAGCAAAAGCAGCTGCAGGACTGCCATAGTCTCTCTTAATAGTAGGCCATTATACTTAAAAGTTCTTTCAAATTACACACTTCCAAAAGTCTTTAAAAAAAAAAAAGAGGGAAAGGAAGGAAATGGCTATTTACCGCCGTTTTCCACTTTGTGATGGTTTCTACACTGAAGTGACAAAGAATCATTTTTTGGCTACTTACAGATCTATCCAAAAAGGTATTTCAGTGTCAAATTCCAGGGGTAGCTGAGGTAAAAATGATACAATGTCAGCCCTGAAATACTGGTTGTCTAACTGAATGTTAGACTGTCTTGTAGAAGGAATTGGTTGGATACGGAAAAGGGAACCAGGGGAAAGGAAATCCTCCAGATACACTATCCCTCATTAACTTTTTAATTTATTCTAAATGAGTAAATTGCTTGATGTAGGCTGCAAAAGTGAGATGGTGGTGCTGACCTCGAAGAAGAATAATTTAAATTTTTTTTTTTCACCTTTCCCTTCTGGTGTTTGCAGTTGCGCATATGTAAAATAGTGGTGTATTCGCAGGCCTGGGGCACTCCCTGGCAGCCTGGCAGGCAGGCAGGCAGGGTTGGATGAGTTACATTTCCCTTGCATAATGCATTGCCTGTGCACACACATGCTGTGCACTCACACATGTGTATTCTGGGTGATAAAAGAGACAAATTTGCATCCATTTTTGTGGCTTTTCTGCCTCGCTGGAAAGACAGCTTAAGATCCACATGCCTGCTGACTATAAAGGCGTATGCTGAAGAATTTGCCCTTGCCTGTCTTTTTTGTTGGTGAAAAGACAAAATGCTGTTTGTTTGAATTTCATTCAGTATCATTAGAAAATCAAAAAGCTGTTTAAACATTGCATTCTCTAAATTATGTATTTATTTATTTATTGCTGGTATGTATTTATGTGTTACTTCCTGAAGTTTCAGGCCACTGGAAAAAGAAAAAAAAAATTTTTTTTTTTAATTGAATATGCATCTGTAATTCTTTACATTGGTTGTATACTTAGGAACTGGAAAGAGCTTGGAGAGAATATGATAAATTGGAGTATGATGTAACTGTAACAAGGAACCATATGCAGGAGCAGCTCGATCGCCTTGGAGAAATTCAGGTGTGGCAAAGGTCTTAAAATGCACTCAATTCACTTGGACTCTCTATGAGTTTTAAAACTGTACAGATGAGAAAAGGGGGACAAATGGTGAACCAACTTACGAACTTTTAATTTCTTTTTCTACCTTGTAAGTTCTGAAGAAGTCTTCAGTTTCTCCTTTTTTTTTTTTAAGTTATAACACTGGTTATAACTTAAGTTATAACACTTTGTCTGGAGGCTTCCTTTTTTGTTTTGTTTCAGTGAGCAGGTTTGAAACAGGGTAGCTTTGTCAGACCTTAGCTGTTCTGACAGTCATAATAAATCTTCACCCAAATCCTGCCATTTAACTGGATATTTTAAAATTAAATCATTCTATCGAAAGAAATTATTACAGAAAATGCTGTAGGTGTTGCTTCAGGCCTTACAAAGGGTTCTGCTGTGTATTTTAGTAGCTGCTGTGCAGGACTGGACAGTGTTGGTGCTGAATTCCTAAGGAGAGCTCTCTTTGACACACACACGCAGAGACGTGGACGTGGAGGTGTGCACAGATTACCTGGGTTAGGCAGATGGGTGTGGTTTGCACTACAGGTTCTTTGCTCCAGGGGATGATTTTCTATGCAGCTTTAATCAGATTACGAGGAAGCCCAAAATCTGGAAAACTTGCATTGATTGGTCCACAGTGTGCTTGTCCATGAATATAAATAGCTTTGTATGCCAGGGTGCAAATTCTGTGTTCATCTCCACCTGTTTTGGGGCTGGAAGTGATGGTTCCTTTTCTATAGTTGCATGTGGGCGTCCTGTGCAAAGTCTGCTTGGATTTTCTTTGGAGACAGTAGATGAAATTCTGCTCTCTAAATGAAGTTTGAACTAGCAGATTGCTCTCAAATTGACTGAGGCGTTGTGAAATTAGTTAATCTTGTACTTTTTGTTCTGGACAATATTTAAGTGTTTTATTTTCCTTCACTGTGAAAGGATATGCAGTATAGTCTAAAGAGAGAAAAAGGATTTTCCCTTTTTTTTCCACTTGCAATGTATTCTAATGTACTGGCCATATATGCTGTTTATTTACTGGCAGACTGAGTCAGCAGGGATACAACGTGCTCAGATTCAGAAGGAACTGTGGAGAATTCAGGATGTCATGGAAGGTTTACTTAAACATAAACAGCAAAGAAGCTCTTCAGAGGCAGGTAAGCCAATGGTTTTGTCTCATAGGAAATGAAATTGGATCATATAAATTTGTAAAGTACAAGCCTCGTTGTTGCTTTTGTATGTTTGAAAAAATGGCACAAAGACTGAGAAAAGAACAAAGCAAATACTACGTCAAGTTGATTGGTTTTGTTTGGTGTATTTGTTTGATAGCAACAGGTTGTCATTCATATTTTAAAAGCTGTTTACTGAAAACTATTTTTCTCTTTTTTTTTTCCTACACCTTTCCCCTTCTCCCAAACAGGCATCATGGTATCAAGGACATTTTCTTCTATTAAATATAAAAATGAGGTATGGTTTTAGCATATTTACTATTTTAGCATTATGGAAGTTGTAATATGGCTATGATAAAAAACAAGCATTATCTTGAATATTTTAAGGATGTCTGAAGGATGTATTCAGTATGTTTCTGTAAAAACACTGCATTATGAACTAGTTTTAAAGACTGATAGCTCCACTATTAATTCTAACACTTTCACTTGTACTGTGTCTCTATATTCTCACTGGTATGTTTCTCTTTTCCATTTTTTACCTTTTCCTCTCCCTAGGCTCTTACCATAGAAATATAAACCCTGATTTATGGATGTGTTTTCTACCCACCACACTTTTCATGGGAAGAAATACCTTGCTTTAATATGTTTATTCAGATATTGAGCCTGGTTCTCAGATGGCCAGAGCACCCACAAGCAGAGCTGAAACTGTGGGAGCTCCCAAATGTTCAATTCCTCTGAAAATCTGGCTAGAAGTTACAGTTTTAAAGGGACATTGTCATGGTTATCTAAATGTATGCAATATATATCTGGCTTACAGAATTTTCTAAAAGTCTTAATTGATGTAAAAATCTCTCAAAAGATAATGGATTTAATTTTTAAAAGGACGATTTAGAGAGTTTGTACGTGTCCAGTAGGAAGTGCAGCTGTTAGAGTTTTTGGGTTTTTTTTTTGCTAAATGTGACATTGTCCCTTTAATTGCAAAAATCTATAGCTGCTGTAGCCATGGTAATATATTTTTCTTTTTAAGTTATAAATAACTGTACCAGGTGCGCACGTCTAAATAAGGTGACTATTCTACAATCTTTAGGAAGAGGAAGTAGTCCCACCTCGTCCTCCACTCCCTCGGTCCTATGACTTTACAGAGCATCCTCCCATAATCCCCCCTCTGCCCAGTGATAGCAGCTCCTTGCTCTGTTATAGCAGGGGCCCAGTACATCTGACAGAAGAAAAGAAGATGTACCAAGTGCAAGGATATCAGAGAAATGGATCTTACTGTGTAAGTGGCTTCAGCTGCCACGTTGTTTTTGAAGCATCCTCCCTCCTTTGCACAGTCACCGTTTTTGTTTACTCATCTGGCTACTTTTGTGTCGCGGTTTCACTTCGTTTATTTAGCTTTGTTCATAGCTGCGTCATTTGCTCTCCACATTTTCCTGTCACGTATTCTGTGCATATATAAAATGTCTTAAGACTTAAATTTCCTAAAATTAGATTCTTCTCGTCACTAGCCCTTTAAAAAACTCTGGGCTCAGTTTTGGAAGCTTTCACCAATTTGTTTTCAGAAGACCATTTAAAAACCCCCACAAATCTGCCTTTTTATGGCAGTTTTTCCCTGTAATTTCTGATTGTCTGCAAACGTCGGTGCTCAAATTACCTACCAGAAAACACTTCTGCCATGCCACTTGAACAATGGAACACTGCCTTAAAGTGAGAGCAGAGTTATGAAAAAATCATTGGTTTGGGTCTTAAGACATGAATACTTGCACCAAACTGCCTGTTTATTTACCTCCCACCTTGATGTTCCCCAGGGTCCTGATTATAGGCTTTATAAGAGCGAGCCGGAGTTAACTACAGTAGCAGAAGTGGATGAGTCTAATGGTGAAGAAAAAACAGAACCGATTTCAGAATCAGAATCTTCTGCTAAAGGTTTGTCCTCAGGCACAGTGTTTACAACCTTTTCAGCTTTTTCACAAGGAATGCAGAGCTGGGCTGTGTTATAGAAGCTGCCTCTTGGTTTGTGCCTTTGTAGCCTGTCCATTCCCCAGTTTGATGGAACAGCTTCCGCAATAAAATAATGATTTAATTACATGACGAGAGAAATTTCAGTCAATTACACCGCAGAAAAATCAAACATTACACTCACCAACAACCCTGAAATCCTTATTGACACCATGTCTAATCACATCACTCACATTCCCCACACACCATTCCCTTGAACAATTACCCATTTTATGTTCTTGCCCTTGAACAATTACTCAGTTTTTGAATCAAGCTCCCAATGTTATGTCGCTGGAACGTCCAAAAAGGCAGCACCACAGAATTTTCAGGCTCTCATAAGGCAGGGAAACAATGTCTTTTTCTTTTTTTTAATCTTGTAATTGTTGAATTGCCTTCTGTCCTCTGATATAATAGGAATAATGATCATGACCTTGGAGTGTACAGACAATAAAGGTCTTTGCAATTGCTAAATGCTTTAGATTCTTCTCTTCATCTAGCTCCCATAAAAGCTACTAATTGCTTGGTAGAGTCTTTTACCAGGAAGTGCTTCTCAATTCTGTTTGTTAAAACACACAGAATAGTTTGTTAAAGGTGACTTCAGGAAAATGCTCGGCTGTAGCACCTCCCAAAAACCATATCAAGAGCTTGGAGAAAAAGTACCTAAACCTAGCTATTTTTTTACCCTAAGCATTTACATTTCCAGTGCCAGCAGGATCACTGCCTTCTGTTTTGGTACTTTGATGAAGCATTTACAGAGCAGGCAGGTGCAACAGTACCAGGATTTTACCAAGAATCACAATTATACAAAGATACTGTCTTCATCAGAATGGTCATAGAGGTTTTTAAAACTAAGGCTAGCATACAGATTGGTTATAAACTACGTGAATGGCACTGTGATACAATTAAGCTTGCACTTGCCACACAGCTTGTCACTTCAGATTCTCTGGGGTATTTGCTGAGATAAAATGTTAAGGCACATCATACAATTTCTGTTAATTTGGTGGCAACAAATGGAAGGTTTGTCCTGAGATGTGCTAATCATCAATGACCTAAATTGAGAAACTTGTCTGTCTGACAACATGCCTAGGTTTTATTGACCTGTGATGTTTCTGATTATTCGTAGTAATTTATGTCAAGAGGTAAAGTAGTGAGCAAGACAAAATAAGAAAGTCTACGCTTACTATATAAAGCAACCCAACACTTTTTAAGCACCCCAATCTGCTTTCTGTCTCAAAGACAGAAATAATTTTATGATGTCCATTTGTAGAAAAACACTCCTCAGTCAGGAAAAGCAACAGTACAAATTCCTCTAAGATAAATAATATTTAGGGGTGCGGGACAGAAGAGCTGCAGTGGTGGCAAGCTGTGAGAGGCTTTGTGTATTCTGAAACTCCCTTTCAGTCTGTTGTTCATCGTAGCTGTGTTTTATCATTTGAGCATAGGAATTTTCTAACAGACATTTCTTGTTCTGGGCATTCACTCGTAGTAACAATCCCCATGCAGTAGGGAAATGTAACCATTTCTGGTTGTTTTAAGTTCTGGTGTGGTGTGTCTGCCATTACAGCTCTGTGCTGGTACAGTAAACATTTTTATGCCATTCTGTCTGAAGTTTTTAAGCTGATAAGGAAAGAAACTTAAAGGCAGCTGATCTCTGAGTTTTTTCTTTCTTGATGTTTTAAGAAGTCATACTTAAATGATGGTGGTTTCTTATTGAGGGTGGTTCTAAAAATCAATAATTTTGGAGGAAATTTAAAAATGTTGTTCTAGTGGTTGTGCACATTACTGTGCTGAACACTTCTCACGCCAGCTATTTCCCTCTCTTTTCAAATATCAGCATTTAAAGAGAAGTGGAACCATGTCAAATATGAGACCAGAGGAATGTTATGATCTGTGTAGTACATAAAGGTGACACAAAAAGAAAATGCAATTCTGCTGTGTTTAATCCTTTTTATTGTCTAAAGGAGACCCAAACTGTTGCTTTGTAGCAGAATATGCTCAGCTCCTGTTTTCACTCACCAGCTGACCAGGCTCGGGGGTGATTTCATTCGCACACAGACACGAGCAGGGGTGTGCACACACAAATGAGGCCATCCAAGAGCTGGCTGGACCTACAGTATCTTCACCCATCAACTCTCAGTACCTCTGGCCTCTCCACTTTCTGAATCTGCCTTTTGAAGAAGAGTTCCCAAGGCTCGCGACGTGTCTTTTCTGGAAAACAAATCAACACTTTTGGCAGTGTTTTGCACAGCACTTAGTGTGTTGCTTTGCTGTTTTGCAGGCTCACATTTCCCTGTGGGAGTTGTGCCACCCAGAACCAAATCCCCAATGCCAGAGTCTTCAACAATAGCATCCTATGTCACTCTGAGGAAGAATAAGAAGATAGATCTAAGAGCGGTACTTTAAAATAACCTTTGAGTATTGGATGTGTTCATTTTTAGGTTTGGTAGTTACTTGAAAAGTTGAAGTTATTTTCATTTTCTTTAATTAAAAAAAAAGAAAGAAATAAACAAAGATCACTGTTATAAAAGCATTATATACCAGATTAATGGAGACAGCTGTAGAAAGAATGATAAAATTATAAATGTTGTGTACGTTAAACTGCATGGAGACACTCAAACTGGGCAAGAACTGAATGGTAAATGATAAATCTACTGGTCTGCTGAAGTTTGGGCTTGAGCTGAAAGCATATGAAGCATCTTTGAAGGACCTGTGTTTGGCCATTTAGCAGCCCCTTTATAACAAACACAGGTTTTTATTTATTTCATTACTAAAATTATTTGGGAAATAGCTAAAGCAGCCAAAAAATAACGATGTAGTAAGCGGTATGCAGGTAATAAGCCTGAAATTTCAGAGTAGGCAGTGCTGTAGTCTCTGGGTTAAAGACACATTTACATGGAGTTCATGCAAAAGAGAGGAAAACTGTTGCCATAGTCACAGCATAAATAGTAGAGGAGAAGTTTTGAGAAGACTGGGAGAGGAGAAAGAAGCTCACAGGATGCTGACTGGAGAAAGAATACCACTTTTCATAAGTGAAATCAGTTACTGCAAATGTACTGAATGCAGCTGATTACCCTGAAGTTGGTTTTTCTGTCTTAAAAAGTATAAATCTGCCTGGAAACCAGCGAATTTCAAGAACAGAGTAGGTAAAGAGGTGTTATTTTGGGAAAAATATAATGCTTAGGATTACAGATTTTTAAGTGGTAATAAATTCACTTAGTTCCAGCCTGCACTTGCAGTTAAATGATGCCCAGCTATAGTTTTTCTTGAAATAAAAAGGCAGAAATTACTATTAGATCAACTGGTATAAATGTCCTGGATCATTAAATTCAATTATGTTTCTGTCTCAGTCAAATATCTTGTGTTTGCCAGTTGTATAATGTCTGGTAAATTGTTTCAGCTTGAGAGGGTGGCTTTGAGAGAGCATCTACCCGTTCTTTTAATGTTTATCACTGGTGATGGTAATGTTATTGTTCAGGAAAGCAAATTATTCCTTCCTTTCATTTGGAATTTCAGTGTTTATTGTTAATTGGTTCTTGTACTTTTTGTCGCATACATAGGAGGTCTTTATTTGCCCACTATTTTTCTGCTCTTTAGTAAATCATTAGGTGATCTCTTCTGGTAAGAAGTCTGTAAGTTTGAAATCTTGCTTTTTTTGAAACACATACATATATTTTCTTCCATTCAAGGAAAGACCAAGGAGTGCAGTGGAGCAGCTGTGCCTTGCAGAAGGCTCACGGCCTCGAATGACTGTGGAGGAGCAGATGGAAAGAATAAAGAGACACCAACAAGCTTGTCTGAGAGAGAAGAGGAAAGGAGTCAATATTATTGGTGTTTCAGAGCAGTCTCCTTCCCAGAGCTTGTCCTATGTCAGGGATAACCCATTCAGATTGGCACAGGTGGGTCCCACGGTGATCAAAGCTTCGATGTGTCCAGTTGTAAAACAAAGGAGTTTATTTGAGACTGAATGACTGGAAGAGTCACAGACACAAAAGGCCAACCTTGATGCTTACACCTAATGGTAGAAGCCACTTCCTTGCCTTTTTGGAAAACAAACAGTTCAAATGCACATCCATTTGATTATGCACTGTGATGTTTGTTAACAGGGTGGGGTGTTTGGGTCAAATTTAGCAAACAACATGAAATTGCAAGGTTTGGGACTAAAAACAGGGTCGGGAGGAATCATGACTCAGTTTCTGTTGAAATGAAGTCTATGCCGATTTTTCTGCCATGTGATATATTCAAACATCTGTAACATTTTTAGGTAGGAATGTATATTTATGATCAGAGCTCCTAAGTGGTGCCCTTCTGCTGTGGTGGTTGAGCTCATAAATACGTTAAAATAGAACCCACACTTCTTTTTTCACTCATTCTTAAACTTGTTTATTTGCCTAAAAGGTTTATTCAGGGGTAAAGGACGGGGAGAGAAGAGGAAAATGTAACTGCTTGTCATTAATCAGGAAATATTATTCTGCATATATATCTAAGAAGCCCACAAACCCGAAAAAGCTGAGCCAAACCCAGATACAGGATATCAGATATTAAGCAGCCTACTACTTTATAATATCAAGAATTAGTTTCCTTTTCCAGTAGCTTAATGGAGTTAATTTTTTGGTTGGTTTTGCTTTGTTTGGGTTTTTAATCTTCTGTCATACTTTTTTTGAGACCACACTGTTTACTGACTTTTTTTAAATTGCTGTTTGCTTTTCCACTGGTATGGAAGTGTCTTCTTTATTTGTTTTGTAGGCATTTAAACATCAAATTTTCCAAAAGCAGGTTAAACATATTGCAGTGTCAGGAAGTCAGGTATTTGCAAAGATGTTTTAGGTTTGCATTTTGGGTTGGTTTTTTTCCCTCTCAGCATGATAAGCTGCTACAGAGCTATAGAAAAGTTACTTTTTCTTCAAGAATGCTGCATCCCCAGAAGACACTGAATTCCAGTTTTGCCTTTGCAATAGAGCATCTGTATTTGGGCTGACATCAGGAATGCTATAAGTGAAGGGAGTTCCTACAAATATTTCTGTGATTCTGCCTTTCTCGAGAAGAGGTCACGCAAAGCAGAGCTTTGCAGATGTTTCTTTCAGCAGTTTTCACGGAGGGGTTTAAGCTTTACCTCCTCCCTGTGGTATCATTTTGTACCTCAAGGTGAGGAGGCTGCAGTCCTGTGTGTCCTACCTGGGGAGCCAGCACAGGGCAGCAGAGTCGGGGAATGGGCCAAATCTGTGCCAGGACTCCAAATAATGCTGTTCATTTCACCATGTTCCTCAGTCTTCTCTCTGAAGTCAGGGCTCTGGGGATGATAAGAAATTTATAGAGTAATAGAGCTGAATTTAATACTTAGCTAATAGTCCATGTTACAAAGTCACTTTTTCTATCACAACTTCAGTTCTTCCAGAGTGCTATTTGGCTGAAAGCCCCAGGATGAGGTATTATGCTGAGTAATAGCTTCTGTTTCTAAAAGCATAGTTTCTATGTCTATTGATTTTTAGAAAAATGGTGTAATGGCATTAACTGCTGGAAGTCTTTTCGACTGTGGTTTGGTTATTTAAGAATTGGAGGGGGAAAAGGATTTTATAAATGGCCTGCTGTGTAATTTTGAAGTGATTACCATAATACAAAAGGAAGTTGCTTCACAATTGTTGTTGGGACAAGCGTATGATAAGGGGTACATACTTTAATTTGGGAGAGCAAAGACACTGATTTATGAACTGACTTACATGGAATTTCCTCTTAATAGAGTGCATGTGTTAGATCACAGGAATTCAGCCTCGAGATTTACTGCTTCCACAGCCCCTATTTTTCGCAGCTCCAGTTCTTAGATGAGCCTGCCTTCGTGTGGGTTTGCTGCTCTGCCAATATAATGTTCACAGTTCACAGTCTTGAGTCACCTCTACCATCCTTCTTCCAGATTTTTATATCAACTTATTCTCTGCGCAATGGATTTTTTTTTAAAAGTAATTAATATCCTCTGCCACTATCAGATACTATGTTGTCCTCTATTAAATCACTTCACACCATAGGCTTGGAGGATACCCAAGATAATTGGAGGAAGTGCATGCAGGTGTGCTGTGAATTTTGAGCTGAAAGCAGATTTTTATCGATTTTTTTTTTCCTTAAACCAGAAAAAGCTATTTTATAAAAAGAGCAGTGCTTATGAATGCAAGTAAGAATGCTACTAAGCTGGTGTGTGACTGAGCTAAAAATGAATGAAATTTCAGAAGATAAGGGTGACATTGAAATGCTGGAGAGGAAGCAGGGAGCAGAAAGTACGATAATCTTACAGACAAAGAAATGTTAGACAGGCTGAACTGTTCTGAAAGGTACAAAAATGAGAAAATTCCAAGTCCTTAGCAATTTCCATTTTCCTTATTGCAATGTATGCTTAAGGTTTTTTCCAAGTACTTTTTTTAATTACAGTCAGAGGACAGCACAAGGCTCAGAACTGAGACTGTGATAACTTTTGTAACAAGATGTCCATGTACCAATTTTGTTCCACAGAATCGGAAAAAGGATGACACAGTATCTGGTAACATGAAGGAGTTGGAGAGCACCAGCAGAGAACATAATTTGAAACAAAATAATGGATGTCCAGGAGAGGAAATATCACAACTAAAAACTGATGGAGAACAAGAACATAACTCAAGTTCTACTAAAGAGGTACAGAACTATTCCTTATTAAACTGTTTGTCAGCTTGTCTTGCAGTAAGAAAGCATTTTGAGACACACACACACACCAGAGTATGGAAAAATGAGCCAGTTCCTTTTGCTTGGAAGATAAAGACTTCTTGTTGGATATACAGTATTTCGTAGAGAATCACAGAATTTTATCAGATCTGTCTGTAGCTGAGACGTTGAATTTTCTTGTATATGGTCTTTAAATAAAAATCACTGACACATTCATTGCTTAGGCTACCCAGTGTAATTTTTGACAGCCATTTAATGTCCCTGAATTTTTGCTTGGTTGGCTGTAGTGCATCAAATAGTTTATAGAAAGCAGTATAAAGCTGGCACAACAAATGATACATGGAAGTAGGCAGTATCTGTACTTCTAGATGTTTGTCACAGGTTTGATTTCTGCCTTGAAATAGTTTGAAACTCGCCTGGCAGGGAATTACCTGTGTGTTTCTGGTACTGAAGTGCCTTTAACACTCAGCAAAACCAGACTGACTGTGCAGAATGGATTACTAGAGTTGCTTCTAGTAATCTTCTAATCACATCCTGCTTATAGTTCAATATTTTTTAAAGTATTTTGTAGAGGTTTTTTCTTCTTCTATATCCATATTCCTAAGTTAATCATTCTTTGCTTTTTCCTTTTCCTCACCTATTTTTCCTTTTGTTTTCCTATTTCATATTTAGTTTTTTAAATATATATCTGATGGAGAGTGGTATAAAATAAAAAAACTAATTTAATTGTTTCCATTAAAAACACTTCCTTATTGAAGTTACTATTAACTGTTGCTGTGTTAATTATGCAAATATTTCAAAAGGAAGATTAGGTAATACACTCTATTTGATCATATGTAATCAGACCTTTAGGAGCAGCATTCAGTCTTACCAACAAAATATTGCAGTATCTGGAATCTCTGTTGGCATCCTGAACAGAGGGATAGCATGAAAAAACAGGCAGGCTGCAATCCAAAGAGTTCAGATAAGTTCTGGAAATTATTAAGTCAAGCCCTGCCCATGGACTCTGGTATAAGTTTTAGGATAACTATTAACCTGCATGGTATTGATAAAAATTTCTCAAGTTATGTAATTCTGAGTTACTAAGTATACATGATGGCAAAATTTGTCTGTTAATAAAACTGTTTCCTGGTACTGTATTTCTTATCTGCCACTTAGTGTGTGTTACAGCCTTTTGTTTCATGATTTCAATTTTTTTATAGCTGTCAAAAACTGATGATCTTTTATCAGATGCACATGTTGTATCTGACTCAAAAGAAGTGAGGAATGAAGAGAAAGCAGAAAAGAAAAATAAATTGGGAGAAACACATGATGGTGATATAAGGTAAAAATCAAACAAGATGTTCAGAGGCTATTTTAAACTTGCACGTTGTATTTATTAGCTGAATGGACCCAGCAACTGCCATAAATACTGAAAAGGTGTATTTATATGGTTTTGAGTGGTTTACATATAGGGAAATCTAGTGAGAGGCTTAACTGCTGCAGGGGTTCAGTAAGAGGGGATGAGTTGGTGGATGAAGCAATGTTTATTTTCAAGTGTTGTCCCATTTATAAACAGAGTTCATTCATAATCCTTGTTTTGGCCTCCAGAATGTGTTTAATAATGTCAGTTCAAGCTTTGTATCAATTTATTATGAACACTTCAGCCAGTGCTTCCACAGCATGCTCTTTCCTGCTGATACTTAGGAGCAAACTAAACATCTTAGTCTACATCTCCTGCTCTAATTCTTACCTCACTACTTTGCAGCGCTGCAGAATTAGAAGGATATTATATCTTGGATATTTCTCTCTAAGGATTCATAAATTCAGTGTAAGTTGCACTGCAGGTCCTAAGTGCGTTCTCACATCAGGTCATAACTTTGTCACAGGACCCTTCAGCAGCAGGAAACTGCAGGAGTGCATAAAGGAAAGGAATTAAATTCCACGTGCCTTTTTAAAAGTGTAACTACACAAAGTAGAGGGGTTTCAAAATGCCTGCTTAATTTATGCTACCCGGACTTGCAAGTTGCAACTTTTTCCTATTAACGGGAGAAAATTAAATTACAGCTGCTATACTTAGTGGTTAACACCTGAAATTAAGTTAGAGCGAGTTCTAAACGCGGTGCTTTTTTTAAGCAGCTTGCAGAGTGTGGCCACAGTTGCAAACCACAAACCCAAAACCAGCTCAGAAGAAAGTGAAATACTTAGTGTTCAAGAACAAGAAGGGATTGTGTCTTCATTTGAATTAGCAGCACAGTCTTCAAAAGGAAATCAGGCAGCAGCAGGTATGGAAAAGTTTGACTGAAGCACAGCTTATACAGTACATATGTAAAACTCTTATTTCATTTTGATTGTGTCTTTTGATGCTCTGGAACCCTTGTGACTTGAAAGTGCTGAGCTAGTCTACATGTGAAGTGTACAGTTTTATAACATAGAGAAAAAATAGTTTCCCAGTGGACAGCTACAGAAATTCCATTTTTCTAAGGTTTTAATATAGCTTTTATAGCTGCTAATTCAGGGATTTAAATAACTATTGCCAGAAATTGACTCATACTGTAGTTGTTGGTTGGAGCAAATCCTTCCTTTTTCATCTCAGTCCTGCATATATATAGATCTTTTACCACTGCTCCCTGCTGCTGAGTTGCCTTAGATATGCCCAAGATTGTGGAATCATTGAGAGTTTCCAATATTTTTAACTAGCAAGTAAAAGACCCCAGTTTGGTCATGTTTTGAGGAGTGAGAAAGATGAAGAAACAGAAAGCACCTCCTGATTGGTACAGTGACTGGTGGGGGACTATTTTGCAAGAAGAGAAGACTGGAATAAAGCAAAACTGTATGCAAAGAAGGAAAAAAAGAAGGGAGTGAGTAGGGGAGGAGGAAGGGAGAAGACAGAATTCAAGACATTATTAGGATATTTGCTGATGGGAATGGTTAAGTAAGCCAAATGGTTCAACTTAGGGATATAAAAGGTGATCTGGACCTTTGTAGTGCAGTCAGAAATCCTTTCTGTGACTGGATAATCAAAACCAGAACTTGCATGTACATTTTGTACTGCTCAGCAGAATGAAAAAGCTTGCTTAATCTGAGCTGGGATATGAAGGTGGGTCTGGGCCTATCCCAACTACTTAAATTTTACTTTTTTCCCCCTCTCTTTCTTGGCAACGTAAAACATCAGCATTCATGTGTTTGCTGTTCTACTAGTTATTTCTAAGCCTTATTAAGGATCAACTGTGCTCTCCCTTGAACTCGTGCTTTTTGTGCTGATGAGAATTTGAGTCTTTACTTGTGTAGCTTTCATTTGTTTCTGCTTATGTTTACCATGGCTTGAAACGGTGATTTTCAAGCTTATCTGTATTACAGCTTCTGTAACTTGTTTTCTTATTTATTTTGCTGTATGACTCGCAGTGAAAAGTTTGCCTTCTTCACCAGAGTCGTCCTTGTCACCAGCTCCATCCACACAGACACAGCTCACAGAAGGATCACATTTCATGTGTGTATAGTTACAGAGAAGTACGTTCTTTTCTTCCCACCCCTCCTGTTCCTAATGTTCTTCCAGGTATTTGTATCCTGTTACTTTTGTGAGAAACATCTGTAGCTGGTCCTCAGCAAGCCAGAGTTACCTGCAGTGTTGAATATAAATTAGGCAGAAGACAAACAAATTCGTGTATTGATTTGCTTGCAAGGAGTGCATTTTCTACCCAGCTGCACAGGGAAAGGGCTAATTGGGTTTATCAAGCATGTTCTCCACAACTGGCAGGGTAATAGCCCTTGGAATTACACGAGAGGCCTAAGCTGTTACAAAACAGGGAGTTAAGGCATGAGCATCCCTGCACAGGTGCAAATGAGTCTTGATGCCTCAGTCATGGTAATGGGCAAAGTGGGCAGCCAGAGCTCAGACTTAGTGATGCACAGGAGGGAGTGGGCTAATGGCCTGAAGAATTTATGGCTTAAGACACAGAAATAACAATTGCAAAACCTTTTTTCTTTTTGTCTTTCTATAGAGAAAGCCCTGCAGAGCTGCTCTTTCCTGTCGTAGTGGGTAATTGCTTCTAGGAATCAAGTTAGAAAGCATGAGTTAGGCTAGAGTTACAGTTACTGCCTCTTAATGAATGGCAGTGGAAATATAAAGTATGTGTTTGTTTAGACAAGCGTTTAACAAAATCAGAAGGATATCAGTGTGAATGCTTCAGCACTTCACCAGCATTTAAATCAATCCACATTTCTTTGTTGTCAGGAATTGTCTGTTTAAATCAGCTTTCTACTGAAAGAACAGAGCTTTGTTGCGATGTTAAATGCCATAGCTAATGTAACTTAAGAAACCTTTAAAATCGAGAACAATTTAAAATTGAGACATTTTCAGTCATTTAGCATGAGGATATCTGAAAATGTTTTGGGTTTTTTTATTTACTGTCCCTATCTCAATTGCCAAGGTTTCATCTTAGCAAAATTAGACTTACTAGTCATCACAGAGACCTTTGTTATATGAACTAAGGACAAGAAACTGTTCATACTCCTTTAAAAAAAGGAAAATTATTTCAATATTTTCTCCTTTTGAGAAAGTGGAAAATGCCATCTTCACATTCAGTCCTGACACTGCTCCTGCCTTCCTGATGGGCGTGGTCTGCCATGATTAGATTTAGCTTGTATTTTTTGTACTTTTATTCAAAATTTTTCTTACAGAACTATTTTTAAAAAAAAATGAGTGGGACTTTCCATCTGGAAATACTGATTAGTGTTAATGCTTTTCAGGTTCACTGTGTAAATACACACACATTGATCATGCATCTCCTTTTTAAACAGGACAAACATTCTCCCATCAGCTGAGTTTTGGGTCAGTAAGGAAAGTGAAACTGCACTGCTGGATTCTGTCCATAGGCACAGGGCACCTGTCAGGAAGAGGGGAAGCAACCAGAAATCTATCACCAATTGCATTAAGCTGCTTTCAGCTCACGTGATCAGATCAGTAAATTCATTTTCTTTAGGATTTGTGCTAAATAAAATAGAAATAAATAGGAAAAGGGAAGGTGCTCACTTTGTAATCTGCCCTGTCAGTTAAAGCCCAAGGCTTGGCCCCTCTGGCGAGGTGTATCCCCACAGCCAGTGCTGCAGCTGGAGCATTTCTGTGTTCAGGACAATTCCACCCTCCAGAGCCCTTAAAGAGGCTTTAATTGCCTATGACAGAATGGTCCACCTGGGATTGGCAGTCTGCTGCTCTGCTTGCACATGCCTCACCACGATGGAGAAAGGATTCCAGAACTTCAAACACAGCCCTTGTGGCTGATTAGTGTTTGGACCGAGCTGGGAGAAGCTCCTAACTATGTGCATGTACATTCCACATTGCTGCATCTGATGCCTCTGTTGATTGTTTCCTTGGAGTTCCAAAACAAATTGATGCCAAGAGCTGGGCCTGGCATACAGAGGAGATGTGTGAAGCATTAGTGCTTGCCTGCACTATTTACTGCCCTCTGCCTTCTGGGGCTGTGGTTCCAATATTCCAGTGCTTTTCTGAGAGATACTGGCACATCTTTTAACGTACAGGAATTCAGCACTCTTCATTTTCAAGAAGTCTTATGCGGCAAAGGGAACTTCCAAGCTGTAAGATCAGCCCTGTTCATATGCAACCAAATTATTCAGGCAGCATCTGGAAAATGTATAGTAGATTTCAGGGAATGAAGAGGTAAAACCTGTATTTGGCTTTTACAGCCAATTAGAAAAATGATACTCTTGGCACGATGCCGGGGGGATTTGCCATAGGAAATTGGTGGCACAGGATATTGCAGGACTAAGGAGAAACCCCTTAACACAAGGCTCCTTTTTTGTCACAGCCCTTATTTTGCAGAGACAAATCTCTGTGTGTACCACTAACACTGTGAGATTTTAAGCACTGCATTTTCAGTGAGTAATGGAGGGATAATGAAATTTCATACAGCACCTGGATTCAAAGCTCAGGAACATTTTTACCAATGAACTGTTAAAAGCTATTTATAGAAGTCCTTGCAGCAATTACCAAACTATAGCAAGCTCTGGGTGGAGCACTTGAACTACGCTGCCAGTACAGTGTAGCAGCTCAACAATGCTGCATCCCTCTTCAAAACGTGCCTGTCGTTTCTAGGGCCGGTTGGGGATCTTTGCTATTATTACTGGGTTTAGGTGAAGAGCATTTGGAGATAACCATGTGTAACATGGATAAAACTCTCAGAGTCAACAGACTTTCATTCAAAGTGGTGAAAATTTGAAAAAAAAGTCTTGGCTTTGCTTCTTGCTGTCTTGACAGCAGTATTATTCATCAGGAAAACAGATTTTGGAAACAACTGATTTCTGAGATACTTTATTATGTTCTACACCTCCATGGCTAGGATGAGGTCAGGAATTCTTTGCTGTGTTTAATCCCCTGAGTTCTTCAGACAAAATTCTGTAGCTAAAATAGAGTAACTTTATCTGTGTCTGTCTTTCAGCACTAACGGCTTCTGTTGAAACAATTCATGCCTGAGATGTATGGACCTGACCTATGAAAATATGAGAAGATATTGTACAGTATATTTTAAATCTATGAAATTCATAGTTCTGATGCTTTTGGCCACAGAGCATCGTTTTATCACTTCCTGGAAAATGTTTATTCCAAGAGAGCTTTAAATGGCCCACGCGTACACTCAACAACCTTCAGATTGTTCTCCTGATACCAGCTTGCTGCTACGATTTCTGTGCACATAAAATAAAGGCTCTTTTTAATGTGCAGCCTACGGTCAGAACTTTATTTGCTGTTCTTCAGAATTTAATGTTCTTTTAATTATGGGTCATATAAGTTTACTTTTTTTGCTTCTTTTAGATGCATAACCCGGTTAATTTTACATATCACCACTAGACCTTGTTTTACACTTTCTAAACATTACAGTTTATTGTTTTAACAGTTTATTTGTAAAATTTTTATATATATATACATATAGATATATTTAAAATGTGCCATTTTTATTATTGCTTAGTAAAAGATGTCCTGTTTCTGCTGTAATGATTTCTTGGTCAGGTTGCAATGTCAGCAGTTACTGCCACACTTCTGTCAACATAGACATTTAATGTTAGTGGTTACTTTTTCTTGACTAAAATGGAGTGTAGGTGTTTTGAGGTACTGGGCTTTTCCTTCATGGGGTTAGGGTGTGTACAGCAATAAGCAGGTTTTCAATCCAGTACTTAGTTTGTGTACAAATGTAATTATGTTCATTGTGTATATATTATACAATGAGCACATACGATGTAAGTATAAGAAGCCACTTATTATTGTTCAGATACGAATGTTCATATCCCATTTCTTTTATATCATATTAAATAAATGTTGATGTTCTTAAGGACTTGTATGGTTAGTATTTCTTCCAGCAAACAGATGTCACACTGTGTTCCACCTTTTGATGTGGGGAATGCAACAACTCCTATCCCATTGGCAACGTCAGCTGTCAACCAGAGTAGCAGTGACAGACACTTAAGAGATCCCAGTCTTCCTCTTCGGGAAAGAATTAAGGCTGCAACACAGAACAAAACAGACAACCTGAGACCGAGATGCAAGAAATACAGGTTCAGCTCCTGGCTCTCCCAGACTTGTGTTGTGATACTGGAATAATCACTTAGTCATTCTGTGCCTCCATTCCCTGCCTGTTTACACGGGAGGTAATAGCCTGTCTTAGTGGGGTGTGGTGAGCAGTAATTCAATATTTGCAAACGCTGATTGCCAAGTTCAGTGGGGTTAAGGAGAGAAGTGCGATGATTCCTGGAGGCTTTGGCATCTGCATAGCATCTTCCAGAAACTGAAAGAAAACCTGAAATAATTTGTCAAGTGTTGTCACACTACAGATGTTACCAGCTTCGCTTTTCCATCTCACACAGCTGCCTGGATTTACCTGAGACAAAAGAGGTTCAGAAAAGAATGGTGAGAAATGAAAATATTTCAGGGAAAGCTTTTGAATCTAGGATGTAAAACTAAGGAATCTTTTGCAGGTTCAGGCAACTGCTGTGTGCTTCAGTGCATGTGTGTGCCATAAGTAGTAAGGCAAGTTTCACAGGAGGGCAGCTGCCAGCTCCTATTGTGCTTTTTTAAATCATACAAATCATATCCTGATCAAGTAAATATTGCTGTTCTAGAGACTGTGTAATTCATTGTGCTTTCCCATAGAGGAGTGCCTGATTCTGTCACACAGTTTGGAATGACTTTACCATTGCCCCCCTCCCCAAGTAGGAGTTTGTGTTTGTTGGATTCTTCTGGCACTCCCAGCTCTGCTGCCAGTTCTTCCTGGTGCTCTTTGCCACAAAGACAACAAAGTATGTTGTCTGGCTACCTGTTGTTCTGCCATTTTCCCTGAAAAGTGAAAAAGCAGGGGTCAGTATTCAGCAGCAGAGCCCGTAGGGTCACGGTGAAAGAGGTGGCTGAAGGAAAGACGATGCAGGCAGACAGCATCGGGCTCAAAAGTTACCACATCGCCCTCGGTTTTTGGAACAGCAGCCCCAAATTAGTGCATCCTTCCATCCAAAACACAGAGCAAAGAAAAGAAAAGTGATTTTTATTGCTCAACCAGCCAAGGCTTAAGTTCAGTGGCATCACTGGAACACCTGAGGCAAAGCAAATAGGACACACCCTGTTCTCTCCCTAACCCTTCTAGAGAGAGCTGTTTGCTGTCAAGTTTTGCAATCTCTTTCTGCCCTTGCTGCCAAGAAAAGAATTGCAACCGATAAAGGAAAGAATGACTAAGTGATTTTTGGACATTTATAGATGTTGTCTGTGTCTAAAGCAGTTGTTGGTTTGGTGTATCTGTGAAGAACCTGCAGTTTATAAAGGAGCTGGGCACGGGGTGGAGGGAGAATGAGCAAGTTTTGCTGATAGAACTGTTGGCAAAGACAGCAAAGGTGAATGATGCAGGAATGTAGTAATGATCACAGACTGTAATTTCACTTCCTGTGGGCACTTGCTGCAAAGACTTGGGAGTTTCATTGGGTGCTCTATTTTTTTGTCTAATGGAAAAAATAATACATGTATGGCTTTGTGTTATCACAGAGCATCTACTGTTTCTTACCTCATCAGAATAACTCATCCCAGTGATCATACTCCTGAGAAATATCAGAATACTGATATGGTCAGCCTTCAAACATCTATTTTAAGTTTGTATCTAGGATATTTTTATATTTCTGACTGATTGCTTTATTGGCTATTGCACTGACACTTGTATATACAGAACGTGCTTTTTTTCGAAAGCAAGAGTCCTTAGGAATAATGCAACACATTCTCTACAGATGTTCATGCTTTTCAGAACCAATTACATCTATTTTTGTCTTTTGTTCACCATTCGCATTGTTCCAAGGCTACTAGAGAATGTGATCCTTTTAAGTCCCTTAATAAAGTGACATTACTCAAAAAGTTATAGTTGGTGTCTTGGCAGTTTTTGTATGTTGTGGACTGGCTCAAAGGGAAAGACCTCACCAGGCAGCTGAAACCCAAACCTTGTTTATGTTACTACTGAGGTGGAAATTTTCAGAAAATTCAGTTCACATTTCCTCAGAAATGCGTGTCATAAAATGAATCCAGTAAGGTTCTATTTTCAGGAAATCAGAAAAAAAAAATTACACATTTCTGTCTAAATCACATTAATTGGACAGTCTGTGACAGAATTCTTATCCACCCCATTGGATCCACTAGGATATGCATACATGAAAAACATTAATGAACATCAAAAACATTAATGTTACACTGTCAGTAATAGATTTATTAAATTCTCTAGGACTTAGACTGGTGGCTTAAGTTGTATCCTGGTTGAGTAAAGCAGCAGAATAGAAGAATTTTAATCAATGATGCTGTTGGACAAGTCTTACCTCAAACTTTTCATTATATTTTAAAGATAAGGTGGAGGGGTTTTATTTTTCCTTTTCTAATAAACCATAAGTAGCACTCATTCAGATCGCAGAAATGGCTGATCATGTCTTTTCTACACAATACTGTTTTGTCCCTGTGATCCTGGATTGTGCTATAATTCTTTCCTGAAGTTATTCTAGGGTAGTTTAATCTTTTTTCAGTTTGAATCCCAAGTTAAAATGTTGTTTTCTGTCCTTTAGAAAGTTGACATTTAAACAGCCGATAAACAAATTGCCTGTACCTGGCATTAATAATATATCTGAAACAACTTAATCTAACTATTTAAAGGATGCACGTGGAGATAAAAAGGCAACATCTGGCCTTCATTTCTTCTGAAGAACATTATATATGCTTGCTGGTATATCTTAGGAGCTGTTTGGCTTGTCCATGTGGGAACACTGAAGAAGCTGCTACAAAGTAAAATGGAATATAGTGGTGGCTGCAAACAAATGCCTGACCCAAAATGAAGGCTAAAAGCAGCTGCTTTCTGAGCTCGACACGCACAACTTGTTACCCAGCTGTTCCAGATGTGCCAGCATTCAAATGTTACTTGTGGAATGAAGGTTTTGGTTCTTTTTTTTTTTTT